>JAJPUD010002155.1:0-86773 GCA_023553655.1 Myrmecobius fasciatus
TATTTCCTCTTCTGTTAATCTGGGCAATCTATATTTTTGTAGATATTCCTCCATTTCATTTACATTATCAAATTTATTGGCATAAAGTTGGGCAAAGAAACTCCTAATTATTACTCTAATTTCCTCTTCATTGGAGGAAAGTTCCCCCTTATCATTTTTGAGACTAATAATTTGATTTTCCTCTTTCCTTTTTCTAATCAAATTAACTAAAGGCTTATCTATTTTGTTGGTTTTTTCATAAAACCAACTCTTACTTTTATTTATTAATTCAATAGTTTTCTTATTTTCAATTTTATTGATCTCCCCTTTAATTTTCAGAATTTCCAATTTGGTATTTAATTGAGGGTTTTTAATTTGGTCTTTTTCTAGCTTTTTTAATTGTAAGCCCAGTTCATTAATCTTCTCTTTCTCTGTTTTACGCAAGTAAGCATCTAGAGATATAAAATTACCCCTTATAACTGCTTTAGCTGTGTCCCACAAATTTTGGTATGTTGTCTCATTGTTGTCATTCTCCTGGATGAAATTTTCGATTGTGTCTATAATTTGCTCTTTCACCCATTCATTCTTCAGGATTAGATTATTTAATTTCCAGTTAACTTGTGGTCTATTTTCTCCTGGCCTTATATTACATGTGAGTTTTATTGCATCATGATCTGAGAAGGATGCATTTACTATTTCCGCTTTTCTGCATTTGATTTTGAGGTTTTTATGCCCTAACACATGATCAATTTTTGTATAGGTTCCATGAACTCCTGAGAAAAAAGTGTACTCCCTTCTATCACCATTCAATTTCCTCCAGAGATCTATCATACCTAACTTTTCTAGCCTTTTGTTAACCTCCCTAACTTCTTTCTTATTTATTTTGGAATTTGATTTATCTAATTCTGAGAGAGCAAGGTTGAGATCTCCCACTAGTATAGTGTTACTGTCTATTTCTCCTTGCATCTCTCTTAACTTCTCCTCTAGGAATTTGGATATTATACCACTTGGTGCATATATGTTAAGTATTGATACTGCTTCATTGTCTATGGAACCCTTTAGTAAAATGTAGTTTCCTTCCTTATCTCTTTTAATTAGATCTATTTTTGTTTTTACTTGATCCGAGATAAGGATTGCTACCCCTGCCTTTCTTTGTTCACCTGAAGCATAGAAGATTCTGCTCCAGCCCTTTACCTTCACTCTGTATATATCTCTATGTTTTAGATGTGCTTCTTGTAAACAACATATTGTAGGATTCTGGCTTTTAATCCAGTCTGCTACCCGCTTCCGTTTTATGGGAGAGTTCATCCCATTCACATTCACAGTTAAAATAACTATATCTGTATTCCCTGCCATCTTATTTACCCAGAGTTATGATTTTCTCTTCCCTTTCCCTTCTCTCCCTTCCCCCCTCCCCAGTACTTTGCTCTTGATGACCACCTCCCACCAATAATCCTCCTCCCTTTAGAGTCCCTCCCTCCCCTTTATACCTTTCCCCTAATCCTTCTATTAGTTTATCCCTTTCCTTTTCTCCCCTCCCTCCTACCTTCCCACAAGGAGGGTCAATGCTTTCTTTGAAGCCAAATGTGTCTGATATACTCTCTTAGAGTCCAATCTAATGAGAGTAAGGTTTACACAATACTCATTGCCCTCCCTTCTTTCCCTCAATTATATTAGATCTTCTATGTCTCTTTATGAGATTTTGCTTTATTTTACCTCCTTTATTTTTACTTTATTTTGCCTCCTTTCCCCCCTCCCCCCTTTTTCTTTTTCAGTATGGTATCCCTTCCACCTCTAATTTCTTTTCCATTATTATCAAAGAAAAATCAAATTATACTGCCATTCTTTAAAGGATACCTATAGTAGAAATATAGTTCTCAAGAGTCTTCCTTTTTACCTTTTTATGCTTCTCTTGAGTTCTCTACTTGGAGGTCAAATTTTTTGTTCAGATCTGCTCTTTTCATTAGAAATAGGTGAAATTCTCCTGTATCATTGAATGACCATCTTCTTCCCTGGAAGATGATGCTCATTCTAGTTGGATAACTTATTCTTGGCTGTAATCCAAGTTCTTTTGCCTTTCGGAATATCTGGTTCCAGGCCCTTCGATCCTTTAAAGTGGAAGCTGACAGATCCTGTGTAATTCTAATGACAGTTCCTCGGTATTTGAACTGTTTCTTTCTAGCTGCTTGCAATATCTTTTCCTTGGTGCTATAGTCCTGAAATTTGGCCACGATATTCCTTGGGGTTTTAATTTTGGGGTCTCTTTCTGGAGGTGATCGGTGAATTCTTTCAATGCTAAACTTTGCCTTCTGATTCTAAAACATCAGGGCAATTCTCTTTCATGATTTCCTGGAAGATAGCATCCAGGTTCTTTTTTTCATCGTGGCTTTCAGGGAGTCCGATAATCCTTAAATTGTCTCTCCTGGATCTGTTTTCCAAGTCAGTTGTTTTTTCTTGGAGATATTTCATATTTTCTTCTATTTTTTCATTTTTTTGTTTTTGTTTAACTGATTCTTGAAGTCTTATTGAGTCATTTACTTCTATTTGTTCAATTTTAATTTTTAAAGTATTATTTCCTTCAGTTATCTTTTTTAGCTCCTTTTGTAGCTGGCCAATTGAGTTTCTTGATTCAATGCATTCTTCTTCCATTTTGCCAGATTTATTTTTCAGTGAATTGTTGTCTTTTTCCAATTCACCAATTTTGTTTTTCAGTAAATTGTTGTCTTTTTCCAATTCACCAATTTTGTTTTTCAATTCACCATTTTTATTTTTCAGTGAATTGGTGATTTTTTCCAATTCACCAATTTTGTTTTTCAGTGAACTGTTTTCTTTTTCCAATTCACCAGTCCTATTTTCCAGTTTTTGATATTTCTGTTGCCCTGATCTCAATTTATTTCCCCATTCTTCTTCTACCTCTCTTTTGAGATTCTTAATGCAATCATCCAGGTAAGCCTTCTGAAAGGGAGACCAACTTAAGTCTGCCTTTGTGGCTTCATCTGGGATTGTTTTCATAATGTCAGGATCTGGGGATTGTTCTATTTTTTCTCCGTAAAAGCTTTCTATGGTGAGAGCTCTCTTCTGCTTCTTGCTCATGGTTTAAAGTTGGGATATTGGTCAAAAACATAGAAAACTGCAACAATTTGTATTTGCCCTGGGGCAGTTTGCCAAGTTGACTTCCGGTCTGAGGCTGGTCGGGCTAGATTCGCACTAGGACCACGTTTTCAGCTGCTCTCGATCCACCCTTTACCAAAGGCAGATCTGCCAAAGCACCTGCCCACAAGCAGAGCAAAGTGGCCCAGGCGTCTCCCAGGGGCTTCCTGGGTGCCTTAAATCTGCCCCTCTATCGCAGCCCTGACTTCCGCCCAGGCTGGAGTCTGATTGCAACCAGGGGCCGATTTCCCCTGAGGCTAACCTTCTCTGGAGTTCTTTCAAGGTAGATTTTTGATAGAAGTGCGTTGTAGTCCAAATGTTTGGCGGAGCCTTCACTCCAAAACCAGTTGGAAGGCTCACTTTGTCTGGGTCTGAGGGAAGGTCCCAAAGGAGTTCACAGAGAAAGCTGTCTGCAGTTCGCCATCTTGGCTCTGCCCCCGCCATCTTTTTCTAGGGACTGGAAAAAAAAGAGAATGGATAATGTTGTAGCGGAGTTTGTAGGGAAGATGAGGGAGCTCACAAAGAATGGACTTGGTATTGCAGGGTAGAATTTAAGAGGTCAGATCATTTGTGAGAGAATTTTTCGGTGAGACACAGGGGGTTTGAGAAGAAAGAAAAAGGTTTCAGATAATAATGAAAAAAAATGAAAGCAAGTCAATGAATTTAAAAAATTGCTCTGGGATGTCTAGAACCTGGTTGAGATCAGTTGATTTTATAGAGATTTTATAGAGAACCTGTTGGATTGTATAAATTTCACCTCAAGATTCAGCAGCATGGGAATAAGAATGGAGAAGGAAGATGGAGGGTGGTTGAAGAGTGGCAGGGTGTGAATATGCAGGGTAAAATGAAAAGGGAAGAAATACAAGGGCAAAAGGCTAGAAGGAAAAAATTGAACAATCCAGCCAAAGGGTCAATACTGTGAAAATCATTAGACGGTAATAGTGAGGGAGGTCATAAGAAGGGTAATAGATGGAGAGAATGGAGAGACATTGAAGTAGACCAAACTCACTGGGAAGACAAAGAGTAGGTTTCGGAGGAATAAGAGAGGAGGAAAGACAGAAGGAAGAGAGGTGATTATAAACCAGAAATTATCAGAGTTCAAGATGCTATCTGAACAGCTTTGGGTAACAGGGAAATCTA
Organism: Myrmecobius fasciatus; assembly: GCA_023553655.1. Lineage (NCBI taxonomy): Eukaryota > Metazoa > Chordata > Mammalia > Dasyuromorphia > Myrmecobiidae > Myrmecobius > Myrmecobius fasciatus. Next base: position 4,270 of record JAJPUD010002155.1, read on the forward strand.
AGGTATGACCAGCCCTATGGGTGAGTGGCTGAGCTAGAATGAAGATTAGACTATAAGAGTTGTGAAGATTGATGTGGGGGAAACATAAAATAGTATAGTTAGATCTCTTTTGAGAGCAGGAATAGTGGTAGATGCATGAACCAGGTTTGGGGCTCATTGAGAAAGGGGAGAGAATGGCCTGGATGCTATATTACTACAGAAAAGGCCTGGACAGGCTGATCTACATGTGTGGAGGAGAGACTGCAGAGTGATGGCAGTCTGTGATGAGCCCGAAAGTAGCTTTGGTCAGTGCTTTCACATGTCTCAGGGTTAGGGGTTAAAATAGAAAGTGCAGCTCAGGCTCAAGGGGGGTGATCGGGACCCGGGTTTCCTTAGGAGCAAGGAGATGGAAAGAAGATCCCAGGGAACTGGTGAACAATGCAGCAGGGAGCTCCATAAGCCATAATGGGGCTGGAAGAGCAGAGGAGGATGGGGTGGGATTGTGGAGGGGGGCTGCAGCATCTGCTTCCAGAGCTCATCATTCTGCATGCCAGGAGCTAGAGGAATGGGTAACAGGTAGAGGCTGCCCCCTTCCCTAGGACCACTTGTCCTTCCAGTGCCCTGAGCCTTTTCTTCTCAAATGAATCTGCTAATGATCCTGATGGGCCCACCCTTTGCCACTTCTGTTATTAACTGCTAGCATCTGCTTTGCTTGTAAAGGTTCATAGTGTCTTATATCCAGGATCTTTCTAAAACTGCCTGGGCTCTGGCCATTCTCTCCACTCGCCATTAACTTGGAATCCACCTCTGGGACCATGGACTACGATAGGTAGGTTTTTGCCTTAACTTCCTAGAGCCTCAATTTCCTGTAACAATAAAATGAGTTGTTAGATAACTTATCAGCCCTTTTTAGCTCTAAACTATATTCCTATGGTCCATTTTACTTCCTTTCTGGCTTGAGTCTGACATTGACTCTGTGGACAAACATTATCACCAATATTTGAAAGATGAGGAAACTAGGATTCAGAGGCTTATGTGAGGTCATATGATGGGAGGATGGCAGGTCCTGAAATGAAAATGGGTCCTTTCATTGAATCATACTATGGATAAGGAAAGGGGGCGTGACAAAAGCACAAAGGAAGAAATTAAGTTTTCCTGCAAAAAACATCCATGACAGAGCAAGTAACTAAAATTTTCATGTACATAGTTTAGAACAAAGGTGACAAGTGATTGTATTTCTCTTCTCCATTCTATAGAGTAGAGCAGCTTCATGGAAAAAATTTTTAATCTCATTTTATCAACATTTAATCAAATCAATATTTTCTACTCCAAATCAATAATAATAATAGATAACATTTGTATAGTGCTTTAAGGAGGTGCTATTTTCATCTCCATTTGATAGAAGAGGAAATAGAGGCACAGAAAAGAGAAATGACTTGCCCAGGATCATAGCTAATAAGCATCTGAGGCAGAATTTAAATTCTGATCTTCCTGACTACCAAGTTCCCTATCCACTTCACTATGCTGATTCGCTTTCTTTTTGAATTTTGTCCTTGGTGTTTTGTTATGCAAACACAGTGTTAATAAATAATCAATCAATCAATATTTATATTAGATGCTAGGCACAGTGGTAAGTGCTGGGAATACAAAAAGAGGCAAAAGACACTTCCTGCCCTAGAAAAGCTTACTCTCTGATAGGGAATACAAAAACAAACAAATTTGAACAAACAAGCTATCCATAGGGTAAATAGAAAATTAACAGAGGGAAAGCACTAAGAGGCAGGAGGGTTGTGGAAGGCTTCCAGTAAAAAGTGAGATCTTAGTTGGGGTTTAAAGGAAGTTGGAATGGAAGAGGGAGAGAATTCCAGGCATGGTGGAATAGTTGACATTTCTATAGCACTTCAAGATTGGCAAGGTTCTTCACATGTCTCATTGGAGTCTCACAACAAGCCTATGAGGTATCTATCTCCTGTTTTATTCACATTTTATAGGTGAGGAAACGGAAGGTTATTAAATTTTACAGAATTTTAGAGTTGGAAGGACTCTTGGGGTCATGATGGGGGTACAGCTTCTAGGAGAAATATAGCAGTAATCCTGAGGCCCCCAGACCTTAGAAGTGCTATTGTTTTAACAATCTGTCAATAATCCTAAAGTCTCCTGGCTTTAGGAATACTATAGTATAATCCCAGAAATTTTGCTGACTGCCAGATAACAATCTATTGGTCAGTGATAACAAAGTTTCTGAGACAAGTAGTGAGGTGCATACCAGATCACTGTTGAGTTCTACCTTTGGGTCATAAAATTAGCATATCAGTGACATGAAGAACTAGATCTCTCTGCTTTTTCCTATACATTTTTCTTCTTGTTCCTGATTTTTTTGCTAAATTCTTTTGGAACTTAGCCCATTTCATTTGGCATTACAATTATAATAAACTTTGTCCCTTGACTTGGAGATGGACTCAAGCCTGCAAATTCTTTTGAGACACTGGAAACACTCCCAACCTTTTGGAATCTCCTTTTGAACCTCAACAGTCATATAGTACAGCTATTCCATGCAACCCCCTTCCCCCCAAAGAATCTTGGCAGCAACAAAGGCTATGCAGCCTTTATTTGAAGGCTTTCAGTGAGGTGGACAAGGAGATGGCAAACCACTCAGGTGTTGTATGGTAAGGGTCGATGCCCCTCCTTTCCAATTAATCAGTCTTAGATTAGTCTTAGGAGAGGCAAAAAAGGAATTTATTGCTTTCTCATGAAAAAGGACATATCCAGCTTCGACCAAAAATGGCAAGGGAGAGTAAAGGTGAACAATTCTCAGCCACTTTATATAGACCCTAAGGTGGAGTCCCCACCCATCTTCTGGCTCTTTAGAGTTTACTGGAGAATTTTGCCCAGCAAAAATAAAGAACACAACAAAGATGTTTACTCAACAGGGTGAGAGACTATGCCCTTCCCTCAGTGCAAATCACAAGGGGTAGTGAAGGAATGTGAATGCACTTAGGGGGCTTCAGCTGTGCAAAGCTAAGGACAAAAGGGTTCCTTTTAAATCTCAGGCTACCATCCCCCATTACAAAAGTCAGTCCCCCGGTCCCCAAGGGGCTTACATTTCTAGAAAAGGAAGATAAACCTCTACTCTTGATTATCCTTTGATGCCCTTGTGGGTTTCAGTTTTCTAATTTAAGTTTCATTTTCTCCAATTTAATTTTCACATCCAAAAAAAGAGCCCATCCATCTCCCACAGTATTTTGCCAAGAAAATCTACATGGGGTCACAAAGACTCCTACATGACTAAAAGAAGTGGACTGTTAGGAAACAGTCCCTTCTCTCAAGCCTAAATTTGCCTCTGTAACTTTTGTCCTCTGCTATCAATTATAATTCTCAGAGTCAAAAAGGGTCAGTAAACCAGCAAGATCATTGGTTCTGTAGTCAGAGAATTTCATTTTAAATTGCAATCTTTACAGTTATTACCTTTGTGACTTCCTTGCCTCAGTTTCCCCATTTACAAAAAAAGAGGACTGAATGACATCTGAGGTCCCTTTCAGCTACAGTTTCATCATCCTGACCATGATACCTTTTAAAAATGATTTTGTTTAGTTTACACAGCTAGTAAAAGTCTAAAGATGTTAACCCATTTCTAATGTGAACTCTAAATCTACTCATTCTGTAAGTGCTAAAATGAAGCCATCCTGCTCTATTATCAATTTTAAGTGCACACAAGAGAGGTTAATTTTCCCAGACTATCCTGTTAGCATATTTAAGATAGTTTCAACCATTTCATCACACATCTTGTCACTTTGTCCTTCCCTAACTCCTCTCATACTTTAACCCTTACTCTCCAGACTCCGCCCTTGCTCCTCATCTTCCCTGAGACTTTAAAGGTTCCTGAACCTATAAGAAAGTTGCTTAAATCACCTAGGATTCTGCTTTGCTTAGCCATATTTGTTTAAGGCTGTGAACTATTTCACATAATAAATGGCAATCTTTGTTCCATGATAAATGCCTTTCTTGTGATTGCTTCATGTTTTGAATTGAATCATTACACTCTCCCACAGTTTAAAACTATGCTCTCTCAATCTCCTAAATCACTTCAAAGTCTAACATGCCATTCAATAATTTATGCAGCTACTCAACTGCTGTGTTTATTTCTACAGAACCAGGTTCCCCCTGCCCCATTTCAACAGCAATAATAAAAAAATATGTTTGGTGTATTTATTAGGTCCCAGTATGATTTCCACGCTTTTTAAAAATGTTTTGCAACCCTACTTCTGGAGTCATGCTTTTGCTCTTCTGAATGTTTTTATCTTATATGACTTGGATTCTTGAGTTTTATTTTCCTATATCTCAAACTCTGCTCATTTGAAAGGGTTTACAAATTCTTAGAGATAATAACAAAGAGGCTTAATTTAGGCTTTCCATGGACTGCCTTCCTTTTTTTTCTAAACAGGATAAATCTGGAATCATAGGATGTTTTTATTGTATTGATATCTTTGGTTGCCATATCACTTCCATTTCCAAATGTATTCCTTTCTATTTTTTTTCCTAGAAAGTCAAGAATAAAGAGAGGGAAACTTCAAAAAAAATTAACCAACACATCAACCAAGTCTAATATTATAGGTATAGTATAATTATATCTTCTTCTTTCTGCTTCTAATCCCAATAAATAAGGGAAAGAAGTCCAAAACTAGATCATCTCATCCCTTTCTCCTCACCCATCCCTGCTTCCCAATCCCAATCTTCTTCCCTTTCTCATTTTACATTTGAGGAAACTATCAATATTATTCACAAAGATTCGGTGACTTTTGCCAGTTTTAACTTCCTAGTAAGGGGACCTACCAAGCCAAGTTCATCTGAGTTGTAGGAAATCAGGTGATGGATGGATATCTGAACTGCATCCCAAACCTTGAGTCTTATTTCTCAACCCCAAACTTCACAGGAAGCTTTGTAATTCATTTTCAAAAGGCAGTTGAAATATACTTTAAAAGAGAGAGAGAGATAGAGATCTTGAAAGCTGAAAGCTTAAGGAAGGTGACACATATCACCTTGAGTAGACTCTTGCCCAGTAACTAATGGAAAGAAAAACTAGCTGGATAATACCAGCAGGTAAATCAACTTTGCTACTATGGGATACTCTTTTAGTATTGCAGAGAAGGTGCTTGCATTTTCAAAGGTTCCACAGTGGAACAAAACTTACATTTAATAAGACCAGTCCATTAGTCCTCTGTGTCAAATAATTTTTGAACTGAAAATCACTGAGCCCAAGGGGAGTAGGAAAGGAGGTTGATCCCAGAAAAGCTTCTAGCAACTAGTCTGCTTAAGTAATATTACCAGGGAGCCAGAACACCAGCTGATTTTCCACAGATTTCTTAAACAATTCTTTACATTTTCTTTTTCACACTGAAATCTTAATCATCAGAAAGACTGCTGTTATGTCTTACACCCAGAAAATTAGTTCCTTTCAGTTTGTCACTCAATTTTTATTTCCATCTTTCACAAGGTCAGGTCTTTGCTTAGCAGACTAAGGTAACTTGGGGCCAAATCTCTTTTTGCCTAAATTTCCAGGCTAAGGGGATTAGAATATTAGATGGTTGTGGATTCATTTTCAATGTGGGTCATGCACAATAGTGAGATTTAAAGATCACCATTCAAAACTCCCCTTCCCCAAATCTTTGCCAACCAATCACAGAACCTGAAATCCTATCATTAAAAATTTTCCATTAGGATTAAAGCAATGTAGATTTATAGTAAAATAGTGGGACAATATAACCTATTAAGGAGGCAGGAATCAGCCAATAACACTTTAGTAATGGAATAAAATGGAAGACATAGCAAGTGTTTTGATGGGAGAGAAGATAGAGGAATAAATCTAAGGCTTTTGGCTTTTGTGGGGGATGTTCTTGTGGTTTGTCCTTCATTCTCCACATCAGTATCAGGGATCTGATGCCATAATATGCAAGTGAATTGAATTTCAGTGAGGGAGGGCTAAGCAAGGTCATCTGTCTCACTTTCCCTTCCAGAGCTATCTGGGTCCAGTGGCCAGATAAAGATCAGGAGGACTGGAGATGGCCCTGGATGCAGTGGGTTTTTTTTTAAGCTAAGGTCTTTAACAGGTCTCAGTTTGACTGAGGCTGCACCCATTCAATGATTAAGCAACTGAGGCAAAGAATTTCCTCTTTTACCTAGTCCCCCCCCAAAATCTAAATAAATAACACACTAGACAAAATCTGAACAAATAAGATTATAGCCTCTGCTGAGACAGTAAATGACTCATAAGGAGAGAACCTGCAAGGTAAACTTTGTCTTCTCAATTTTATAGTCAGTCCTGATCTGTATAATTATGTCAATTTTTTTTCCTATTTATTCTACTAGGATAGGGGTAGGGGTAGGGAAAATCACCAGAAAACCAAGGAATTGAGTGGAGATGGAAGATTTGGGTACAAGGTCAGAGAAAAGCAAGGAGAAGGGGGTTAGGGGAAGCAGTAGTAAGTGGCTACAAGATCTGGAACAAAGGTAGAGAAGTAAAAGTCAGGTTGTTTCTCAGAAAAGTGTCACACAATGGTCCTAGGTTGGGAGTATTCACTGGAGCTCTCCAAATACTTCCTTTCATTTTCTGCTTTCTTTGACCTGCCCAGGGCAGGACATCTTTTGGAAGGTTCCCAGCTGATCGGTCGTCTATCTTCTCTTTCCTATCCTTTCTCCCTCCCTCCTTCCTTCTTTCCAAATCCCTTTCTTCCTCCCTCCCTGCCATCCTCCTACTACTTCTTGGGAAACTCCACTAGTCATCTCTCTTCAGTTCTGTCTCTATCAGTCCCATTACTATGGCAACATTGCCTTTTCTCTGGAAGCAACATCCTTAAGGAGAGTGAGCACTGCATTGGGTCTAGACCCTGGGGCTCTTTCCTCTTAGGGAAGTCACTCAAATGAGAGCCTGTGTGTACTACGCCACTGAAAAAACGGTATGTGGAAAGAGCCCTGGGTTTGGAAACACCATTGAAATTCTGTTTGCTAGAGCTTTGTCTGAAGTTCTTTGAGCTCTGCTCGGATACAAGGAAGGTGCAAAGTCTCTTCTCACAGAATAAGTGCTTGGACTCTCTCCAGAAGAACAAGTGTATATATTGTGACTATCAGTACTGGGAAAGTACAGGAACCAGTAAAAATAATGATATGAAATATTAACAAGGTAATGTTCTGTTCTTGCATTACTGCTTTTCCCATGTGAAAGAGCAATTTTTTCTCTGTGATATAAAGATCTTACTTTCTTCAATAAACTAGTCAAGTCTAGTGTTGCACTTTTTCTCACCTAGCCCGAGCTTTTTCTTTATTCTACTTGTTTTTCCTCACTGCCTTGCCCTGCACCCCATGCCAACTTCTGGCAACCTTATTTACTTGCCACCTCTATTATCAAGGACTTAGATTCCACTGAGGTAGTATCATTAGAGTGGACTAAGTAAAACCTCTGGTCCCTCCCAACTATATGTCCTAGGGTGTTTCTGGACTTTAGTATACCACAATTTGCATCCCCCTTACTAACATCAAGTTCCCTATTCAATCTACCTCTGTTATGAGGAAGAAAATAATGTCATTTTTAACGAGCTACCACATGCTAAGAAAAGTGTTAAGTGAGTCCATGGAATTGTTGTTAGGGTGTTTCCTCCAAAACCCCCTGGAAAAAATGCCACCTCCGAGTTTGACATTTGAAAAATAAGACTATGAATGTGGAAGGATTGCTTACCTAAAAAATGTACTGCTGAGCTTCATCCCATGTTCTTTGGGCTTTCTTCTCAATTAGTGTCCTTTTTAAATTAAATAAGCCATTATATCCTTAACATTCAGTCAATACACAGGGGGTCCCCAGCATTTTGAAATGTCCTTATATAGCTACAATCTTTATCCCTAAAGACTCTAAGAGCATAAGCATCCCTTAATCACTTGCTGATGAGGATTGTTTTTTGGCTGTTAGAATGATTCTATTGTAGCAAGACTGTTGTACACTCAACAAGAAATACTTAAAACATAAACTTTGTGAAGAAATAAAGAGAAAATGTATAGCTGAAAAATGTCTGGAAGAAATTTTGTGACAATATTCTTATTAATAAAAACTCATCTTCTACAAGAATAGCCAAGAAGCATTAGCATCCGATATAAATTTTAAGGTTTGCAAAGGGCTTTCCATATGTTATCTCACTTGAAAAAGGTTGAGTAAATCTTTTTGTGTGTGGGAAGCAACACTGAAAAGCTCCTCAGTGTTAATGATTGCTTCGGTTTGGTTAATATGTAAAATATATAGGGAATCATGAGATCTGTGGAGGGGTCATTAGAAACTGGCATTGTGGATAGATTACTGGGCTTGTCTCAGTTAGAAAGAGCAAGGGGTCTAATCCTACGTCAGATATTTCCTACCTGTGTGACCCTGAGAAGGTCATTTTAGCCTTTTTTGTGCCTCAGTTTCCCTAACTATAAAATGGGAATAATAATAGCAGTATAGAGACAATCACATGAGACATTTGCAAAGCACTTTAAAAGCCTTAAAACTTCATGGAAGTGTTAATTGTTATTATTATTATTATTATTATGATGTCCACCTTTCCCCTCATTTAATTTGGTTGAGGTTATATGAATAGTGAGTGGTAAAGTCAGAATTAGAACAATCTTGTGATTCTGGTTGAGGTACTTTCTCTACTAAAACCTAATGCCTTACAAGGGACTCTTTTCTCTTATTGTAGGCAGGTCCTATATCATCAGTAGGTCACCTGTAGCTATGAAATATCTGTTATACTGCAGACACCAATTGCAATGTCACGACAATGTTGTCTGGTTCCTGGTCAATAAAGGGTCTGTTTTTGCCCTGTTCTATTCACCATTTATTGATGGAGAGCACAAAACTGTGAAGTAGTGGATGTTGGTCTTTGGTCCTTCAAATCAAACAAAATAATATTTGTAAAACACTCAGCACAGTGCCTGGCACATAGTAGGTGTTTAATAAATGCTTGGTACTCTCTCCCTTCTCCCTCTACTTCCAGGTACAATTCCTATAGTACAGCTGGTCTGGCAAAGGCACAGTGGATAATAAAGCACTGGATTTAGAGTCAGAACAACTTGTTTCCAAAACTCCTATTTTAGACATTTATTAGCTATGGGAGCCTGGGAAATCATTTAACCTCTCTCAATCTCAGTTCCTTCATCTGTAAAATAGGGATAACACCTCCATTTTTAGGGGTAGTTCTGAGGATAAAATGAGATTAATACTTATAAAAATGCTTTGCAAACCTTAAAGCAACATAAATAAATGCTGGCTATCATTGTTCCAAGGATCTGTAAACCTGGAATGTCAGCCTTAGGAGAGATCTTAGAGGTCATCTAAAATACCTTTCATTCATTCATTCATTCAATAAACATTTATTAAGTATTTACTATATACCAGGCACTATGAGAAGTTTTGGGAATACAAAAAGAGGCAAAAGATAGTCCCTTCTCTTTTTAGGAGTTTATAATCTCATGGGAGAGACAGCCTGTACCTGAAAATGAACCACTTACACAATGGCAAGTCATCCAGCTTCTCTATGAGGCTGGGCTGAGGGAATATATTTTTTCCTGGGCCAGAACCATGATGTTTTTGGATAGTCCTAATTATTAGAATATTTGCTTTTGTATCCAGTTTAAAATGAGTCAGAGTACAGGTTTTAGGTGCTTCCCCCTATTTTCCGAGTAAAAGCTGCTTCAGTTCACCTTCAGTCATAAAAGACAGATAACTTCAAGAATGATCCTGTTGGATTGATTTACCTTGTTCAACTGGTGAAAAAGCTTTGTTTATGAGGTGAAATTTTAATAGTGAAATATCAGGCACTATTAGTTGGAAGCTTAAGGGCTTGAGTGGGAACTTCCAGTGCCTAGAATTATAATTAAATTAAATATATAAAATTAATTAAATATTAAAAGGCCATACCACCTGTATAAATCATCCTTCAGGAATATGTATTGAGAACTACACGAGTCCTCCTCACTCCCTGCTCACTCCACTTTAATTAATGAGTGGCTATTTTTTATGGAGGTGGCAGTTATTACACTGGATGTTCCCTCACCCTGCTCCTATATTACTTCTTCCTATACCTTCCTCCCCCTATTCACCCTCACCACCCCCTGCAGAATCTGTCTTTTAATTGGTAAGTACATTCTCTTCACAAAGAGCATCCCTTTTGTAATCTGTAGAAGGATCTTTTCTGAGTGGCTGTGGCCAAGATAATTCCTCCCCTGTGGTCAACCTTCTGACCATGATAAGCTTGTCCAAACTTAGCTAGGCTGTTGTCCCCAGATAACAGACACTGTCTGTCACCAGGGCCATATTCAAAGCCCTTTGACTTGGCAGGAATGGCAAGTGAGAGCTTGAGGTCTGCTCATGTAGGCTTTGGAAAACCAAAATCAGGTCCCTGTCTGACATTAAACAAGGATGGCAATGAGGGCTAGTGAACTATACAATCTTAAAAGTCATCAACAAAGCACTTTGTTGTTGCTGGTGGTAATTAGAAACAAACTTCAGCTGACTATTCTGCTTTAAAATAAAATCATCTTATTAGACCCACGGAACCCAGATCTATGATCCTTTCACCTTGGCCTGCATCAGCCGGGATGTAGGTAGGTGGAGGACCTCAATTACTTTTCTTTTAAGACTTTTTAAAAGCGTTCAGACAAGATCTTACAATAGAGGGTAGTAGAAAGTCCACTGAACTCGAGCGGAAAGATTTCTATTCAGAACTTGGCTCTGCGATTTTTGTTTCCTGTGTGACTGTAGGTAAATCATTTAATATCTGAGGCTTGGTTTCCACTTGGTTTTCCACAGAAATAGGGCCCCTAAGTGGCCCAGAGGACAGAAAGTTGGATCTGGAGTCAGGAACAGCCATTTTCCTGAGTTCAAATCTGGCCTCAGACACTTACTAGCTAAGACAAGTTCCTTAATCCTGTTTGCCTCCATTTCCTTCTCTGTAAAATGACCTGGAGAAGGAAATAGCAAATCACTCTAGTATCTCTGCCAGGAAAACCTTAAATGGGGTCACAAAGAATTAAACATGACTGAAAAATGACTAAGCAACAAAGCAGAGATAAATATTGACTCCACTTAACTCTTGAGAAATACATGGACTTTGCACATCTCATAATGCTACAGAACTATGAGTTATTGCGATTATTCCCCTACTGAGATTCACAGAGACCACTGTAGTCTTGGGCTGATAGAAAGGTTTGTAGACTAAATCATAAGGAGATTCTCCAGAGCCTTGGTCCAAATTGGGAAAGTGAGGGAGGTTAAAGATATTGCTGTTTTGCTCCCTTTAGGAAGAATTTATGAAGGGGGGAAAAACCAAGGCCAGCAAAATATCTTAAAGCCAATATGTTTCTACAAACTCCCCAGTGATGACGAAAGACCAAGTGAAACACAATTGTATGAGATCTTTAATAAGTTTTGATGAATCTGACTGACAGTCTGGGTACAGTTATTTATGCTATCTCTTATAGAAACAGTAAAGTGGAAAGGATGTGAATGACAGCCGGATTGGTTTAAAGATACCTCCAGTGGATTCTTTCCTCAGGCCAGCTGGGTGAAGCCATGGCCCAGCCAGTTTAAGGTCTACCGTAAAGCACAAAGCAGGCAGTGAGGAGATGAGCAGGGTCAGTTGCCAGGAAACCAGGGAGCTTGGCTGAGCTAAGATGGGAAGGGCTCTTATCATGAGCAAGGATAGACACTGGATTCCAAGGTTGCTCCAACTCTGTTTGAAGCCCAAGGGTTCAAGTCTGCCCTATCCAAGATCCTTGTTTATATCCTCTTTGTGGACGTTTATTTGGACTCTGTGTTTCCAAACTGGCCCAATTTGGACTCTGATATTGGAGGTCCAATTCTTTCATAGATTCAAGATACATCTTGTTCTCCTTTCCCCAGTTTGGACTAATGCTCTGGGGAATTTATCCACATGATTTAAACTAGAAACCTGGTTCCTTCTTGAACACTCTCTGGTTTATCAATATCCTTAAACCACAGTGTCCCAAAATTGAGCAAAATATTCCAGATGAAGTCGTCTGAGGGCAGAAGAATGAAACTATTATTTCTCTCTTCCTATCTGAGAATGCATTAAGGTTTTGTGTGTGTGTGTGTGTGTGTGTGTGTGTGTGTGTGTGTGTGCGCGCGCGTGTGTGTGTGTGTGTGTGTGTGTGTGTGTGTGTAGGGAGGTACTATATCAAGCTGCTGACTCATATAGACTCACAATTCACAAAACAAACAAAAAACACTGAATTTTTTTTTAGAATAATTGTCTAACCTTGTCTTCTCCTTGCACTTGTGAAATGAATGTGTATGTATGTGTGTGTGTGTGTATAAAACTGCACACTTCTTTATTTTTTTCATTTTATTAAAGCTTTTTATTTGCAAAACATATGTATGGGTAATTTTTCAACATTGACCCTTGTAAAGCTTTCTGTTACAAATTTCCCCCCCCAGCCTCCACACCTCCCCTAGATGGCAGGAAGTCTACTACATATTAATTATGTTAAAATACTTGACAAATCAAATATGTATATACATATTTTTACAGTTATCTTGCTGTGCAAGAAAAATCGAATCTACAAGAATAAAAACTTGAGAAGGAAAACACAATGCAAGTAAACATCAATAGAGAGCATGAAAATGTTATGTTGTGGTCCACATTTCACATCCCTCTCTCTGAGTGTATATGGCTTTCTTCACTGAACAATTGGAAGTGATTTGAAGCATTTCATTGTTGAAGAGAGTCATGTCCATCAGAATTGATCGTCATATAGTATATGTTGTTGCCATGTATAATGATATGGTTCTGCTCACTTCGCTCAGCATCAGTTCATGCAAGTCTCTCCAGGCCTCTCTGAAATCATCCTGCTGGTCATTTCTCACAGAGCAATAATATTCCCTAACATTCATATACCATAGTTTATTCAGCCACTCTCCAATTGATGGGCATCCATTCAGCTTCCAGTTTCTAGCCACTACAAAAAGGGCTGCCACAAACACTCTTGCATATGTGGGGCCCTTTCCTTCCTTTATGATTTCTTTGGGATATAAGCCCAATAGAAATGCTGGGTCAAAGGGTATGCACAGTTTGATAACTTTTTGAGCAGAGTTCCAAATTGCTCTCCAGAATGGTTGGATCCTTTCACAGTTCTACCAACAAAGTATCAGTGTCCCAGTTTTCCCACATCCCCTCCAACATTTGTCATTATCTTTTCCTGTCATTTTAGACAATCTGACAGGTGTGTAGTAGTATCTCAGAGTTCTTAATTTGCATTTCTCTGATCAATAGTGATTTGGAGCACCTTTTCATATGCCTACAAATAGTTTTAATTTCATCCTCTGAAAATTGTCTGTTCATATCCTTTGACCATTTGTCGATTGGAGAATGGCTTGAATTTTTATAAATATGAGACAATTCTCTACATATTTTAGAGATGAGACCTTTATTAGAACCCTTTAATGTAAAGATGATTTCCCAATTTATTGCTTCCCTCCTAATCTTATCTGCATTAGTTTTGTTTGTACAAAAACTTTTTAACTTAATATAGTCAAAATTATCTATCTGATGTTCAATTAAGAGTTCCAGTTCTTCTTTGCACACAAATTTATTCCATCTCCACAGGTCTGAGAGGTAAACTATACTATGCTCCTCTAACTTGCTTATAATATCACTCTTTATATCCAAATCATGAACCCATTTAGATCTTATCTTGGTATGTGGTGTTAGGTGTGGGTCAAGCCCTAATTTCTTCCAGACTAGTTTCCAATTTTCCCAGCAGTTTTTGCCAAATAGTGAGTACTTATCCTAAAAGCTGGAGTCTTTGGGTTTATCAAACACTAAATTGCTATAGTCTTTGCCTAGTTTGTCTTGTGATTCTATTCTATGCCACTGATCAACTGCTCTATTTCTTAGCTAGTACCAAATGGTTTTTGATGACCACTGCTTTATAATATAGTTTTAGATCTGGCACAGCTAGGCCACCTTCATTAGCCTTTTTTTTTTTTCATTAATTCCCTTGAAATTCTTGACCTTTTGTTCTTCCAAATGAACTTTGCTACTATTTTTTCTAGATCTGTAAAATAATTTCTTGGGAGTTTGATTGGTATGGAACTAAATAAGTAAATTAGTTTGGATAGTATTGTCATTTTTATTATATTCGCTCGGCCTACCCATGAGCATTTTATGTTTTTCCAATTGACTAGGTCTGATTTTATTTGTGTGGAAAGTGTTTTGTAGTTTAGTTCGTAGAGTTCATGACTGTTCCTTGGCAAGTATATTCCTGAAATATTTAATGCTATCAACAATTATTTTGAATGGAATTTATTTTTGTATCTCTTGCTGCTGAACTTTGTTGGTAATATATAAAAATGCTGATGATTTATGTGGATTAATTTTGTACCCTGCAACTTTGCTAAAGTTGTGAAGTTCCCAGTAATTTTTTAGTTGAGTCTCTAGGGTTCTCTAAGTATACCATCATGGCATCTGCAAAGAGTGATAATTTGGTTTCCTCATTACCACTCTGATTCCTTTTATCTCTTTTTCTTCTCTTATTGCCAAAGCTAACATTTCTAATACAATATTAAATAGTAATGGTGACAGTGGGCAGCCTTATTTCACTCCTGATCTTACTGGGAATGGTTCTAGTTTGTCTACGAGAATATTGAATGGCATCTTTAGATTCGTCCAATATCCTTTTGGATTCTGTCCTCTAGTATGTTGGTTATTTCTCCAAGTTTTGTGTTACTTGCAAATTTCATGATGTTAATGATAATAATAGCAAACATTTAAATAATGCATAGCACCTATTATATGCCAGGCATTGTGCTCAGCACATTTATTACCTCACATGATCCTCTCAACAACCCTAGAAAGTAAGGGGTACTATTATCTCCATTTTATAGATGTGAACACTGAGGCAAAGTGAAGGTAAATGATTTGACCAGGTTAAGTTAGTTAAGTATCTGAGGCTATATTTGAATTCCGGTCTTCCTGACTGAAGACCTGATGCTCTATCCACTGTGCTTTCTAGCTATTCCCGAGTATGAGATCCATGCCTTTATCCAAATCATCATGTGAAATGTGAAATAGAAGGCCAGGGATAAAAACCTGGAGTATTCTACTGGAGACTTTGTCATCCTGACATGGCACCATCAAATGATTGAGTTTATCCATCTCACTAGATATGAAGCAGATTAATTAAATTTTTTTTTGGTGGGTTAAGTGAGTTGCCCAAGGTCACACAGCTAGGAAGCATTAAGTGTCTAAGGTCAGATCCTGCTGATTCCAGAGCTAGTGCTCTGAATACTGCCCCTTCTAGCTGCCCCCAATCAGATTATCATTTAATCCATATCTCTTCATCTTCGTTGTGATGAGAAGATAAAACACTTTTCCAAAATCTTTAATAAAATGTAAGTAAACTATAAGCACAGAACTCTTATCTGATATGACATGAGCTCTTCTTGATGAAACTATGCTGTCTCAACCATCTCTTTAATGTTCTGCTCTGGAATTTTCCTAGGAATTGAAGACAAGTTCATTGGACTGTAATTAGTAGACTTTTCTTCCCTTTCCCCCTTTCTTTTTATTTTATTTATTTATTTATTTTTTGAATGGATAGAATGCTGTGCCTTAGTCCTTTTTGAAGTGGCAAGAAACTGGAAACTGAATGGATGCCCATCAGTGGGGAATGGCTGAATAAGTTATAATATATTAATGTCATAGAATATTGTTGTTCTGTAAGAAATGACCAGCAGGATAATTTCAGAGAGGCCTGGAGAGACTTACATGAACTGATGCTAAGTGAAATGAGCAGAACCAGGAGAACATTATACACAGCAGCAAGACTATATGATGATCAACTCTGATGGACATGGCTCTTTTCAACAATGAGGTGATTCAAATAAGTTCCAATACACTTGTGATGAAGAGAGCCATCTTCACCCAGAGAAAGGAACTGAGTGTGTATCACAACATAGCATTTTTACTCTTTTTGTTGTTTGTTTGCATTTTATTTTTTCTCATTTTTTCTTTTTGATTTGATTTTTTCTTGTGCATCAAGATAATTGTCTATATACACATGCATATATTGAAGTAACATATTTTTTTTTACCATATTTAATATATATTGGATTATTTGCCTTCTAAGAGAAGGAGTGAGGGGAAGGAGGGGAAAATTGGAGCACAAAGTTTTGCAAGGGTTAATGTTAAAAAATTATCCATGCATATGTTTTGAAAATTAAAAAGCTTCTGAGTTTCCTCATCTATAAAATGGGGATAGTAACAGCACCTCCCTCCCAGAGTATTTGTGAGGACCAAATGAAATAATCATTGGAAAGCATGTAGCACAATATCTGGCACATAGTAGGTTATAGATAAACGTTAGCCATTGCTATTTTCCAGTCTTGTGGTACTTATTGCATTTTCCATTATCTTTCAAATATCATTAGTGGTGACTCAATAAGCCCACTTCCTGTTCTTTTAGCCCCAAGGCTGTAATTTATTCCAAGTGCTTTAGTCAAGGTCAAGCAGGGTCTCTCCCTATATTATTTATCTTGAATATCAACTCCCAATCAGCCCTTTTTATCCTGCCATTTCCAATACAAAGAATATTCTCTTGGGAAGGGAAAACAGAAGAAGAGTATAATTTGAGTAGCTTTGCTTTCTCTCTTATTGTCACTTGGCAATGTCCCATTCTCCCCAACCCCCACAAAAATCTTCTTCTTTGATCTACCCCATTGTTCCAATGGAATCAAAAACAAAAAGCCTTTTGGTTATCCTTACCTTCCTCAGTAATTCTCAGCTTATTTTAAGATTTAACATTCCTAATTATTTTTTTAGGATTCTTACTATCATATTTAACAAATTTCTTTCTTAAACTTGAGATGATAGGTAAAGCATCTCTATATTCCACATCAATCTTTTCAGTCAAATCTATTTTTCACCCTCACTGGAATTGTTTTCCTTTTGTGACTTCAAAATTTCATTTTTTATTACTTCCCACTCCTCCTAGACTAACTTCCCCTGTAGAATTTTCGTGCACTGTTTCTGTGAACTTTTTCAGATCTGATTTCCTAAAATCTAAGGAATTTGAATTTCTTCTTCTTTATCCCAAACTCTAAGGTAAAGTCATCACTTCACTCCTGAGATTTTCCACCCCAGCAACAAATTCCTCCCTGCTAGTGAGGAACAGATCCAGCTTAGAATTTCTCCTTGTTAGCTCCTCTACCTTGTAAAGGATGAAATTATTACTAAGTAAACCAAGAAGTTACATATCCATATCTTTGTATAATGTAGCCATCCCCCGGATGTGGGGTGACATGGGAAGGGAGCGAAAAAAAAGTTTCATGATAACTATATTATTATATTATATATAATATAACATATTTAAATGAAATAGTGAGTTGTACATAATATATTTGCAGTTTCATGGACAATCATCTTTTTATTCTCTTCTACTTGTTATGGAAATGCTTGTTTTAAGTTTAGAAAAAAATTTTTTTTACAAAAGTTATTGCTATGTTTTTAGTACAAATCAAGAGCTCTAGCAAATATCTGACCCCTCTCTTACTATATTAAGTGTCTGTTCCAGGTTATAATCTGTTTTCCAAATTCATCTATCTTTTCTTTCTCTGTTCAGATGGTCCAATTCAAAATCACTTTGGATCTCTCCTCCAATGACCTTCATCCAAATACTCTCTTATCATGCTTGCCTGCTACTGTCCTACTATCCCAGCTCCCAATTTTATCTGTTTTGTTTCTTTTGAATAAAGCTTATCCATCATCCCAAGTCAAGATCCATGGGTTTGGTCCCACTAACTTTCAGTGATATCTGTGACATCTTTAATTTCTTGTTTGTTGCTTAAATTCTAGACATTTTCATATAGGCCTTCGAGGCCTTGTTTTTAACTCATAATTAGAACCTCTTACATTTTGTTTCCTGTGAACTTCTGTGTATTTTTCTATTGATGCTACTGCTCCCTATGGTATAGATACACAGGCAGTCTTCTCCTGGTTCTGTTCCTCCCCTCTCCCAACCTTTTTAAAGTCATTTGGTTAAAAATCCAAGATAGCTGGTAACCAGTCTTGACAGCTTTTAGGTGTACTCCATCTCCTTCCAAGAATCTCTCATTCCTATGTTTTAAGGCATGGCCCCAAATCCAAATCTCCTTCTCAACACCATCTTCACAGCTGGTTGTTCATTTCCCAGATTAATTTTTCTCTGCTGTATCTCATCTCCAATGGACACCAGCAAAGAAAACCAAAGCTTTATCCCCATGGTCCACTGTTTTCCCCCAAGATTTCATAATCGGTGGTGATATTTCTAACGCTCATTCTGGCTGGGCCATTTGTGTTTATGTGAATCATCTCCAATGGGTCACTGTCACCCTTTACAAGTTAAATTTTAGGAGATTGTGTAGGGCATATATTTTGCATGCATATATATATATATGTATATGCAAAAATATACACATGTGCCTCAAAACAGGAATCAAATTATTCATTTTTCCCCTTCTATTTCCTTTGATCCTTTCTGGAAAAACTTTTCTATTCTCTCTCTGTCTCTATTACACACACACACACACACACACACTTTACCCACTTCTCAGTGTGCTGCTCCCTTCTTTTAAAGGAGAATAAGAAATCTGTTTTGAAACATTGTCTTTTTCCTTCCCTGTCTTCTCTGTGGAACATCTTGACAAGGGTCAAGTCTCCCTTTTCCAATTCAGATCCCCCTCCTTTCCTTTTATTTTTCTTCTATCGAAGCCTCCTTTCCCTTTTCTTGATAAATATTTTATTCTTCTTAATGACTTGGAGTGTAAAGCTGCATTCTTAAAGCCCTCTTCACCTCCTCCTCCTAAGGAATGTCAGCAGTCCCTACTTGGAACACATATTGGCCCCAAGTAAATATTTATGGATCGACTCAGAGATGGCAAAAACACAAACAAGATTTAGTCAGTGTAAACCATTATATTAATTTCTCCATAGTGGTTGACATTTTTTACTCATTTTTTTAAACTACTTGTTCTTAGGGCTAAGGCTGTATGACTCAACCCTAAGTCCTTTGTTTAAACATTTATAGTTAATTGCCTCTTAATAACTGAATGATCCCATTAAACTGTCTTTTTAAAAAACCTCAACAACTCCACAAACCACATGATGAATCTCCCCTTCAGTCTTGTACCATCTCCAATGTTTTGTCAGTTTCCCCCATCCTATATAAGCTAGTAAATCAATGGGTTTTACATTCTTATTTTTGACTGCTTTGTCTTACCTTGCCCTTAGATGCAGTGGCTAGACAGCTGGATTTAGTAACAGGGTTTGAATCTTGCCCCCTACACATTTACTGCTCTGTGACCCTGGGCAAGTCACTTAACTTCTGGTTTGTCTCAGTTTCCTTATCTGTAAAATGGGAATAATAGCACCTCCCTCATAGGGTTGTTGGGATGGAATGAAATAAAACATTTAAAGAATTTTGCAAATTTCTATATAAATGCTAGATGATACTGTTTCTCCTTTCAGAGTCTATCTTTTCAGATTCTATACTTTTAATTCTTTTGTACTCTGATTGTCTTTGATCTTGTTCTACTTTTGACCAGTAGAATATGAACCTAATAGCCATGGCTGAAGATTGGTCTTCCAAGATTGATTCTTTATAATCAAGGGTTCATTGACAGTAGCCAGTTTAGGCTTATCGCCGCTCCAGAAAAACCAAAGGGAATGAAAGATACACTCCAGAAAAACCAAAGGGAATGAAAGATATCAATGTGTCTGAATATATCTCCACGAGTCCTACAAGTTCCTAGAGTCTTTCCTAGAGAGATTCTTTGATTCAGTTGAAATTACATTTGGAACCCAAGAATATGGATATGATTAACTAAACATCAGTTTTGCCTCATATATGCAGACAGGAGCAGAAATCTGATTCCTCTAGCTTGGTAGGATTCTCCTCAGTCAAAGGATAGGAATCAGCCTCCAAGAATTGACTAACTGCCACTAAAGGCAAAATACTTAAGAGTCTAAACACAGAAATCCATTCACATATTGTAGCACAGGAAACAAAATTTAAAATTTTGTTCTTTTTTAAAAACTGATGCAAAAATGGCTTTGCATTCCAATTTATCCAATGATAAAAGGCCTAAGAAAGCTTGAAAGGATTTCTATGGTCTTTGAAGTCCTATGCAAGGAACTGGAAAACTATTTTCACCTCTTTTACTTGAAATCTGATATATGAAAAGGAAAAGTATATGTCAAGTGAAGAGATGACTCTGTAAATAGTATTGAAAAATAGAGGATGTGGTTTTCTGGACCATGATTTCTAAGTTACTGATAATTAAAGATGTGTCTAAGGATGGATTGTACTTTATGAGAAATGGAAAGACATGTTTGGCTGGATACTAACCAGTTTACTAGATTTTAAATCGAGAAAGGAAGATTGTAAGAGAACTTCAAAATCAGGTTATCATAGAGGACATCATTTTGTCACAGAAAGTCGGAGACTGGAAGATGTGCCTAGAAATTCAAAGAAAGAAATACTGGAAAATTCTAAGGAGATATATTTTGGTATAATAAAGAACTTCCTACTAATTGGAGTTGCTCCAAAGTAGAACCGACTTTCTCTTAAGTTATTGAGCTTTCCATTATGAGAAGTAGTAATAGTTCTTATGAGAGGTCCAATGACATCATGAGGTGACATCTGGACTTATGAATAAATTGGATAGGAGTTACAGCAAAGCTATCAGGCTCACTCTCTCCCTCAGATTTATCAAAGTCTAATGGCAAGACAAAGGTGGCTGGTGATGGTCCAAGATGCCAGTTCCTCATGTGGAAACTGGCCAGCCACTTGGATATATTTATATAATATATTCACCCAACAGATGGATATATTACATATATTATTATATATTAATTATATTATATTTATTATTATATTATATTATATTATATAGGAGATGCCTGTCTCAAATTGGGGTTGGAGTGGATGACCTCCAATGTCCCTTCCTTCAATTCTTTAGGCTTATTAGTCAGTAATTATTCTTTCCTTACTCTAAGACTGGACTTCTGCTGAAGTTTTCTACTATGGAGTTAATGAACAGTATGGGTTAGTGGAACAGTGGCAGTTATAAAAGGGAACAGTAGATTGTTAGACAGACCCCTCTCTACTACTATTTGTCTGGTATATAGCATATATTCAAAATGATTGGGGCATCAAATGGAATCCAGTTACAATATTTTAGACCAATTTAAAGAACTGCCTAGACTCACACAAGATTAAGTCTTTTTATTTCAACATGATTTTGTTACTGAGTGTTCCTTTTCTACTGATACTGATGCAGACACTTCTACAGGTCAGTCTTCAATGATTGCTATTCCATCCCCACTCTTGTGGAAATGAGTCTCTGTGAACCTGTCCAGGTTGGTCTTGGGATGACCTTTAAGAACCCAGGTTCACCATTCATACCATGAAAAGGCATCAGAAGACATCCTCCAAAGGAGGAAGAAGCACAAGACAGAAAAGTTTCTGGGAGGGCCATGTCTGGTGCTGAGGTGGGTAAGTGATATATTACTGGTACTGGAGTCAAGAGGTATAAATCTCATCTTAGACACTCCCTAGTTGTATGATACTGGGAAAGTCTCAACCTTTTTTTTCCTCAATTTCCTCAGCTGTAACAGCATTTACCTCACAAGGTTGTTATAAGGAGGATCAAATGATAATCTAATTAAATGCTTTGTAAACCTAAAGATGTTCTACAAATCCTAGTTATAATTATTATTAAAGTGATGGAAAAATTAAATTTTAAGACAATATCCTGGGTAAGGGGGACAAAAGCAGGGATGAATGGTGCTCCTGAGAGTGCCCAACCCAGAATGATTAGGAAGACCTTAGGTTCTTTTTCTGCTATCTGCATCCTCCTTTTGTGCAAAGCTGCAGCTGTTCAAGGTTCCTACTGCTCTGAGAAGAGGGAACATTTTCTCTCCTCTTACAAGGAGGGCCAAGAGATCCAAGTCATAACAAATTTCCTCCAAAACATCCTACTAGACAATGGGGGAAGCTGAATCACCCTTCATGTCAAATGAATTGCTTTCCAGGTGTTCCTATAATTATTAAACCAGGGGCAGAATTTTAAAAAATGGGTCAGTGTGTCAAGTTCAAAAAATGCCTCTGTCTTTGATAGTCCATCCATTTTTATTCCTGTGACCTTTACCAACATTTGCTACCCTTTTGAGATCCCATCTGAGACTATTAAGAAAGAATAGTGAATAGAGTCCCAAATTCAGAACCATAGGATCTCAGATCAAACTCTGGTTTGCTACCTATTTAGCCTATTATATGTCATGGGCCAAATTGTTTCATCTCTGACCTTAATTTTCCCATCTGTAAAAATGGTGAACAACAAATGACTTATGGTATTTAGCTGCTAAAAGGCTAACAGTTTCCAAGAATTAATTCTTTTTTTTCTCCTTTCCTTTTTCCTTTCTTTCCTTTTTCTTTTCTTCCTTCCTTCCTTTCTTTCCTTTTCTTTTTCCTTCCTTCCCTCCTTCCTTCCTTTTTCTTTTCTTCCTTTTTTCCTTTCTTTTCTTCCTTCTTTGTTCCTTTCTTCCTTTTTTCTTTCCTTCTTTTGTCTTCTTTCTTTCCTTCCTTTCTTCTTTCCCTTCTTTCCTTTTCATCTTTCTTTTCCTTTTTTTCTCTCCCCTCTTTCCTTTCCTTCCTTCTTTTTTCCTTCCTTTTCTCTTTTCTTTCACTATTCCTTTCCTTTCCTTTCCTTCCTTCCTTCCTTTCTTTTCCCTTCCATCCATCCACCCATCCATCCATCCATCCATCCATCCATCCATCTGGCTAAAATTTATGTGCTATAGAGCTAAAAATAAAAAAAATCTATTTATTCACCTATATTTTAGGATATGCTGTTGTTCAATCATTTCAGTTGTGACTGACTCTTCATGGCCCCGTTTGGGGTTTTCTTGACAGATATACGGAGTGGTTTGTCATTTCCTTCCCCGGCTCATTTTACAAATGCGGAAACTGAGGTAATTAATAAGTGACTTGCCCAGGGTCACATACATAGCTCATAAGTGTCTGAAGCCAGATTTGCACTCAAAGATGAGTATTCCTGATTCTAACTTTAGTGCTTGACATCTACTGTGTCACATAGCTACCCCCTATTTAGTATATATATATATATATATTTACCTATATGGGCAGCTAGGTGATAAAGTGGATAGAGTGCTGGGCCTGGAGTCAAGAAAAATGGCTGAAAAATAATACATACACATACACACAATATACATATGTGTATACATACATAAACACAATATACATATACTTATGTAATATATAGACACTATATACAATTATATAAGATATATCTACTAGATAACTCATTTGTGTCAATACATTTTTAGATAAGAATATTTATGTGTATATATATATATAATTATGTATAAATATATATACACACATATACATACATACATATATATTTAGGCATAAAATCTGTTTATAGATAGAGGGAGCAATGTGTTTTTTCTCCCCCTCATTAGAATATAAGCTCACTGCAGGGATTATTTCATTCTTTGTACTTAAATTCCCCAAAATTAGGGACTTAACGTCCCTAAAACAGGACTTAACCCATAGGAGGTGCCTAATTAATACTTGTCGATTGATTTTCCTTAACCTCTTTTATTTCTTTTTAGCTGCTTTTCAAACATGATAGAATACATTTTTCTCATAATGTTTTTTTTTTTTAACAGCCATCATAAGTCTCTTCATCTTCCAACCTGAGTTCTTCATTTCTTACTTACATTCATCCTCACCTAGGTGGTACAGGTGATAGAATTCTGGGTCTAGAATCAGGAATATCTGAGTTCAAATTCATCCTGAGATCCTTATTAGCTGTGTAACCCTGAGCAAGTAACCTGTCTTTATTTCCTCAACGGTAAAATGAGGATAATAAAAGTACCTAATTTATTGAGGATCAAATGAAGTATTTCTTGTAAAACATATACAAATTTATTCCCTTCCTCTTTTTCTTTCCCCTGCATTTATCCTTCTAATATTTTGGAAGAAAGAAAACCTAATAAAAATTCTATCATCATGAACATCAGAATTAATATTATTCCTATGGTAATATTATGATGACAACTGCCTTGTTGAGAATTATCTACCCACCATAGAAAAGGAATGGAGGCATAACATATATTTCATAGAATTTAAGAACTGGACTAGACTTCAAAGAACATCTGTCCAACCTATAATTGAATAAGGACCTCTTCTTCCAATATCCCATTCAAGTGATAGTCCAATCTCTGCTTGAAGAGGAAGAGAACCTAAAACTTTCTAAAGCAGTCCTATTTTGGAAAACTCTAATTATTAGAAGTTCTTCACTTCAAGCCTCAACTTACTGTCGCCCATTCCTTCTGGTTCATTCTTCTTGAACAAGCAATCCAAATATGCATCTCATCTGTACAAGGGCCCTTCAAATACTTGTGAATGATTAATCAAATGTGGAATGGGCTGAACCTCAATCATTTCCCTCTCCCTAGAGGTCTTGAAGCAAAAGCTCTGAATGGTTATTTGAAGGGTATAAAGAACATTTTTATTTATTGATTGTACTGGATGACTTCTAAAGTCCCTTCCAACTTGGAAACTCTGTGATTCTCTTTCTCTTCTAAATTTTCTCTTTTCCAAACCAACCATTTTCAGTTCCTTTCACTTACTTATTGTTGTATGACACAGACATAGTTCTGTCTTCTCAACATGTTGGTCTTCCTCTTCTTCATTCTAGAGCTGAGCCAAAAAAGAGAAACAAATATCTGAGTCTTATGTGAAGTAAAATTCATAGGGGATGGGTCCTGAATAGCCTTAGGCATAGAACAGGGCATCTCAGGCAACTCTCAGTTACTTGATTCCTCTCTGAGACAAGCACTTTCTTCTCTGAGGGTTTCCTAACCTCCCTTCTTGCCCTTCTCCCTCCCATAGAATGGCCTCAAAGACAATTGCGGTTCCTTTAGATACATACATACATGGGTTTCTTTATATATAAATGCCAACAAATGTTAAAAACAAATCTTTACAAAAATCAATACAAAGAAATTTGTGTTTCATTCACCAATCCAGGCCCTTCATAATCAGACTATTTACTTGGTAAAGTTGAAAGAATGATACTTTAAAGACAAATCAACCGAAAGCTGCAGATTCCCACCCAACTCAACCCAGAAAAGTGACATGACAGGAAACTACAGAGGTTGAAATACATTGGATTTATTTCTTTCTAAAGTTTGTACATATACATATATCATATACATATTTTAAATCCTTCACTAGTTTGCATGATTTCTATTACATAAAAATCATTTGAATGCAATAAACTCTGTCGTCGTAAAGCGACAAATGATCTGCAACCTATAAAAACACAGAGGAACAGTTCTAATCATAAACATTTACACAATAGAGAAATGTACTCCATATATCACAGATTCTATACATGTCAGGTAACTCACTGTCTACATACTTTTATGTTTACTTTAACAACAATGAGCGAGGGCAATATTTATATACAGCAATCTTAATGAAAAATAAAGCAATTGTAAAATGTAAACTTAATATTCAAAATAGTCTTTAAACACTTTCACCATATCCACACTAATCCTTGTTTGAGTCAAAATAGGATCATCATATAAATGCCTTAATTTATTAGGAAATGACCTTTCCTGTACCAAGTGGGTGGTGTTGGCAGGCAGGACATGGTGTGGTATCCCTAACTTAGTTGAGTTTGAGAATGCTTCTGGAGTAGACCGCTACTTTGATGCTAATTACACTCACCATTTGCTGGAAACATATGGCACTGGGGGCTGAGATGAAACTGAAATATTGGGTGCAGAAAATTTTGAAGATGGAGAGGAATTAGCCACCTCACACAGCTTGAAGAAAAAATTATTTCTAAAACTTTGCCTTTTCCCACCACTTCCCTGGAAAAAAAAACACGTTGCGTTGTTCTGCCAGCTACTTTTGAGTCACGAGTATGGCCCAATTAACAAAATGGAAAACTTATTTATTCAAAGATCATTCTGCCTGAACCACAGCCTAAGTTTTATGCTGTTGATAGAGGTTCTCAGCTTGCATCTTTGCTGGAACTCTCAATTACTGTTCTAGAAAAAGGTTTCTAAAACACAAGGCAGAAAAAAGATGCTTGTTGGACATGGAGGGTGCCATCCTCATTCTGAACTTCTTTGTAGACTGAGCAACACTGATGAGCAAGAGTGTTTTAAAGGCCTTTCTGGCCCTACCCACAGAAATAAAATGTAAATTGGGTTTTTTTCTATTTCATTTCTAGGATGCATAAAGGCACAAAGAGTTCCGTCCCCAGTGTCAAAAGTTTAATATACTATGTTATTTCATGTGCATTAAATGTGACTTTGAGATCAGTGTTCTGATTGCTCCTGGTCAGCCGCACTGGGGAATGCCCTTCAAGGAGTGCCTCTCACTCTCGCCAGCTGGTGTCCAGTGGAATTCCCAAGGCATAGGAATCAGCATTGGAAACTCAAATGTGTTGCTCAGTGAAAGAGCTCAGAATCAGATAAAATCATGAGGGGCAGCGACCTTCCTTGGTAAAGTCTGGCACATATTAAAATGCTCTGAAACTCCAGGGATAGAGAGAATATCTCAAGTTAGGTGATGTCAGTCTTAACTGAAAACTACCTCAAAGTCTTACTTCTCGGGAAGGAATATACCACCCACAAACCCTCAGGAAGTGGTGGAAAAATTAAAAAGGAAAAGTCATACTTCAAAATTCTCTCCACAAAGTAACATTTCCAGGAATAGTCACCGGGTATTTATTTATAGTGAATATTCATAATTTACAGCTTACCCTACAAAGGAAAATGTACCTTCATTAATGTCCTTCCCAACCTCCATTCTCATCTTGATCACTGACCAAAAAAAAGTGCATTTTTTTTCCTATGAATGCCTGACTCCTCTTCAATTTGATCATTACTTTCACAGCTCTAAGGTAAAAGAGGGTATGGATAAACTAACTAACCTTCTATTTTCTAAGGCCAATTCTTCTCTCCCTTCCCTGTATGTTCACTCTTTGCCCCAAAAGATACTTTGTCACAACAGTGCTTCCTTCTCAGGAAAAAGGTCTTCCAGAGCTTCTCCTGGCTGCTGTGAGTTACTGGGGAGCTTCATGAATGCATTACCCAAAGCTCCAACTTAGTGATACCATATGAAAGGATCTGTCTTTGTGCACATGCATAGTTATTGATCAGTAAAAAGTGCAAGTCAAAATATAAGAGCTGAAATTACTACTAAACCCTGGGTAAAAAATACTTCTCTGCTTCAATTCTTGGACCCTTGTTCACCATGTCTTTTGAACACTGTGAATCTCTCAGCCTTATGAAGTTGGGTTTGCATAATTCAGATCATTCACAGTGTGAACATGCATGTGTGTGTATATATATACATAAGTCTATGTTTGCTAAAGGTCCCAGATATGTGTAAACTTCTCCCCCCCATACTCTAAGTGTGTGTATGGGGGAGTTTTGTGCCTCACCTAAGGCAAGGAACTTGGAATTTTTTACTATAATATATAAGTCAAATGGGAAATGCTTAATTCACCCATACTTCAGTTTGGTCAATTCTTGTTTCTTTAGATCTAAAAATTCCAATTTATCCTAACTGGAATTTTAAAAAACTAACACAGAAAATTAGTATTTATACATAGGCCTAGTGCTTACTTGGCTTTTAAAAATTAAAAAAACAAACAAACAAACAAAAATCTTCATGGCTTTCCCAAAAGTCCTCGTCACTTTAAAGGCTTAAGGCATAAAGAGAAACATTTCCACTAAATACTCCTTTTATATTATTTGTGAACTGAATGGATGTTTATATAAATCTCTGCAATTCCAAAAATGAAACATACCGGTGCAAAACTAGAGCTCTGCTTATTGGTCTCAGAGCCAATCTACCTAAATTTTAAAATGAATGAAGAAACATAATTGGGAAAAAAAAGTTTGAGACTACAGAGTGAACATAAACAACCAAAAACAACTAACATACTGCCTCTCTTCAGAGCTGTGAAATTATTCTGCCCTCCTAGACCCCTGCTTCTCAGAAACAGAAGCAAAGAACTTTGGGCAGTGTGTTTGAAAACAGGCCTGACACTGCATCCGAACCATATGCACATGCACGCACACACACGCACTCTCAGTCACTGCTTTAAAAACACCCAACATGCTAGTTCCTAGATCTGAGTCTCTGGTTATAGATTTCTACACTATAAGACAGGCGGTAAGCTCAAACAACTAAGGCAGCGGCTCATCTTTGGGGAGAGGCAGAAAAACAGTGATCCTGAAGTACAAAAATATGAGCTATTTAACTAACATGCCTTTGCCTGCAACAAGATTTTCATGGAGTTCTGATTGAAGTTCTGAATCTCAAAAGATGGCTTCCTGCCTTGAGAAGATCCCCACGAGGCAGGGGCCATGTTTGTGATACTTTGCACTCAGAGGGATGGAGCAGCCCTAGGCTTACTCCTTATGTAATATACATGAAGATGTAAATGACACAGCATCAGCCTCTCTAGTGTCCCTGAAAATCTCTGTTCTCCTGGGCTAATTACGACAATAAAGAAGGTGTGCTTTAAAGAAGCACACATTGTAATAAGCCCAATCAAAACTAACTCCTTAATCTAATCTACTTTTTTAAAAAAATTTTTTAATTTCTGAAAGTACTCAAGACTAGACTAGACAGGCTGTCTCCTGTTTTTCTTTTCCTTTATTCCCCTGTACTTTTCAAAATCACTATGAGCTCTCCTCTTAGTGTATATAGATATCCATATCTAAGTAATTCAATGGATACATATACATAGGTACATAACTAGTTCCATGAAACTATCACACTGTAGCTAGTCATTTTGCTCTATACTTTGAAATTCAGACTAAATTGTAACATAAGAATTTTTTCAATTAAGAACCCTTTAATCAAAATATTTGAATTCTTGATTAATAAAACAATGCTACTGTACACTCTTAATGGCTGAACTATGTAACCAATTCTATGAGGCTTTTTTTAAAATCACACTGGTTATTTGAGAAAATAAAATTTAAAATCTTTCTGATGTTTACATGTACCATATATTGATATGCAAACCACACCATGATGCATCTGCATACAAGTATATTCATATCTATACACACACATATACATATATTTAGAAGTGGCAGATAGCCGTGGCTACGGGCTTGATACATTATTTGTATGACTCATTATGTTACTGCAGACACACTTAAATGACCATGAATGAACAAGGGAAGCTTAAGGAACCCTATCCTAAATATAGTTACACATATTGTAATACTAGCTTACTGTGGCATTCAAGTCTACAATCTGTCATGCAGGTTCAAGTATTTACTGAAATTCTCTCCATGAAGACCAACTCCCAGCATGCAATGGGCCAGAGTGCTATTGTAAGATCATCCAGATAGGTTGTAGATATTGTAGGTACAGGAGGACTGAAAAAATTCACTGGTCCGCCATTCCACTGAAGTTGTAGCCAGAGAGAGAGAGAGAGAGAGGAAGAGAGGGAGAAGGGAGAGAGAGGGAGGGAAGAAGGGAGGAAGAGAAGGAGAGAAGGAGGGAGGGAGGAAGGGAAGGAGAGAGGGAAGGAGAGAAGAAGGAAGGGAGAGAGAGAGGGAGGGAAGGAGAGAGGGAGGAAGGGAAGGAGAGAAGGAGGGAAGGAGAGAAGGAGGGAGGGAAGGAAGGAAGAGAGGGAGGGAGGGAAGGAAGGAAGAGAGAGAGGGAGGGAAGAAGGGAGGGAGAGAAGAAGGGAGGGAGAGAAGAAGGGAGGGAGAGAAGGAAGGAAGAAAGGAGGGAGGGAGGGAAGAAGAGAGGCAGAGAGAAAAAGGGAGGGAGGAAAAAAGAGAGGGAAGGAGGGAGGGAAAGAGGGAAGGAAAGAGAGAGAGAGAGGGAAAGAGGGAAGGAAAGAGAGAGAAGGAAAGAGAGAGAGGGAGATGGATTTAGAAAAGGGGGAGTCTGGGAACTGAGATAGAATCAGAAACTGCCCTTTGTAGCTTTTTTCCTCTTTTTGTACATCAGCAGTCAGGCTTCCCAGAGTCCCTCCTGATGATGTCTGACCTTTAAAAAGCAAGAGGAAAGAAAACCACAAATTCTCAGGCAGATTAGCAGTTTGGCCCAATTTAAGGGAAGCAGGCAAATAGGGAGCAAAGTTGAAGAGCAAGGGGGCTCATTTAGCTGACTTGGAGTGATTTTCTGCTCAAGTGACTTGGTATCCCATGCAAGGAATGGAGGAACTATTTAAGTCCAATATAGCACCACTATATACAAACTTTATTTTTGATTACTGTAAGGAATCTCTTCTGTGCTCTGCTTATAGTGTGAGTTTTAAAGATTGAGAAGTATTCCTGGCATTTGATGGCTAAATTGTCTCAGTGCCCGAGTTAAAAGAAAAGGGCCTAGGAAATTGCCCTAAGTCAGGTCCACAGAAGTTTCACAGTGGAAACAAAAGTACGGCTCTTTGGACCCTGTTCTTGGCCATCCAGTGGAATGAGGATTTCAGTGGTGAATTTTAAAAAAGGGGAAAAAATAAAATATTGCTAAAGGACATTTTTTTTAAATAAGTAAAATGAATCCCTAGATTTGGCAGGATCTTTTTTTCAATGTGCATCCTTGAACCTCTCAACTAAGCCAAAAAAGAAGTCAGAGTTGGCAAGGCTGATTGCTTGCAGGTCAACCAAGCCAAAAGGAAAAATCAGAAGGGGCAGAGCTGGTTGCTTCCAGGTGAATGTTTTGTGAAATATTCAGACACCTTTCAAATGAAAGGGCTTTGCTCTGTCCACCACATTCTCCATTTACAACTGTTTCCTTCAGGACATTCCTGAGTAGTCCTTAGTCTTCTAGATTGTCCAAAGATTAAAAAGCCCGAGACTGTGAAAAAGGGAAATCTGTAGACAATGGTACTGACCATTGACAAGAGGCCAGTCAATTCTATCCATGATGCATAGCACCAGTAGCTAAATCCCTGACCATCCATTGACCGACCCTCACTACTGTCAGAGAAGCCCAGTACTCCTTTGGAGATGACACTAGCTTATTAATAAGTACTTCTGATGGCAAAAGAAAATAATGATAATAAATCCTGTATTATTTTGTCACTCCAGGTGTACCCAACTTGTTGGCAATTAGATAAAAGAAAATGGACAGAAATACTGAGTGGTTAGCTAAATTAGAAATTTCTAAAGTGAGGTTGGTTTCTTAAACACAAAATCCCGAGCAAATCCGTGAGCTGGCACAAAATACCTCAATTTCCAATAAAACATTCCTATAGGACTCTGTCAGGTGGGAACACTAAATGTGAAGAACCTCGTGTATTTTTTCATTTGAAACATTCATAATAATGGTCAAATCCAGCAATGAGACTATTAAAAGAGTGACAAACTAGTATCAGGACTTTCCTCTAATTTAATCCAAGATGGATTGATATTAAGTTAAGGGTATCTTGACTTAAAGAGAGGTCTGCCACAGGTCAGAGGAACTTAGGTCCATCTTGATGCCTTCAGCTCAGGGAAAGTGAGGTAGGGGGTTGAGAAGCTATGGGTAGTACCTTATTAAAAAAAAGGAAAAAGAAGGGAAGAGAAGTTTTTCTGTACCATGAAGTAAGCAGCAGGAAAAAAGGAAGTCTAAAAGGAACCTTGTTTTATCTTCCTTGGCCAGATGCCATTAGAAAGAGATTTCTATGAGTGAGAACCACTGCCATAGGTCCTTAGAGGTTCTGAGCTAGTCTCACTGTAATTCTGTAAAGGTTGCTTCCTATAGAATCAGATGTGACTTGTATTAAGCAGGGATTGGAAGGGAAGGAGCTCCTAGTCCAACAACTAATGATGGACTGGCATTGTAAGGGAGTAAGGGGTGACCCTGGGTCACAACACCAATTTCTGTATTCATTATTTTTAAAATAAATCTATATAAACATAGTACACAGCAGCTTAAAATATAAAAGTATATCTTTCTAATCCAGATGAATAACTCATCAGCATAACCAAAAGTAAAAAAGGCTTCCATGAAGAAGGCAATGGAAATAATGCCTTATTCATGCTGAGGCTAGCCAAATATTTCTAGGATTAGTCTAAATACCAGTAATACTGTAGGCAAGGTACCATTTAATATGTATCATATGTTGTAAGCAAAATGCAAACAAACACACAATATACAAAGACACACACATTGAATGCATACATACATTAAAGCAACAAGCAGAGTAATTTATATGAGTTCAGTTACTCAGACCAACATGTAGCATTGTCCAGGTACCTCTCTCCAACATGTTAAGCTTAGAATAAATACATAAGCAGACAATAGGCTGGAAATTCAGATAGAAAGAGTATTTGTCCAAGGGTTATAGGGGTGGGGAGGATCTTCCTATCTCAGGGGGGCCTGTAGATTGAGAGCAGTTACAAAAAGCAAAATACTCTGGGCCACACCACTACAAAATTCAACCTTGTTTTTGCTCAGTTTCTGGAGCTTTCAGAAAAATGTAGCCCATTTATTGGGATGGTCAGTTAACAGGGCTTTTGTTACAAGCCCGACCTGTTGTCATGTGAGAAGCTATTGCCTCAGAAAGCTAAAGCCTGTCCTGTTTCCCATCTCCCTAGGCATCCATAAACATTCAGTTTGTTTTCACATATGACATAAGTTAGATTTGTAAAGTTTGGCCAATTCCATCTTCTAAAGAGATTGTTTTGGTTTTTAAAGCTAATTCGTTCTCATTTCTTAGAATAATGCCACCTTTGCATAGCATTTAATTCTTTGGTCAAAGTAGCACGATTCAAGGTGACTCATTTCATAATGATTTCACTTGTGACTCTACTGCTCAAGTGTGTGGGAGGGGAGGACTCCTCCTTGAGGGTGGGCCACAGTTTCTCTCTTGCTCCCTCTCTCTACAAGCCTCCCTTTCTTGTGCCTATCTTCCCCTGGGTGCCAAAGGGATGCCACAGGAAGACTCAGGATGCCAAAGATGTCTCACAACTCCATGAGAAGACCTCAATGAGTGCTCTGGAAGGGGAGAATTTATTTTGTTGGCATCCCAAGTATAGGGAAAAGGGCGTTTGGGGCTACAGCAATACTGAGCTAAGTGGTCTGCTCATCTGTTTCCTATCAAAGGAACCAAAAATAATTAACTGAGCAAAAAGTGGTTACCCATATGCAACCACCAGATTTCCAGCAGCTACAATCTAGATTTCACTATACATAAACAAAATTTTCCAGGTTATTAAGATCATTCCAGACCCCTTGAGAACTGTCTTATTTTGTAAAGTTTTTTTTTCCTTGTTTATTCATTTCTCTGTGTAAAACCTAAGAAAATGAGTAATTTGCAACAATACTCTGTTGAACATGGGGGCAAAGATCTCCCCTCTACCTTCATGTTCACACAGCCAAGAAATAATCAACTATCTACATATCCTCAGAAAGAACCTAATGCCAGTATGAAAAGCTATAACCAGATTATGCAGAATCCCAAGTTCCTTCTCAGATCTCAGAGTCATGTTCTAGTTTCCTGGAGATGAAAACTGGAACCATGAACATAGCTACCCCATGGTTGCTATGCCTGCCGTTCTTGGGAAAACAAAATTAACTTGAAATGAATTTTCCCTTAATCTTCACTGGACAAAATGATTTTACTCTGCTTTCCTCCACTTCTCAATGGAATTGGTGTTTCAAGTAAGCTAACATGAGTTGTCTAGGACTAATAATCCCTGCAGTCTTCTTAGTCTACTTCCCTGCTACTGGCAAGGTTCAGAACTTGATAAGTGCTAAAATGCGCTCAAGGCTGCATTACGTTGGGAAATCCTCATTCCCAGTGTCAGAGCCCTTCCCCTAACTTCTACCAGTGGTCAGTTCCACTTCTGTGACTGTGCAAGGTTTCATTTACAAAAACTTCTACTAATTCCAGACTTAGATGAACTCCAGCTAAGCTACAAGGCTCATCGAGATAAGTCTTTTACAATGGATTACTTTTTTTTTTCTTAAAGTGTAACAGCTGACTTGAGGAATACATAAAACAAGAGAGCAGTGTGCAAACAGGAGAAAATTCAAGGGGAAGGATCGCATCATTCATGGAGAAACAGTGTTTCCCTTCCCTTCGCAAAACAAGGTGCATCAGTTGTCCAATGGCAAATTCTCAAAGCAAAGAAAAATAGGGAGCAAAAGGAACCCTTGGCAATATGTACAGAAAACAACAACAAAAAATAGACTATAGAAAAAGGGTTACTAATGCACCATTTAGTCACAGAATCATTTGTTGGTATTGTTTTTATGAACCACAGATTATCAGAAAGATCTTGAAAAACAATATTTTGCTGCATGACCAGTGCTTCCTGTCCTCCAATGGATTCTAAGTAACCTTCTGCTTAATGCTTGGTGTTTCTGGTCTGTAGTCCTTCCTCTCCGAGACGTTGCGCTTGACCTTGACACTGACTGGAGAGGCCTCCTGGTTCAAGGATGGACTTGAATGGGATTTCTTCAGTCCCATCCCATCACTGTCGCTGCCCCCCAACAGCTTCCTGCCTCCTTCTTTTAGAAGATTGACGTACATTTCGTAGCGAGATTTCTGAGGGCAGGAAAAAAAAAGATGGAAAATCCACAGAAAAATAACTGTTAGTACATTACACATAAATTGACATGACTAATCAATGGCATTTTCATGATATCAAGTTTGAATGACCAAAGATAGACTTCATTCCATCAGATTGGCAGCAACTGCCTATATGTAGCTAGTACTAGAAAAGTCATAGCTACATGACTGCACAACTGGACATACATGTAGTTACTACTCTCCTGGTAGGACTAAATTGGCTTCAACTTTCTCATAAGCAAAACAGGAGAACTTAAACTCAATGTCCCCTGAAAGTCTCTGGTTTCATTTAGTTCTTAAAGTTCTCTTATGCTAATTCATTTATTTATGCATTCAACAAGCAGTTATTATGTGGTTACTTTATTTGTAAAAGCACCTTTCATCATAAGGAAACCCATCATATCTATTCATTAAATATGAGAATATGAACAATTGCTCTTAAGCAAGCTTTTCTCCTTACAGGGAAATGCTCATTACAAGTGAGTTCCTTATAAATAACTGAACACCTGAACTCCAGACCTAATTAATTTTCAAGCTTGCAGCAATTCAAGTCAAGGAACCTTTATTAAGCTCCTACTCTGTGCCAGGTCCCATGCGAAGTACTGGGGATTAAAAAAAGGCAAAAACAGCCCCTGATTTCAAGGAGCTTACAGTCTAAAGGGAGAGACAACATTCAAACAACTATGCACAAACAAGTTGTAGACAGGATAAAATGGAAATAATCTCAAGGCAAAAGGCAGCAGCTTAAGGAGCACCAGGAAAGGCCTTTTGCAGAAAAGTGGAATGTTAGCTGAGCCTTGAAAGAAGCCAGGAAAGTCAGGAGGTAGAGAGCAGGAGAAAGAAATTTCTAGGCATGGGGGACAACAGATGAAAATAGATGGAGCTGGAGATGGAGAATCTTGGATGAAGAACAACAAAAGAGGCCTGTGTCACTGAATCCCAGAGTATTATTATCTGTATTCTATAGATGAAGAAAGGCTAACAAGGTTAAATGGCTTGCCCGGGATCACACTGCTAGTAAATATCTGAAGTCAGATTTAAACTCCAGTATTCCTAATTCCAAGCTCAATATTCTATCCTCTGAGCCATCTAGTTGCAATTTAAGAGTAAGCAAGATCTGTATCTGGAGTACTATATCAAAAAGCTCATTTTATCAAACAGAAGAGATATAAAGGCCATAAACATGCATTGAGCAGAACTTAAGAGATATTCATGTGAAGAAAATTGCAAGTGACAGCAGAGAGAAAATTCATGAGCTGGCAAAATATTGGAAAAATTCTAGTTCTTTTGCATTAGTATGATACAGGCCTACTTATTGTCTTATGTCATTATATGCTAAAAATATGTAATTCTTATCTCTTCAGATTTCCTCAGTTCCCAACATCTTCAACATGAGACTTTATTTTCAATTTTTCTAAAAGAAATTGATGGAAAATAGGATTTTACCAAAATTCACTTCATAAGTTACTTTGCTAGAACATATCCTGTAAGAAATGGGGTACTATATTGTTTGTTTCTGTCTCCAGAAATGGGACTAAGTAATCTTAATATCTGAGCAATAGTTTATGGATGGGTAAAGGACATGAACACAAAGCATGTTATTTCAGGTAGTTAATGGCAGCCATACCATGAGGCAGCTCCAACCAAAACTATTGGAGATGGTTTAAAAAGAAGAACGGGAAAAAAAAGGGGGGGGGGATAAGGTTCATTTTCACTATAAGATTCTGGAGAAACTGGTGAGTCCAGAAAAGAGGACCCTTTCCCCAAAATTATGCATCTTAAAAATAAATGAAGAAAAAAAACCTTTTTCTATCTCAATCTACACCTTTTAGTTCCAAGGTTTCAGAGGCAAATACACTACATTACAGTGTCAATAAAAAACACTTAGGGTGTGAGGGTGGGATAGAAGAGGGATCAAAGGAAAGCCTGGAGTTATTGGATTAAAAGAAAAAAAAGGGGGGAAATGAGGAATAGGGACAAGAGGAGGTGAGGTTATCACAAAATGTACCAAAGCAAGAAAATCTACTTGATTTTTTTATATTCACATAAATGGCAGTGTTATATATGCTTTGAAGGTTATAAAGAAGGTTTGTAATAAGCAGACCTTGCCATGTGTCTTTAGACTAAATCCCACATTGTCTCTTCTACACATTCAAGCTGGGGAAAAGAACAATCCCTTTTTTAATGTTGGCAGAGCCATGCATATGAATATGGGATTCAGACTATGTCTTCCAGGAGACTGGATTCATTTAAATCTATAGGGCTCCCAAACTATGACTTCTTTGAATTCTAGAAGACCTGCTAGAAAATTGGCTCCTATAATAGCACACTCCAACAAAGGAATTGGGAAGGAATAGAGGGAGAACAGAGTTGAGGAGTTCTCCATATTGTTTTCCATTTGCCTCATTTGAAGATTGGTAGCTAAAGCAGAAATACTCTTTTCTAACTTAATCAAGAGAGGTTTTCAATGCAACCTTTCCCCCTCACCAGATCAGGTGTCAAAGTTTAAGAACTAAAGATTAGTGAACTTCAATTTATCTTGTGTATATCTGACTTAATATCTTCAAGAGCTGATGCAACATGCCTTACATGTTTTAGTAGATCTGTAAAAATTGTCCAATATCCTAAATTAACCTGAAAGTTTGAGTGATGTTCAACATCATTTAAAAAACAAAAACAAAACACAGAAAGTTTAAGTGATTTCCCAAGATTCATAGCTAGTAAGTGAGAACTAAAACATCAAATAAAGTCCAATAGAGGTATAGATTCCCTTCTATTGTTGGTCACAACTTTTATGATTTAATCATAAAATTAATGAATAGTTTTATGTTTTCAAAAAATGCTTTCCCACCCATTATTCCATTTGACCTCCAAAATAATTCTGGAAAGTAGGTAGGACAATCATTAGTAAACCTGATGGATTGCGATTAGATAATCCTCTCATTTTACAGCAGAGGAACTTGAAGACCAGAAAAAAGGAGTAAGTGAAATAAATATTTATTAAATGCCTACTACATGCCACAGTGTTAAATAAAATCTTAACAAATAATATCTCATTTGATTTTCACAACAGCCCTGGAGCTATTATTATCTCTATTTTACAACTGAGGAAATTGAGGCAGACAAAAAGTGTGAGGCTGGATTTGAACTTAAGTCTTTTCCATTCCAAACCCATTGTTTCATCTATTGTGCTTCCAGAAATTGAAGGGTCTGGGCACAATCCAGGTTTTAATAGGAAGAACCCCTCACTCATCAACTGACAAACAATGATGAAAACTTCTATTTGAAGATGTCCAGTGAGAGGGAACTCATTATCTTATGTAGCTCAAAGCTGCATGAAGAGGTGGGGATGAGATCATCTCTTCCATTACTTTTACTGATAACTAGCCATAAAGACCTGAAAAGGTCTGGGGGGAAGTGGAGCTCATTAAAGTTGGGATCACAATAACTAAATTCATATCCAAGTCAGTTAACTTTCGTGGACCTTTTTAAAAAAATGAGCAGGCTGGGCTAAGCAAGTTCTAAGTCTACGCTCCTAAAATCAGGTTAATTTTGGAATACTCACCACTGATCATTAAACAGAGAGAGAAAAAAAGTAGAGGTAGTCTCAGCGAAGGTCCAACTTAAAAAGATTCAGTTAAGAGCC
The DNA here is from genome assembly GCA_023553655.1 of Myrmecobius fasciatus. Taxonomy (NCBI): domain Eukaryota; kingdom Metazoa; phylum Chordata; class Mammalia; order Dasyuromorphia; family Myrmecobiidae; genus Myrmecobius; species Myrmecobius fasciatus. The sequence continues at coordinate 42,561 of JAJPUD010002155.1, forward strand.
ATTACATAAACATTACATGTCCATCACAGTAGTATTGTTTTAGATGTATATGAACCTATGTCTATATGTAGGGAGGTCTATGTATGTCTGTGGGTTCCACTAGTGGGGCTGCGCTTCTGGGGCCCATTATTCCAACAGTCGATAAAGGTCAAAAAGAGAAAGCTGTCCAATGGCTCAATCTCACTCACTCCAACCAAGCATGCTCTTAAAAGATGGGGGAAGACTGCCAGAGTAATCATTCAAAGACGTAGCTGGAATCAGACAAGGGCCCTGGCAGGGAGAATCTAGCAGGCATGTAGCCGGTTCTGAGCGGCAGAAGTGACCCAGGCCCAGGAGGTTCACCTCTGCATGGGGTCAGCTGACTAATGGGGTGCACGGGCCCCCATCATCCCACTTCTCTGAAACACACTGCAGTTGCTGCTCGGTGTAGTAGGCCTCATCCTACTCCAGCTAGGCGGCCTTTTATCTAGGCCCAAGCTGCTCCCCCCCAGGTACAGTACCAGCCCGCCGCCTCCCCCAGGCCCTCCCTCCCTCAGCAAACACTCAGCTACATCCACAGACGAGACTGGATTGCTGCCTGGGCACTAGGGTAGCAGGCCACCAAGCAGAGGCCACACTCTCCTGTAGAAGGCCAGCTGATGAGGGCAGGGGTCACCTCGCATCTGCATTTGCCTCCCAAGCACCCCAGCAGTGCGCCAGAATTTCATCAAGGCTGGCTGACCATTAGAGAAAGGACCCTTGTGACACATGTGGCAGACTACACACATGTCACTGTGACACGCTCCTTCTGGTAACATCCTGTCTTTTTTTCTCTCCAGGGGAAGGCCAAAATTATTCCATAAAATGTTGAAGATCCATTCAGATTTTAAAACAAAATACATTTTTTTTATGTGGGGTTTTTTGGTTGTGATTTTAGACCTGTGATTTTGTTGGCAGAAAGACTTTCCCCAATAGGAAAACTCCCTCTATGTTCTGCAAAAGTGTTTTGGGGAGTTGCTTGGGAGCACAGAGAAATTAAGTGACTTGGAGAGGGGTAATTAGAAACCTGGTTTTCTTATTCCCAAGGTTAATAATCTATTCACTGTACCACCTTGGTCTTTAAGCACTTCATGTGTAGTAGGAAAACAAAATGAGAATTTTTACTTCTAACTAAACTTAATAATAAAGTAAGCACATGGCATTTTTCCATGTGAATTCTGATGATGTCTCATCTTAATTTCTTTCTGATACAGAGAATGGTCGTCAAATGTGCCCTTTTAGCAAAAAGGTTATGTTTCAAGGTAACATTCAGTAGTGTTATATATCTGTGATGGCACTACTGTCAGTCCTCATACATCATTCTAAGGTATAATTGGAAAATTAAAGTTTCTACTGCAATGTGATTACAGCGGGCTGATGGTCCCCTTTAGATAAATCCTAGCATTCTGTGCCTAGAGTTTAAACTCCATACGGTGGATAACATTATTTTTGTCATTTCAAAACAGCATGAAGTCTGTATTTGGCACTCAACAAATAATAAACCATAACAATGATAATGTTCTTTGTCTGAATATAATATTGAAAGCCAGATGGCTGACAGGATTAAAAAAACAGAAACTCACATTAATTACTAAGAATTGTATATTTAAGCGAAAGCACCAAATAACAACAACAGAGAGAGAAAGAGAAAATACTCCTAACTCTCTCCAACATCTGTTAATAAAGTAATATGGTCTGCTTCTTGAGCAACATGGACAAACCTCTCATTTGTATAGGGCATTTAATGCTTAGAATGCTGGATTTGACATCAAAAAGATCTGGCTCTGAAGACTGAATCCAGTAAAGTTACTAGGTAGATCAAGGACAAATTACTCAGTTTCCTTGAGACATTTCCTCTTTTGAAAAAATAAGGATAATCACACTCATTACATTGTTTGGATGCCTAAACATGGCACTCTGTAAACCTTAAACCACTTTAGAAATAGGACCTATTTATGTTGTTGTTGTTATTCATATATCAGTTAAGAGAAAAGTCAACTTCATTTCTTTGTAGTCTGAGAATTCTAGGATATGAAGGAACCCTAAAAAGTCAGCCCTTTCATATGAAACTCCATCCTCCCATAACAGAGAGATGAGAGAAATAAGGACAAAAGACAGAAAGATATCCTTAGATGGTTGTGGTTCCACTCAAAGCCAAGAACTGTGATGTTATGCATGCTATAAATAGCCAAAAAACAAAACAAAACAAAACAAAAAAAAAAAAAACATACTGCTGTTTATCCCTCCCAGATCCAAATATTTTGTTAATAAGGATCTGGGGCAGGCAGGAGGGTTAGATCTATGTGTTTACTTGAGTTTTCATTTGACTCCTGATTCCTGAACATTTCCTACTCTTTGTAGAAGCAAATGTAAATGAGGCTCAGTCTGCAACTTTAATACTTTTCCTTAGGCACTAACAACTGGGAACAGGAATTTTGTCAGTGTACTTATTCTAAAAAAAAAAAAATTACATCAAAAAAAAAATCTTGGAAATCTTGCCATCTTGAAATGTAACTTTATACTTATCTCCCTACTCCTTTCTCCTGTCTACCATCTATAAATTGCTTTATTTGATTAGAGTATTCTCTTTCTACCTAACCAACAAGCTTTATGCTTTAAATCTTCTCCCTATGTATGACACATTCCTGTAATGCTTTCATATACCACGCCAGAAGTCCCAAAGGAAACTAATGACAAAACTGACTAATGGCTCAATTACTTCCAGTTTTTCATCCTTCATTGACATAGACTTCTTTCTTGAGATTAAGAGTATCCTTTCCAAATCTGTTCTAAGTCTACTTGGCAAAACAGGTTCTCGATAAATATTTTATAAACCAATGGGGAAAGGCAACTATCTCCTCAAATATGCAGCACAAACAACCACTCTTTACACCCGGGAGGAATCAAGACTAAAATGCACTGTCAAAGAGGATTAGCAAGTGGCAGTTTTTGTTACATCTCATTTGAGTCTTCATTTTAGACATTAGATCAAATGGTTACAGGGGTTAGACATCAAAGAAGAAAAAGGAGGAGGAAATGTTTGTTGTTATTTTTTGAAAGTGAGTTTAAATAACATCCATAAGTAAATGTGAGTGCATTTGATGGAACCAATGCCTTTTTCCTGAACCTGAGACCTTTTAAAAATTTCAAATGAGGTAAAAAGCAGTCTTTTTTTTTACCTGTTACATGAAAAAGAAAGTAGCAGGCCAAATGATGATTAAACTCCTCTAGCAATTTTGAATTATTTCTACTTCTCATGTTTGCCTGCTGTCCCTACTCTAAATCAAATCTAGAATAAATATCTGGAATTTTTCCTTTTCTTTTTTTTCTTCCCTTTCAAAACAAAGCATGTTAAAAAAAGCCATCTGGCAACAAAATAAGAATAAAGCTAGTGGTTCTTAGTTATACAAATGGACAGACTACCTAAGTATTTCTGGGGCTTTGTGTAGAGGAGAAAAACAAAGAAGGTCTTTAAAAACTCTTGGCTTATACAAGTTACAGTGGCAGATCATCTTTACTTGTCATTTTGCGGGATGCAGAAATTACAGCTATGTAGTATTTATCCTTTCCTTACAGATTTTAATTTAATAAAAGCATTCAGATTTCCTAAAGGTTAAGCTGCTTACAAGTCAAGTCTCAAAGATTTTTTTATTTCCTTTCCCACTTAGAAAATAACAGCAGCTCCCTGAATAAACTGTACATTTAATTTTGAATTTATGTCCATGGCTATCTAGCAAATCTCAGGGAAGAAATCTTCTCTTCTCTCAATCTCAGTAGAGATGGTTTCAGTAGCAATTTTAATACTAGTTCATGGTTGGTGTCCTTACCAAAATGGGTTGCCTGAAAAGTCCCTACTTCCCCTATCAAATCTGGATGAAGATGACCATGGCAGGAACAAAAGAAATTACAGAAGTGCCCTCTACCCTTAGAAATAATAGGGATTCTTCTGCTGGTACAGGTGTTTAACATCTGCTGCTCTCAGAACAGTCAGCAAGGAAGATGATTCTAGGCTATTAATAGAGAGGAACTAAGGGTAAGGTATCATATTTAATGAGAGGCTGAACTGTGTGGTCAACTAAAATATATTATTGACCAAAAGTTATACTAAACTTAAAAAAAGAAATCCATGACAACTGTTCCTGGAGTCAGGAGGACCTGAGTTCAAATCCTACCACATACATTTACTAGCTGTATGACTCTGGGCAAGTCATTTAAATCTACTTGCCTCCAAATAAAAAAAGATAATCCATGAGTACAGATTAATTGGTTAAGGAAGACCATCAAATCAGCAAAAAAAAAAAAAAGAAAAGGAAACTTGTTAAGACAATGTGGTTATGAAAATCTAGGGAAGTGAGAAAATCTAGGAAGAAGGGTAAAGGTGGTAACAGTACTAAGTACCATAGAGAGAGAAATCAAGAAGAATAAAACCGAGAAAAACTCATCAGACCTGGCAATGAATAGACCAGGGGGAATCAGAGTTGTTTCAGTTATGATCACACAAGCATGTTACTAATACCTTTCCCTCACAAAGATACTTTGTTTACTCATGATATAAGTGTGAGTAATTATTATAGGAAAAAAATATAAGTATGATTTAAGAAGGCAAAACTGGGAAAAGCAACTAAACAAATATGTACAGAAAAAATAAGGGCTAATGGGTAGATTTTTCAAGATATCTTAAAGAGGGAAAGATTCCCAATAATTCCAATTATTACCCAAACAAGTAATATAGAATAAAATCTTTATAAGAGCAGTTTAAAATATCTCAATAATCTCCTTCACAAAAGTACACTAAAGAACTAGCAGGTATTTTTGCAAGAGATTTTTTTTTTTATGACAGACCAAATCTTTATTTAAATATTTATTTAAAAATGATCTGATTCTGATTGAGCAATATATGCTCTCTTAAAGCCTTTCTTTCAATGAGTACTTGTCAATGTTGATGTTAAGATCATCCAGGGTTTCTTTATAGGTGCTACCACTGTTTTGTTCCACCACTCTTTAATTATCCCTTTTTTTTTTGGTTTGGTTTTTTGTTTTGCTGAGGCAGTTGGGGTCAAGTGACTTGCCCAGGGTCACACAGCTAGAACGGGTTAAGTGTCTGAGACCAGACTCAGGTCGTCCTGACTTCAGGGCTGGTGCTTTATCCACTGAGCCACCTACCTTCCCCTGATTCTTTATCAAGATTGAGAACTGCAAGAAATATTTCACACTGTTGTGAAGGATATCCCAAGCAAATTCCAAATGAAAAAGAATTCCCTATAGGTAGTGAGGTGGAGAGAACTATCATATCATAAATTTAGAGTCAGAAGGTGCTTCAGAGAACAGCTAATTCAATATTCACATTTATCAGATGAGGAAACTGAGTGAAGTTAATGTAACTTACTTGCCCAAGGTCACACAGGTAATGTCAGAGATGAGTTTTTAACCCCGATCCTATAACTCTATAGCAAGAATTCTTAATTTTGGGGTCTTTCAATATTTTTAAATGTTTCTTTTTTAACTTTCTTTTAATATAATTGGTTTCCTTTGTAATCTTATGCAGTTTATTTTATGCATTTCAAAATTTTCTGAGAAAGGGTCTATAAGTTTTAAACTCCCAAAGGGGACTGTGACACACACAAAAAAAGGCTAAGAACCTTTAGTCTAAAGTCAATATTCCTTCCATAGTACAATGCTGTCTCTCCTCTTGCTCTTTTTTCTTTTTTGCCTTTCTTTTTCTAAAAGTTATTTCCAGATGACATCATGCTGATTTCATCAGGCATGGGAATACTAGAGTGTCTCCAGAATGAGATCTACAGCTAGTAAAGAATAATCAACCCCAAAATCCACATAGGACAAAAACAGATGAGGAATGAATCCCATCCAAAGTAAGAGAGCTGCCACTGAATGGGTGGCTTATTAATTAGAATCTATCATAAATGTCTGGTCTTAGAATTGAGTAGATGTAAAGTAAAATAATGAGACAATAGAATCTAAGTTTTCTTACGTGTACAAATTATTTGAGTTTTATCTTTATATAGCCATTGTCTAGCACAATGCCTTGCTGTTATTGTTCAGTCATTTTTCAGTTGGGTCTGACTCTTCATGATCCTATTTGAGGTTTTCTTAGCAAGATACAGGAATGATTTGCCATTTCCTTTGCAGGGTCATTTTACAGATGAAGAAATGGAAGCAAATACATCACACACCTAGCAAGGGTCGAAGGCTAAATTTGAACTCCAGAAGATGAGTCTAACTCCAGGTCCTGAACTCTATCTACCTACCACCTATCTATCTATCTCTATCTAGCTACCACCTAGCTGCCCCCTACACCTAAATTAACGCTTGTTGAATTCACTTGAATTGTGTAGACTGCATTTTATTTTGTAAACTGCACTGGGTTATCAGAGATTATCCAACACAAAATTTTCTCAGAAAATTTTGAAATGCATAAAATAACTCCAATCTGTTCTCGGCACATTTCTATAGGACTGTGAATCAGAAAACATCATGATTTTTCCCCAAAGGACAAATATCATAAAAAAGATATCATTTAGTGTATGTAAGAGCAGAAAAGAAGATGAGTGGGATATACAGAATCTTAGTAGTAACTGGGAGACACTAAGAGATATCAGTAAGTCTTTAGCATATTTGGTAGATCTTCTACATAAAATCTGTGGAAAGGCATGGAAAATTATCACACAGAATGAGAGGCTATTGATGGATGATGAAATCCCACACTGATAAGGTCAAGGATCCCCCAAAGCACAATGGTCAAATTGGCAATAAAGAATCACAGATCCAGCACTAAGGGTGAGGCTCCTTTCTGATTCCTAGCTTCGCCACATAAGGGGTGGGAATTCAGTGGTTCCATGAAAGCTTTCACTTCTCTTCACTTCTACCCTTTCAACAATACCTTTCCTATTAGTTATTTATGGTTCCTAAAATGCTGCTGTTAAAAGATTTAATGCTTTAGATCCTGAAAGATTTTTGGTCTTTGAGAATAGAGAATTCTCTCTCTGAAAGAGAGAATATCCTAACATTTATAGCTTTATCAGCGAAAAACAAAGTTAAATGGGCATTGGCTGGTAAGTCCTATAGAAACAGGATGGAGGGATATTACAATACAAATAGTACAAAAATGGAAATTAGAAGGACACCAAAGACACACCACTTTTATTTCAAAACGTTGCCCAAAGTCAGACTTGACTATGGAGACGCCCACTGAGATAACGTTAGGCATTTAAGATCTGAGTCATAATGATGAACAACAGGTAAACACTGCATCATGGACTTCAGGCAAAAGCTTATGGCAAAATCAATTTGTAACCTTAAAATGAATTCTGCTTTTAGAGCAGTTACAGCAAAGAACCACTGTGGTGTTTTTATTCTCTCCTCTTTTCAGATATGTTTTCATTTTGAAAGCAGGTTCCAATGTAAAACCACTGAAAAATTTTGGATACATATTACTATGTAGAATTCCAGTGACTGAGTTGACAAAAACATCTCTATTTTTCATGTATAAAATGACTTGCCAAAATCCATGTTCCTGACATACAACTTGGCTTTTTGAAAATAGGCAAAAAGGAGCTAATATGCCTAAGAAAGTAGATGAGGCACTCCAGATAGAATGCTGACACACTGTTCTGTAGTTTGTTGTATGATATAAAATTCTACACTTGAATTTAAAAGCAAGCAAACAAATACAAATATAAGATGGGAGAGAAACAGCCTGAAAATGTCCATATTATGTAAAGTAAGGGTTTTAGTAGAATCAAACTCAATAGGGAAAGAAATGATCATTCAAAAAGCTAAGATAATGTCCAAATAAGGGACATATGTGTATACACACATATGTATAGATTATTACACATAGGGAGTCTATGTATAAATTTCAGAGGGGGGAAGAGGTCAGTATGAGAAAAACAAGTATATCTTTACTCTCACTAACTGCTAAATGAAATTTAGTATTCTTCATATGTTTTAAAAATATCATTTTGAGATGGCTTCCTCTGACTGGCAAAGGAATCTATACCACACACACAAATTAAGAACCCCTGCTTTTGTTCTTTTGAGTGCCACACTTTAGTACTACCTTGAAGAACTAGACAGCTTCCTGAAAAAAACAAATAGGATGATAGTGAGAACATTGAAGATTAAGTATACAGAAGATTAAGTACAAGGATCATTTAAAGGAACAAGAATATTTAGTGTAAAAGAGAAAAAACCAGGGGCATGTGATGTGGGAAAAATATTAGACTTCTTGCCTCAGAGGAAGAACAGAGGCAGAAGTGATTTAGAGGAGATTTCAGATGACCATCTGAGTTATCCAAAAATGGAATGGATTCCCCTTGAATGTCTTTAAGCCCAGTTTGTTATGGTCTTCTGTTAGGAATGCTACAGTAAATCCCTGCTTAAGATAGGGATGCAACTGGATTGTTTCTGAGGTTCTAAGAGCCTATGAATTAGTGAATGTAATAATTCAGCACTGGCAGTTATAAAGCTTGACCAAAAGAATTCCACATAACAAGTCAGGAGCTAACTTCTTTTTTCAAATCAGTGAGATGTAACTTGTGCACCCATTTCACATATCATTGATTTCAAAGCCATGGGTGCCAGATGGGGAAAGTTGTTTCCCCAACAAATTAGGGACAGAATTGAGATTTGAGACCAAGTCTCATGACTCTCACAATATCTTGCCTCCTTATTTCACTTACATTTTCATAGGTCTTTTGCAGAGAAACAGTACCATAACACAAACAAGGCACCTAAATGGTAAGAAGTTACAGTATGTGGCAAGTTGGTCAAGAGGTATTTTTTTGAGTAGGAAGAAACCTCAGTGACCCTCCAGGTCACAGTACAAAAGTGGCTGCCTACTCTGACTACACAAAGGGCCAGCCTTACTTCATTCATTCAGAACTGGTAGAAGAAATATTGTTGCTAGACTCCCTTTTCCTTCAGATGCATACGCATTTATCTACAGATTACAATTCAGTATCTTAAATCCTTTTTTTCTTTACGTGATACAAAATGCAATGCAAGAAATCCTATTGATTTTCAACTAAGAGTTAAATTCTGAAAGCAGTGATGGCCTATGGCCTCGTTGGCCTTTCTCAGAATTATAGCATTTAGCATCTCCTTTAGACTTAGACACACAATTACCTTTGTAATGGACTTTGTAAAAAGGGAGGGCATTGGGTTGCAGGGTTGGATATGTGGCTTTCTCTAGGATGCCTATTCCTAACCTATCACAGAGTGAACAGCATTTTCCCTTGTCCCTATATTTCTATTACTAAACACAAAGAATTCATATTATTTTCTCAAAACTTCTGAGATGAAGATAATGATAGTAAAGTTCTAGAGATCTCTAAACCTCGTGGAATTTGGTATGATCCTGATAGTACTTTCACACAGCTCCATTTAAGGATGTGATCACTTATGACCAATACATAAATGGAAATTTATTTACAATTTGTCACATCTACATACATGTTGTGTCTCCCCAGTAGAAGGTAAGTTCTCTGAGGGTAGAGAATATTGCATTTTTTATGTAATATCTTTAGTGCCTTGAATATAAGTGCTTTTAAAATATTGTTGAAATGGATACAAGATGGTATGAAATAAGAAATTCAGTTATTCCATAATGATGGCACAAGAATGGCTGCAGTAAAACAGAGAATTTGCTAAAAACAAACAAACAAAATATATATTCAGCCACCTGGTATTTGTAAATTGGCTATTTCATTGTGTTTAGGGTAATCAAGAGTATTTATGTTGTTAGCTAACAGCTTCCACTCCAAGCCATAGGACAGCAGGTGCACTCCAGCTGTACATATTATTTCATATGACATGCACTTCTTCCTTGCTACAAAGAATCCCTAGAGAATCCGAGCTATCTCAGCTTCTTCTTCAACGTCCTTCTCAGGCCTCCCCACACAAAGAAGATAGAGACTCTATCCATGTCACAGCAGGAAACACTGCCCATGACATCCCCATCCCACTGCTTCACTTTAGTGAAGCCCATTGAGATGAGCTCCTTGCACACAACCTGTGGAAAACTTCCATTCTAAGTTGCTATACTTTCCTTCTCCATTTCCACATGTAAAATATCCATTGCTCAAATCATTTTCATACAGCTTAAAAGGCAGGTAGTTCTATTGCCATAGAAGAGATGAAGTGATTGCTTTTTTAATCATGGGTTTTGGGACTTAACCACTCCCCAGGCCCACTCCTCAAGCCCCCCAAACCACTAATATATTCTGTGACCTCCCTAATGGTGCTGTTGATGAGAAGGGGTCTTCTATGGGTCTTCTGTTGCAATGTTATTTCTTTGTTATTAACAAATTTCAATTATATCAATTCAGTCAACAGTTTCTTTGTTTTTCACCTCTCCCCAAATCTCTGCCATATTTCTTAATGGTTACAATAGTGTCTGTAACCAATGGTTCTATGACACTTTTTGAAGGCTTTCTTACTTTTTTTTATGTGTCAGTCAATACCTGTTTTATATAATAATAAGATTTTAGAGCTCCAGGGGACACTAGCAGTCATCTAATCTAACCCCTTCCTTTTTACAGACTTAAAAATAGAGGCTTTGAGAGAGGAATAGTGCTATGGTGCTGGGTCACCAAGCTTGTAGCTGGGCCAGAATTAAGACTCCAGATCCCCCAATACTCAGAATAAAATTCTTTCCACCATATCACCCTATCTCAGGACAGCTACGTAGTGCAGTAGACAGGCTGCTGGGCCTAGAGTCAGGAAGCCTCATCTTCCTAAGGTGATATCCATCTCAGGCACTTATTAGCTGTGTGACTTTGAGCAAGTCACTTAATCCTATTTCCCTCAAGTACAATAACCCAGAAGAGGAAATGGCAAACAATTTAAGTATCTTTGCCAATAAAATGGGGTTACAAAGGTGTAGATATGTTTGGACAGAAAAATTACTGAATGACACCTTTTCTATGTCAGATGGAAATAATTTTACTTGATTAATTTCTATATGATGAGGATGTTCAAAATTTATAAATGATTGTGTTTGAGAATGACTATATGATCAATCATATATTCTAACACTCCAGTAGAATGTTTGTTTCAAAGAGCAGAATTTTATTTTTTGTATTTCAAATATCTAGGAGAATACCTAGCACATAGTGGGTACTTAAAAAGTGCTTGTTGATTGATTGATCATACTATCATTTTCAAGCTTAATATAACATATCTTTATCATTTTAGAAATTCAAGCAAAATTATGAATATAGTATATACACAAGAGAAATACAAAGTGACTGGAAGGATGAACAACTAGGGAAACCAGAAGTACACTTGAAGAAGACAGCTTTCAAATTAAGTTTTAAAAGTAGTTATGAGTTCTAAAAGGCAGGGAGAAGACAGAGCATATTCTAGGTATAGACTTTCAAGATGCAATGCCATATATAAAGAATTAATAAGCAGAACAATTTGGCTAAAGCAGATGAAGGGAAGTAAAGTGTGATAAGCTTGGCAAGGCAGGCAAGAGCCAGATTGCAAAGGGCTTTAAATACAAGATAAAGAAACCTGTCTTTCCCTAGAGGCAATGGGGAACCACAGAAGATTCTTGAGCATGGAGTGACAAATATCAGACATATAACTTGGCAGCCATATGGAGGATGAATTAAAGAAGGGAAAGACCTTAATAGAGACCCAGCAGAAAGCCACTCCAACAGTTCAGGCAAGAGGTGAAGAGGAACCAAATTGGGATGGTCATAGCATGACTAAAGAAGACTCTTTAGGTAAGTTACCAGCTTTCACTAATTTCCTTTCAGCCATACAAATTCTCAATCTCAGAATCATCACTGACTCTTCACTCTGGCCCATCCCTCATAATCAGTCATGCTGATAGCACTGTAGGGTGAATTAGGTGATTTCTGATGTCCCCTTCTGTTTTCAGTCCTACAAATGCTATTATGATGGTGAGCACTAGTTCAGTACCTATTTTTTTTTTTTAACAAAAGGGAACTAGGCTACCAACAGATCTTATTTTCTTATATCAGATACATATGGTAGGTAGCCATCTCAATTTTTTAAGGCAAAATTGACTCCGTGACAGACCAGAAAGTTCTCTCTGCTGGGTTTGTCAAACAGCCCAGTTAGAGTAAGGAATACTGCTCTGCATGAAACTGTTTCATTTTTTAAAACATCTAGACAAAAAGACATTTTCTTTGCCTTCTCTGCTGATAGTATTCACAGCCAGTTCTAGAAGGTATAACGAGTACTATGAATTTTTCTGAAGATTTACCTTTGAGTCTCTCTCAGTATTCTGTATAATACCTTGCACATTTTTGTAATTACACATTATGCAGTTGTGTAATACATTTGTTGAAAGAACAACTGATGACAATGATTGACTGGATGAATGAATGAACAAAGCTGAATCCTGGTTCTGTCCCCTATTAAATGAGTGTGATCTCAGGCAAATTTCAGCGTATATATGTAAAATTCTTAGGAACCATAAAATATTCTAGAGATGGGAGCTATCATATCATTACTGCAATTTTAAGAAGTTTATGGCAGGATGACCATTGAGGTTATTATTAACAATTCATATATACTAAAATGATAGTTCTTCCTTAGCTGGGGGTAAAAAAAAATTACAAGTATTTCTGGAAGGGGAAGGAAACAAACAAACAAACAAACAAAAAACATGAATCTCTACATTCATTCATTCACTGTTCCTGGAACTGAAAACTGATACAATTCTTTCAGAGAGAAATCTGGCAGTAAGCAGCAAAATTTACAAAAGATAGTCCTTCCTTTTGATTCATTAATTCTATCTTGGAAATGCATCTTGAAAATGTCATCAAAAACAGACAAAGAAGAGCTATTGATTCAAAGATTTTCGTAGCAGCATTTTATATAACTGTAACCTCCTTTTCTCTCTAAAATAAAATAAAATAAGAGCACTAGGAGCAATTTAAATGTCCAACATTTGCCCCCCAACAAAAGAGGAACAGATTAAAAAAAAAGGAAGTACTTAATATGAAATAAACTACTAGAATACAATTTAAGACCTCATAAATATGAGGATGACATCCCCCAAAAAATCTGAGAATGATTCAAAATAAAAAAGTACAGTCAGAACAACAATCTAACCTAATTATAACCATAGTAAAGGAAAAATGAATACAAATGGGTAGATAAAAAATTTCTATTGTGAGCTTAAAGCTTTCATAAGTGAAAAACTCTTATGAAACTATGTACTGAAGTTAATTTAAATGCTTACTAAATAAATTTAGATATTTGCATTGATAATAGCTTTTAATGAAGCACTTAAATTTTTAAAAAAAAGTAAAGTGCTTTCTAAAGGAGTATTTTTTCCCTATTAAAAAAAAAACGGCATTTATTTTAAAGATTTCTAAAAAAATTTTTTTTGAGGGGGCAGCTAGGTGGCACAGTTGGATAAGCACCAGCCCTGAAGTCAGGAGGATCTGAGTTCAAATCTGGTCTCAGACTCTTCCTAGCTGTGTGACCCTGGACAAGTCACTTAACCCTAATTGCCTCAGCAAAAAGCAAAAAAAAAAATTTTGAGTCCGTAATTCTCTCTCCCTTCCATCCCCTTCTCTGCCCACTGTGAAGGCAAGAAATGAAATATTAATTATACATATGAAATCATGAAAGCATATTTCCATGTTGCCATGTCATAGTAAAAAAAATAAAGCAAGTGAAACAAAAGAAAACAAAACATGCTTTGGTTTGCATTCAGACTCCATCAATTCTTTCTCTAGAAATACATGACATTTTTTTTTATCATAGTCTTTCAAAGTTTTCTTGGATCATAGTTTTACTAAGAAAAGCCAACTCATTTGCAGGATTATCATTGCAACATTGCTGTTACTATGTACAATGTTCTCTTGGTTTTGTTCGCTTTACTTTTCATTAGTTGGTATGTTTTCTCAATTTTTTTTTCTTATCCTCCTCCTCATTTCTTATTTCTCATTCCCCTCATCATTTCTTATAGCATAAAAGTATTGCCTAACAATCATATAACACAATTTGTTTAGTCATTAAAAGGCATGCCTTCAATTTCCATTCTTTGCCACCACAAAAAGACCCATCAAAATTTTTATACATATAGGTCCTTTTCCTTTTCCTTTGATCTTTTTGTGGTACAGACCTAGTAAGGGCATTGTTGGGTCAAAAGGTATGCACATTTTTAAATGGATCTCCAGAATGGTTGGATCAGTTCATAACTTAGCCAATAGTGCACACCAATTTTTTCACATCCTTTCTAACATTTGTCATTTTCCTTTTCTGTCATATTAGCCAATCTAACAGATATGAAATGGCATCTCAGAATTATATTAATTTGTATTTCTCTTATCAAGTGATTTAGAACATTTTTATATAACTATAGATAAGCTTTGATTTCTCCTAAAAATTGCCTATTCATATTCTTTGACCATTTATCAACTGGAGAATGACTCATTGTTATAAATTTGACTCAGTTCTCTATATATTTGAGAAATTAGGCCTTTATTAAAAAACAAACAAAAAAAAACACCTTGTAATTCCTCCTCCTGTTTCCTGCTTTCTTTTTAATTTTGGTTGCATTGGTTTTGTTTGTGCAAAATCCTTTAATTTGACATAATCAAAATTATTCATATTATTTCTTGTGAAGCTCTTTTGTTTGGTCATATTTTCCCCTTATCCATAAATTTGACAGGGGAAATATTCCTTGCTCCTCTAATTTGCTTATTACATCATCTTTTATGTCTAAAATATGTATCCATTTTGACCTTATCCCAGTATAGGATGTAAGATGTCGGTCTATATCTAGTTTCTTCCAAACTGCTTTCTATTTTTTTTGGGAGGGGGCTGAGGCAATTGAGGTTAAGTGACTTGCCCAGGATCACACAGCCAGGGAGTTTTATGTGTCTGAGTCCATTTTTTTTTTGTTTTTTTTAAAGCAATTTTTGTCAAATAGTGATTGCTTGTTCACAAAATCCTGGATCTTTTGGTTTATCAAACGCTAGATTATTATGGTCACCAAAACTAAATTACTATGATCATTTACTGCTCTGTATGGTATACCTAATCCATGCAACTGATCCACCCATCTATTTCTTAGCCAGTACCATATTGGTTTAATGATTACTTTTTTGTAATAAAATTTGAAATCTGGCATGCTAAGCCACCTTTTTTCACCTTTCCTCCTCAACCCCCCAATTGATTCTCTTGGAATTCTAGAGGAATTTTATTTTTTTTCCAGCTCTATAAAATAATTTTTAAGTAGTTTGGTTGTTAAAAGTAGCATTATTAATATTTTTAAAATAAATCTTCATTAAAGAATTACAGCTTGGAAGATTTAAAGCAATTATTGTCTGCAATTTGCCAGTAACTCTAGCTTGGGTAATGTATTCCTCTTCTCTAGGATTTTATTTCTCCAAGTGTAAAATAAACAGATGGGCCTTGATATACCAAAAATCCTTTCTAAGTACTTAGGCTTCTTTCTGTGTGCTACAGCTATGGACTGGAGACAAAAGACCATCCTGTCCTGGACCTACTGTGTATGTGGGAGCTCCTCTTGACTTACTGTCTCTTCTACTATCACTGTAGCCTTTTGATTAGGGCTGCTGGTCCTTGAAACAGAAATAAGTATCATTTTTTACAAGCAACCTGTTTCTCTTGGTATCTTTAACACCATAATGGTATTCTAAAATGCTTGATTCTGATAGGGAAACTGTCCACTTGTGCATTTCCCTGTTTCAGGGGCATGGCAGCCTACTTACTGTCAAGCCACTCGGGGAAGGATGCCTGTAAAATGCAGCATTTCATTCTTCTTAGAGGGCCCCCCTAGCTCAAATTAAAATTGCTAATGGGTGAGTCAGGTAGAAAGGAATCAGCCTGGTATCTTAAATGGCACCAGAGGAGAACTCCAGTGAAATTATCTGTTATAGAAAACACTTAGATAGCATAGTGTACTTCACATTTCCAACAAGTTTTATCTGCATTCATTCATTCATCTCATCTCATCCACCTGGCAGCTCTGGGAGGTAGTTACTGTAAAGTACATATGGTGGAGAAGGAATGGTCTCATTTTCTTTCCCCGAAGAGCAGAGCATCAAGGTACCAAAGGAAAAGGTGTAGAAAAGCAGTTTTAATAACAATAATGCTGAGGAAGTTAGCTCACATTTGCATACTGAATACTGGAATAAGCATAGTGTGCATACTACTTTATGTGATCTCATTTGATCTCATTTTAGTCAGACTTAAGGAAAAGTTTCCAAACAAAAATGGGATAGGGCTATAAGGGAATTTTATCAATTTATTCTCATGGTTTGCTTTCACTGGTTCCAATATGATCTGCCTTGGCACGATTTCATCAGGTTTAACCTTGCCAAAGAACAAAAGGAGTAGCTAAATGCAAGAAGCAAGAAGGATGTTTCATTTTAATAAAGGAGAAAGCTGAACTGAATGAAGTCAGGTCCCACTAAATGCAAATAATAACAAATCCCCAGAAGTGTTTGAACTGAAACTATTGGAAGCTATAAATGTGAAATAAGGTAAGAGGTTCCAACTCAATGAAAATTCTCAGTATAGATACAAATAACTTGGTCATTTCAGGAGATTCATTGTTCACACTAACAGGAGCCTAGCAGTGTTTGGCCTTTGATCTTACTGCTTCTCCAGGAAAATTTGGACTTGACCTTATATCTCTGAACCTCAAATTCAATGCTTCCCCCCCCATTACACTATATTGCTTTCTTTAGGAATGTCAATACAAATTAGTGGTAAAATTCACATCCCAACTAGCTTTCTAGAAACACTACCTACCAGGGAAAAGTGGGGAATGCCCCAGCAAATTATTTGCAGAACAATGGGTAAGAAAATGCAAGAGAACAGAAAAAGTACTTTGTTTGGAATTAGGAGTCTAGTTGGAATCTTGACTCAGCTATTATACCTTTGTAGCCTTAAGCAAGATATTCCATTTTCTAGGTCTTAATTTCCTCATCTACATCTAAGGGAGTTGAACTCTTTGTTTCTAAGATCCTCTATGATCCTAAGATAGTTCA
Source organism: Myrmecobius fasciatus (assembly GCA_023553655.1). Lineage (NCBI taxonomy): Eukaryota > Metazoa > Chordata > Mammalia > Dasyuromorphia > Myrmecobiidae > Myrmecobius > Myrmecobius fasciatus. The sequence goes on from JAJPUD010002155.1 coordinate 59,609, forward strand.
GTTTGTAATTATATTAACACCATATTACTATTACAATACCTTGAAGAGTTTGATTGCAATTAATAGAATATATTCAAATATAACAGTAAAAATCATAAAGACTGAAGAGATAAAAAATTAAAGAAGATTTTAGAAAAAGTAACAAGGATTTATGTGAAGTCAATTTCTAGAAGCTAAAATACTGCATCCTTTTGGATTTCCATACCTGAGAATGACTACTAAATAATAATTGTTCTTTGGGTAGTCTGAGTCATTTATGGCAACCTGGGGAAAAGCTGTGATCCATTTGAATCAAAAGCTGAAGGTGAACATCTGACTGCTGGGAAGTGTTGCAAAAGTTAATTACCATGTGTGAAATCAAGTCAGGTGGCCAAAAGCCCCTTTGGAAGTATGAAGAACTGTGATTGCTTTTAGCTAACTTCTCTTCTCCTAGGGCAAGCAGGAGAACTGCTGAAATCTGGGGATTCTTCATTTGCCAAAAGAATGACCAATGAATGGCCAAGGGCACTGTGTCATAACAAAGGCTTCCTTGGATATCTGGAGGTTTAAGACAGACCTTTTGCTGTGAAGACCTTTCTTGATATCTAATTATCTGCAGACAGAATGGAAGTGCTAGTTGACAAAGCTATCCTGGGGAACTCCTGCATTAATCCTTCTGTTCCATATGACCAGTGCATGAAGCAATGCTTCAAGGTTGGAGAGCACCAAGAGAAATGATCAATGTGCTAAGGGACTGCCACATCAGTATGGGGCACAGAGAGAAGGGAAGACAAATTCAAAACTGAATGAATGTCCGGGATCAGATTCAATAAGGGAGGTCACAGAGACCTGTGCCATTTCTACCATGCAATCAATGATTCCGATAAAGGTCTCGACAACATGGTTATCCAATCTGATACAGAGATTGCTAGCACACTAGATGACGGAGTTAGGATCTAGAAGGTGACATTTTTTTTATTAATACTTTTTATTTGCAAAACATATGTACGGGTAATTCCTAAACATTAACCCTTACAAAGCTTTCTGTTGCAAATTTTTCCCCCCTATTCCCCACCCCTTCCCTAGATGGCAGGATATCCACTACGTGATAATAATGTTAGAATACTTAAGAAATCGAATATATGTATAGTTATTGCCACACATCATTTTTTGCGCAGGAGGAATCGTATCTACAAGAAAGAATAATCCGATAAAGGAAATACAATGGAAGCAAACCTCAACAGAGAACATGAAAATGTTTTGTTGTGGTCCACATTTCACATCCCTCTGGGTGTATATATGGCTTTCTTCAGTGAACAATTGGAACTGGTTTGAAACATTTCACTGTTGAAGAGAGTCATGTCCATTAGAACTGATCGTCATATAGTATTGTTGTTGCCATGTATAATGATCTCCTGGTTCTGCTCATTTCACTCAGCATCAGTTCATGCAAGTCTCTCCAGGCCTCTCTGAAATCATCCTGCTGGTCGTTTCTTACAGAGCAATAATATTCCATAACATTCATATACCATAATTTATTCAGCCATTCTCCAATTGATGGGCATCCATTCAGTTTCCAGTTTCTAGCCACTACAAAAAGGGCTGCCACAAACATTCTTGCACATGTGGGGCCCTTTTCCTCCTCTGAGATCTCTTTGGGATATAGGCCCAATAGAGACACCGCTGGGTCAAAGGGTATGCACAGTTTGATAACTTTTTGAGCATAGCTCCAAATTGCTCTCCAGAACGGCTGGATCCGTTCACAGTTCCACCAACAATGCATCATTGTCCCAGTCTTCCCACATCCCTTCCATCACCTGTCGTTATCCTTTCCTGTCATTTTAGCCAATCTGACAGGTATGTAGTGGTACCTCAGAGTTGTCTTAATTTGCATTTCTCTGATCAATAGTGATTTGGAGCACCTTTTCATATGATTATAAATAATTTTAATTTCATCATCTGAAAATTGTCGGTTCATATCCTTTGACCATTTATTGATTGGAGAATGGCTTGAATTCTTATAAATATGAGACAATTCTCTATGTATTTTAGAGATGAGACCTTTATCAGAACACTTAAATGTAAAGATGATGTCCCAATTTGATGCTTCCCTCCTAATCTTGACTCCATTAGTTTTGTTTGTACAGAAACTTTTTAACTTAATATAATCAAAATTTTCTATCTGATGTTCAATTAAGAGTTCCAGATCTTCTTTGGACATAAATTTATTCCATCTCCACAGATCTGAGAGTAAACTATCCTATGTTCCTCTAATTTGGTTATAATATCACTCTTTATATGTAGATCATGAACCCATTTAGATCTTATCTTGGTGTGTGGCATTAGGTGTGGGTCCAGCCTTAATTTCTTTCACACTAGTTTCCAATTTTCCCAGCAGTTTTTTGCCGAATAGTGAATACTTATCCCAAAAGCTGGGGTCTTTGGGTTTATCAAACACTAAATTGCTAACATTATTACCTAGCTTGTCCTGATATCCTATCCTATGCCACTGATCGACTGCTCTATTTCTCAGCCAGTACCAAATGGTTTTGATGACCACTGCTTTATAATATAATTTTAGATCTGGTACAGCAAGGCCACCTTCATCTGTCTTTTTTTTTTCATTAATTCCCTTGAAATTCTTGACCTTTTGTTCTTCCAAATGAACTTTGCTACTATTTTTTCTAGATCTGTAAAATAATTTCTTGGGAGTTTGATTGGTATGGCACTAAATAAGTAAATTAGTTTGGGTAGTATTGTCATTTTTTTATATTCGCTCGGCCTACCCATGAGCATTTAATGTTTTTCCAATTAACTAGGTCTGATTTTATTTGTGTGGAAAGTGTTTTGTAGTTTAGTTCGTATAGTTTCTGACATTTTCTTGGAAGATAGATTCCCAAATATTTTATGCTATCATCCGTTATTCTGAATGGAATTTCTTTTTCTATCTCTTGCTGCTGAATTTTGTTGGTAATACATAAAAATGCTGATGATTTACGTGGGTTTATTTTGAATCCTGCAACTTTGCTAAAGTTGTGATTTGTTTCTAGTAGTTTTTTAGTTGAGTCTCTAGGGTTAAGTATACCATCATGTCATCTGCAAAGAGTGATAATTTGGTTTCTTCATTACCTATTCTAATTCCTTTTATCTCTTTTTCTTCTCTTATTGCCAAAGCTAACATTTCTAGTACAATATTAAATAGTAATGGTGACAGTGGGCAGCCTTGTTTCACTCCTGATCTTATTGGGAATGGTTCTAGTTTGTCTCCATTACATATGATGCTTGCTGATAGTTTTAAGTAGATGCTATTAATCATTTTAAGGAAAAGCCCATTTATTCCTATACTCGCTAGTGTTTTTAATAGGAATGGGTGTTGGATTTTATCAAATGCTTTTTCTGCATCTATGGAGATAATCATATGGTTTTTATTAGTTTGGTTATTAATATAATTGATTATGCTGATAGTTTTCCTGATATTAAACCATCCCTGCATTCCTGGTATAAATCCTACTTGGTCAAGATGTATTATCCTGGAGATAACTTTCTGTAATCTCGTTGCTAAAATCTTATTTAAAATTTTTGCATCAATATTCATTAGGGAAATGGGTCTATAGTTTTTGTTTTCTGTTTTCACCCTACCTGGTCTAGCTATCAGCACCATATCTGTATCATAGGAGGAATTTGGTAGTATACCTTCTGTCCCTATTTTTTCAAATAGTTTGTATAGTATTGGAATTAATTGTTCTTTGAATGTTTGGTAGAATTCACATGTAAAACCATCTGGCCCTGGAGATTTTTTCTTAGGGAGTTGATTAATAGCTTGTTCTATTTCTTTTTCTAAAATGGGGCTATTTAAATAATTTATTTCCTCTTCTGTTAACCTGGGCAATCTATATTTTTGTAGATATTCCTCCATTTCATTTAGATTATCAAATTTATTGGCATAAAGTTGGGCAAAGTAACTCCTAATTATTACTCTAATTTCCTCTTCATTGGAGGAAAGTTCTCCCTTATCATTTTTGAGACTAACAATTTGATTTTCCTCTTTCCTTTTTCTGATCAAATTAACTAAAGGCTTATCTATTTTGTTGGTTTTTTCAGAAAACCAACTTAGTTTTATTTATTAATTCAATAGTTTTCTTATTTTCAATTTTATTAATCTCACCTTTATTTTCAGAATTTCCAATTTGGTATTTAACAGGGTTTTTAATTTCCTCTTTTTCTAGTTTTTTTAATTGTAACCCTAATTCATTGATCTTCTCTTTCTCTATTTTATGCAAATAAGCATCTAGAGATATAAAGTTACCCCTTATAACCGCTTTGGCCGTATCCCACAAATTTTGGTATGTTGTCTGATTATTGTCATTCTCCTGGATGAAATTATCAATTGTGTCTATAATTTGCTCTTTCACCCATTCATTCTTCAGGATTAGATTATTTAATTTCCAATTAACTTTTGGTCTATTTTCTCCTGGCCTTATATTATATGTGAGTTTTATTGCATCATGATCTGAAAAGGATACATTTATTATTTCTGCTTTTCTGCATTTGATTTTGAGGTTTTTATGCCCTAACACATGATCAATTTTCGTATAAGTTCCAGGAACCCCTGAGAAAAAAGTATACTCCCTTCTATCACCATTCAATTTCCTCCAGAGATCTGTCATACCTAACTTTTCTAACATTTTGTTTACCTCCCTAACTTTTTTCTTATTTATTTTGTGGTTTGATTTATCTAATTCTGAGAGAGCAAGGTTGAGATCCCCCACTAGTATAGTTGTACTGTCTATTTCTCCTTGCATCTCTGTTAGTTCCTCCTCTAGGAATTTGGATGCTATACCACTTGATGCATACATGTTTAGTATTGATACCGCTTCATTGTCTATAGTACCCTTTAGTAAAACATAGTTTCCTTCCTTATCTCTTTTAATTAGATCTATTTTTGCTTTTACTTGATCTGAGATAAAGATTGCTACCCCTGCTTTTTTTGTTCACTTGAAGCATAAAAGATTCTGCTCCAGCCTTTTACCTTCACTCTGTATGTATCTCTATGTTTTAGATGTGTTTCTTGTAAACAACATATTGTAGGATTCTGGCTTTCAATCCAGTCCGCTATCCGTTTCCATTTTATGGGAGAGTTCATCCCATTCACATTCACAGTTAAAATGACTATATCTATATTTCCTGCCATCTTATTTGCCCAAAGTTATATTTTTCTCTTGCCTTTCCCCTTACTCCCTTCCCCCCTCCCCAGTATTTTGTTTTTGATGACCACCTCCCTCTAATAGTCCTCCCCCCTTTAGAACCCTCCCTCTTTTTTATACCTTTCCCCTAATCCTTCTATTAATTTATCCCTTTCTTTTCCTCCTTTCCCTCCTACTTCCCTATACAGAGGGCCAAGTTTTTCCCTGAAATCAAATGTGTCTGATATACTCTTTTAGAGCCAAATCTAAGGAGAGTAAGATTTACACAATACTCATCGCCCTCCCTTCCTTCCCTCAATTATATTAGATTTTCTATGTCTCTTCATGAGACTTTGCCTTATTTTACCTCCTTTTTTTTACTTTATTTTACCTCCTTTCCCCTCCCCCCCTTTTTATAGTATGATATACCTTCCACCTCTAATTTCTTTTTGATTATTATCAAAGTAAAATCAAATTATACCCTCATTCTTTAAGGATACCCCTAGTAGAGATATAGTTCTCTAGAGTTCTTTCCTTTTTACTTTTTTACGCTTCTCTAGAGTTCTGTGTTTGGAGGTCAATTTTTTTTGTTCAGATCTGCTCTTTTCATTAGAAATAGGTGAAATTCTCCTGTATCATTGAATGACCACCTGGATAGCTTATTCTTGGCTGTAATCCAAGTTCTTTTGCCTTTCGGAATATCTGATTCCAGGCCCTTTGATCCTTCAATGTGGAAGCTGACAGATCCTGTGTAATTCTAATGACAGTTCCTCGGTATTTGAACAGTTTTTTTTTTTTCTAGCAGCTTGTAATATCTTTTCCTTGGTGCAATAGTCCTGAAATTTGGCCACAATATTCCTTGGGGTTTTAATTTTGGGGTCTCTTTCAGGAGGTGATCGGTGAATTCTTTCAATGCTAAACTTTGCCTTCTGATTCTAAAATATCAGGGCAATTCTCTTTCATGATTTCCTGGAAGATAGCATCAAGGTTCTTTTTTTCATCGTGACTTTCAGGGAGTCCAATAATCCTTAGATTGTCTCTCCTGGATCTGTTTTCCAAGTCAGTTGTTTTTCCTAGGAGATATTTCATATTTTCTTCTATTTTTCATTTTTTTTGTTTTTGTTTAACTGATTCTTTTAGTCTTATTGAGTCATTCATCTCAATTTGTTTAATTTTAATTTTTAAGGTATTATTTCCTTCAGTTATTTTTTTAGCTCCTTTTGTAACTGGCCAATTGAATTTTTTGGTTCATTGCATTCTTTTTCCATTTTGCCAATTTTATTTTTCAGTGAATTGTTGTCTTTTTCTAATTCAGTAATTTTGTTTTTCAGTGAATTGTTGTCTTTTTCCAATTCACTATTTTTATTTTCCAGTGAGTTGGCGACTTTTTCCAATTCACCAATTTTGTTTTTCACTGAATTGTTGTCTTTTTCCAATTCACTAATTTTGCTTTTCACTGAATTGTTGTCTTTTTCCAATTCACTAATTTTATTTTTCAGTGAATTGTTGTCTTTCTCCAATTCACTATTTTTATTTTCCAGTGAGTTGGTGACTTTTTCCAATTCACCAAATTTGTTTTTCAATGAATTGTTGTCTTTTACCAATTCACTATTTTTATTTTCCAGTGAGTTGGCGACTTTTTCCAATTCACCAAATTTGTTTTTCAATGAATTATTGTCTTTTACCAATTCACTATTTTTATTTTCCAGTGAGTTGGTGACTTTTTCCTATTCACCAATCCTGTTTTCCAGTTTTTCACATTTCTGTTGCAGGGCGATATTTCCTTCTTGCACTGCTCTCAATTTATTTCATTAATCTTCTTCTAGCTCTCTTTTGAGATTCTTTATGCAATCTTCCAGGTAAGCCTTCTGAAAGGGAGACCAGCTTAAGTCCACCTTTGTGGCTTTATCTGGGATTGTTTTCAGAATCTCAGGATCTGGGGACTTCTCTACTTTCCGTAAAAACTGTCTATGGTGAGAGCTCTCTTCTTCTTGCTCATGATTTTCAGCTGAGGTATCAGTCACCAGCAGGGAATTCTGCAGCAGCAATTTCAATTTGCCCTGGGGCAGTTTGCCGAGTTGACTTCCAGTCTGAGGCTGATTGTGCTAGATCTGCACTAGGACCACCCTTTCAGCTGCTCTCAATCCACCCTTTACCAAAGGCAGACCTGCCAAAGCACCTGCCTGCAAGCAGAGCAAAGTGGCCCAAGGGTCTCCCAGGGACTTCCTGGCAGCCTAAAATCTTCTGGTCCGTCCCAGCCCCGGACTTGCACCCTGGCAGGGTACTGGCGTCTGAGCGCTGGGAGCTGTTCGATCCCCTGCCTGTCTAAAACTGACCTCAGAAGTTCTTTCAAAGTAGATATTTGATAGAAGTGCATTGTAGTCCAAGTGTTTGGTGGCGCCCTCACTCCAGAACCAATTTGGTGGCTCAATTTGTCTGGGTCTGAGGGAAGGTCTCAGGAGCTCACAGAGGACGCTGTCTGCAGTTCGCCATCTTGGCTCCGCCCCCCAGAAGGTGACATTTAATGGGAATAAATTTAAAGCTTAAGGAGAAGCAAAGTGCTTCTCCTTAGAAGACAGAGTTGACTTTGCAGTTGGAAGCTGGATTTCAGTTCCAATTCTAATAAGGACTGGCTATGTGACCCTGAGTAAAGACAACATCCTTAAGAATACCGGTTGGAAAATATTTGCTCATTTGTATTGGTAGGAGTAATTTGCTCATCCAGAGTCCCCTTTGATGTTTAAATGTTGAGGATGGACCAACAGTATCCACCCAAATTAAATTCTTGGCACTAGGATTCTGAAAATTAATGTCACACGTGCCAGAGAGTGGAACAATACTGCTTAAGCAGATTTTTTTTTTTGAACTTGAAAGGACTTTAGAAGCCATCTAATCTGGCCTTTACCTTTTCCAGGATGAGGAAATGGGCTCAGGGAAGTTTGACCATGGTAATGTGTGTAGTGAACATCAGAGATAGGATTTCAAGCCAGCCCTTTTAATTCTAAATCTATAGTATTCTTTTCCATGTACCACAATTGTTTCTGTCTAGAGTCACAAAAGCTCTAGAAACTTTGCAACACTAATATTCCGCAATTCTGAGCCTTAGAAATCTTGTTATTTATTTCTGACATCTCCTATTGATCTTTCTAGGGAACAGATATAAGAACTCTACTGGTCTCACCCTCCCATCACTCAGGCAATCAATTTATAGGTAGTTTCTAGGTAGGGGATGCTTCCTGATAACTGGTCTGTGTCTTGAATCAAATAGTAAAAACCCTAGATGTCAACTATATAGAGCTGACCAATTACTTGCTGGGAAAAGTAGAGTTGAGTATGTGGAACTCTGACTTTCATTAAAGCAACCTGCTTTCTTCTTCCTTTATATATATGCACATATATTTTTTTTCCTTCTTTTTTTTTTCTTTTTGCTGAGGCAATTGGGGCTAAGTGACTTGCCCAGGGTCACACAGCTAGGGAATGTTAAGGTCAAATCTGAAACCATATTTGAACTCAGGTCCTCCTGACTTCAGGGCTGGTGCTCTATCCACTGAGCCACCTAGCTGCCCCGAAGCTATATATTTTGTAATAAACATTTTATTTATATGTAGCATCTGCTTATGAATATATAACACAATGAACATACAGTTCCCTAAACCGCTAAACTCCATGGAGAAAAAGAGAGGGATGGAGAAAGGAGAAAGAGAAAGAAACAGAAAGAGAGAGGAAAAAAGGGAGAGGGAAGAGGAAGAGGAATGGACAGACAGACAGCTTAGCCTCTTGGACAGGTACAATGATCCATCCATACCTCAAATTCCAGGTAGTGGTCTTTCAGTTTGTATTCATCAATTTCCTTAGCTTTGACTTTCTTGTCAGGTGGATAAGAACGATGCTCAGCCAATTCTGTGGAAATCTGCTTGAGCTTGGTTTCATGTGACTTTAATTGTTCATCCTGCAGAAAAAATAACCAGCATTTCAGTGTTCAGAGAGAGAAAAAAAAGAATTCAATAAAGGAAAACAACCAAGAGACTGAAATTGTATCTGACATATTTTTTGTTGTTGTTGTTCAAATTGGCCACTGAAAAACGGCTTTAGTTCACTTCAAATTACTCACAGTCCAATACACCTTTACCTCCTATCCTCCTCCTCTGGGACATGCTTGGCAGGCCTCCTTCCCCAAGTGGGCATCAAGTCACCTTTCTCTAAAGAGGCAGTTTTTCCATCACAAGTCAGGGTGTGACCCACCTTGTAATCACCGTATCTGCATTTGCTGCTCTCTGGCCCACATCAGCATGTTCTGGAACCTTACTTTATAGATGAACATGACAAGCAGTTAATCACTCTGTCCAAGACCATAGGGTCAGCTCCTAATCCTAAAATCACAAAAGTAACTTTTCCATGTTTTTAAATCACATTACCATTTTATTTCTTTATGTCAACACCTTAAGTGCTTCCAAGACATATGCTTCTGTGGCATATGTCAAGAAGGCAGGAAAAAATCTCAGAAATCTCAGAAATGGCCAGGAAAGGGGACAGGAGAAGAACATAGATTTATTAAGAAATCATATTAAGTATAGGGCTTCACAAATTAAAAAAAAAATTTAAGAAGCAAACACATTCAAAAGACCAGGACTTGTTATATGTATGCACTTCAGTAAATCCCTCAACAAAATACATGATTTAATTTTACTTAGAGGTGGCTGGTAGGGTAGATAATATTGGGTTTGTAGTCAAGAAATCTTGGATTCAAATTCTACCTGTTACAACTATTAGCTTGGTGATCCTGAGCAAAACATTGAATTTTTAAGTTCCTCAAGAAATTCAACAGGTGTCATAAGTTTTAGATGGAACCAAATAGGTGGAGAGAATTTTCTTACAAGGAGTTTCTCAAGCTGAAAAAGCATCATGTCTTAAATTTTCTTAAAAGTATAATTTTCTATGTAACAAACAAAGTCCAGCAGTAAGAAATAGAAAGAAAAATTCCATTTAAAATAACTGCAGATAGTGTAAAATATTTGGGACTCTACCTGCCAAGCCAAAGCCAGATATATATGAACACAATTACAAAATGCTTTTCACATAAAGTTAGATCTAAATAATTGGAAGAATATCAAGTGCTCATAGGTAGGCCAAGCTAATAAAATAAAAATGTCAATTCTACCTAAATTAATCTACTTATTCAGTGCCATACCAATCAAATTGCCATGAAATTACTTTATAGAAACAATAGTAACAAAATTCATCTGGAAGAACAAAAGATCAAGAATTTCATGGGAATTGATGAAAAAAAATGCAAAGGAAAGTGGCCTAGCTGTAACAGACCTATAACTATATTATAAAGCAGTAATCATCAAAATCATTTGGTACTGGCTAAGAAACAGAGTAGTGGATTGGCAGAATAGGTTAGATTCACAAGGCACAACAAGAAGTAATCTAGTGTTTGATAAACCCAAAGACTCCAGCTTCTGGGACAAGAACTTAATATTTGGTAAAAAACTGGAAATTAATATGGTAGAAACTAGGTGCTGATCAACACCTAACACCCAATATACCAAGATAAGGTTGAAATGAGTTCAAGATTTAGACATAAAAGGTGATACTATAAGCAAATTAGGAGAAGAAGGGATAGTCTAACTTTCAGATCTGTGGAGAAGGCATTTTTAGCCAAAGAAGAACTAGAGAACATTATGAAATCCAAAGTGGATAATTCTGATTATGTACAAACAAAACCAATGCAGCCAAGATTAGAAGAGAAGCAGAAAAGTGGAAAAAATTTTCACATCCAAGGGTACAGAAAAAAAGGTTTCATTTCTAAAATGTATATAGATAATTGTTTCAAATGTATAAAAATACAAGCCATTCCCTAATTGATAAATGGTCAAAGGATATGAACAATTTTCAGATGATGAAATTAAAGTCATTTCTAGTTAAATAAAAAAAAATGCTCTAAATTGCTATTGATTAGAGAAATAAAAATTAAGACAACTCTGAGGTACCATTTCACATCTTTCAGATTAGTTAAGATGACAGGAAACGATAATGACGAATGTTGGAGGGGATGTGAGAATACTGGGACACTAATACATTGTTGGTGGAGTTGTGGATGGATTCAACCATTCTAGAGAGCAATTTGGAATTATGCCCAAAGGATATATCAAACTGTGCATATCCTTTGATCCAGCAGTATCTCTACTGGGCTTGTATTCTAAAGAGATCATCATCAAAAAAGGAAAAGGCCCTAATGTGCAAAAATGCTTGTTACAACCCTTTTTGTAGTGGCAAGGAGCTGGAAACTGCATGGATGCCCATCAGTGGGGAATGGCTGAGTAAGTTATGATATATGAATGAAACAGTACATTATTTTTCTATAAGAAATGAAGAGCAGGCTGGTTTCAGAAAAACCTGGAAAGATTTACATGAACTGATGATAACTGCATTGAGCAGAACCAAGAGAACACTGTACACAGCAAGATTTTATGGGAATGACTGTGATAAACTTGGCCCTTTTCAATAATGAGGAGATTCAAGGCAATTCCAATAGATTTTTAATGGAAAGAGCCATCCACATCCAGAGAGAGAACTATGGAGACTGCATGTGGATCATAGCACAGTATTTTTTTTGTTGTTGTTGTTATTAATTTGCTTCTTTTTTTTTTCATTCCCCCTTTTTGATCTGATTTTTCTTGTGCAGCATGATAAATGTGAAAATGTGTTTAGATTGGATTATTTACTGTTAGGAGAGGGAGGAGGTGGGGTAGGGAGGGAGAAACATTTGGAACACAGGGTTTTGCAAGGCTGAATATTGAAAACTATCTTTGTATGTATTTAGAAAAACAAAAAAAAAACTATTACAAAAATATATGTAATTTTCTTAAAATCAAATAATGTTCGATATCGAAGGAAGTTTATCTCACTCATTTCCCCCTCATTTTATAGATGAGGAAAATAACAGAAAAAGGACTTGGCAAAAGTAATATACTAAGTAATACTGTATATCTGAACCCCAGACCTCCTAAATCTCAGTCTACTTACTCTTAAAATGCTGATACCTTTTACAAAGAATCACAGAATCTGAAGAACTAGTGGGGACAGCAGCAGCTAGGTGGGGCAGAGGGATAGAATGCTAGACCTGGAGTTAGAAAGATTTGAGTTCAAATCCAGACTCACATATGAGCTGTATGATTCAGATCAAATCACTAACTTTGTTTCCTCATCTGTAAAATAAAAATAGCAATTGTGTTTACCTCAGAGGGTCTGTTGTGAGATCAAATGAGGTAACTGTAAAGTGCATAGTACAGTATTTTGCTTCATAAAAGTTATCTCTTATTACCATTGTCATCATTATTAAAAAAAAAAAAAGCTCCAGAGGTCGGACTCCAATCTATATCTAAACAGGAATCCCTCTTACAACATTTCTGTCCATTCCTGTCTTATCTAACTCCTGTCTCCAGTGTTCAGGAAATCATTAGCTCCAGAGGGAGACCATTCTCTTCCTGGAGAGTTCCAATTCTTTTCAAGATTCTCCCCCTTATAAAATGAAATCTCTCCCTCATAAAATGAAATCTCTCCCTCTGAAATTTCAACCCAATACATTTAGTTCTGTCCTACAGACACAAATAATCCTCTCAATGCCTTGGGAGAGAGATTGCAGAATTATGTATAGGCAAGATACATACAGCATAAATGTGAGGTGGTCTCAGATAAAAGGTACTAATAAATGTGGGAAGGAACCCAGAGAGGCCTCTTCTAGGAAGCAGGATTGGAACTGAAGGTAGTCAGGGAAATCTGGAAGCAGATCTGAGCAAAGAGAATATTCCAAGCACAGGGGATAGTTAAGGAAAATGCCCAAAGTAGGGAGATGGAGCTGTGTGTGGGGGAGATGTATAAATGCCTAACAAGAAGGTAGGTGTTGATACATATTAAAGTATGTGGAGTAAAGTATAATAATTTCCAATAACTGAAATGTAGGAAAGGGACCAGGTTATGAAGAACTTTAAATGTTGCAGGATTTTATATTGGATTCAATAGGGAGCCCCTGGAAATCACTGAGCAGGGAAGTGACCTAGTCAGGTGTAAAGTTTAGAAAAATCATTTTAGCAACTGAGTGAAGGAAGGGCTTTAAGAGGATGGGAGGCATGGAGACCAAATAACAAGTAATTACAGAAGAACAGGGGTGAGGTGATGAGGATCTTCTCCCAAGAAAGCTTCTTGGTGACTGGAGAAAAGAGGATGAATACAAGACATGTATTTAAAATGCATTTAAAAACATTAATTCTTAGAAAACAGAAGCTCCTGATTACCAAAGGGATGACACAAAAATGGCTAAGAATCCCCGTTCTAGGGTCCCTTCCATCTATAAGGAAGTCTGAGATTGTAAAAATCCCTTCAAAGCTTATAGGTATTGGAAGGTCAAGCTGTAGCAGTGGTTTTCAAACCTTAGTTTGTCCTTAGTACCATCGTAGTATTAAAAGTTGCCTGAGGATCTGTCCAAATTTTTTATGTTGGTTATTTGTATAGATATTTACCATATTAGAAATAAAAACTAATGTTGAATTTGTAGACCCTCCCTCTCAAAGAGTTTCAGACATGCCCCAGAACTTCCTGGACCATATTTTAAGAACCACTAAGCTATAGGATGCAAGGGAAAAGGAAAATGAAAAGGGATAGAGCTGGAGAACTGGCGGAGGAAAGAAAAGTTGGCAAAGGTCTTCACTGAAGACCTTCAATTTATAGAGATTAAGAGATAATAAAAGAAGAGAGGAAAAGGTTTAGACAGAAAGAAGAAACAGAAAAGAAAGAGATGAGGGGGAAAAGGAAGAATGCCATCAAGAGACCAGGGATCATTCACCAGACCATGGAGACTTTTTAAAAAATAATGATGAAAAGCCACCAGACTCATAGTCAGTGGGAGTGGGTAGTATAGAGAACAGTGCCCCCGGAAGTCAGCCGCATCTCCTTCTTTAAAGATAAAACATGATGTGGTACAGAGTGAATCAGCAGGTTAGCACAACCTACAGATGTTATAAACAAAAATACGGATGTAGGAGGAGGGAGAGGGGGGGAAGGAGAGAAGTTGACGAAATAGAGACAAAGAGAAACAGAGATGGAGACAAGAGACAGTTCACACAATCAGTTCATGGGAAAAGAAAATAAAGAACAAATGAAAACTCATTTTCTATGAGTGTTGTTTTTTGGAGGGGAAGTAGGGAGAAAAAAACTTTTTAAAAGTTACAGTTGGTAGATACTCAAGTTGATAGAATAATATAATCATACTCCTTTCAATTCCATTCAGTTGGACAGTTTAGAAGGGGAGAAATAATAAAAAAGCAGCTAAGGCTGTCTTTAGGATCCAAATCCAGCTCCAGCCAGTTACTAGTTGGGAGCCTCTAGGCAAGTCATTTGACTGTTTGCCTCAGTTTCCTCATCTATAAGTGAGCTGAAAAAGGAAATGAGAAAACATTCCAGGAACTTTGCCAAGGAAACCCAAATGGAGTCAAGAAGTCAGAGATGACTAAAGCAAGTGGACAACAACAGCAACAACAAAATGACACACATAGTATAAAGACAAAAATGAATTTCATGCATGGTTAATTTATAAGTTCCTGCCTCTTTGTGCTACTTAAAGTCAAGATATAATATTGAAGGTCATGAAAAATTTTTCAATAGCATTTAAGCACCATGATGATAGGGATACATATGCACATACACACACACAAATATGCACATGCATATATATTTATATACTTAGAATAGTGCTTTGTACACAGGTATTTAATGTGTGGTGCATAAACATAATTTTTAAAGCATAATAATAATAACACAATATTACATATAATATCACATGATATAATTATGTAACATAGAATTATATGATTATAATGTGTAATAATTTAGAAAACAAACCCTAGACCCCCTGTTGGAAATACAACAGACCCAAACTATTTTTCAAGAGAATATATGGGGTTGTTATTGCTACAAGTACCACTAGAATGGTCTTGGCACAGAGTAAGAGCTTAATAAATGTTTGCTTATTTCCTTTGTAGCTTTGCAGTATAGAACTTAAAGACATCTGCTTTAATACTGTCAAAGAGAATTAGCTGAGATTTCCTTTATCTTATCCTTGTTCCCCATTACTTTCCTCTGAAAATATCATAAAGAAAAATTCTATCAAACTATTGACAGCAACATTATCTCCACAAGGCAGCCTTAACTCTTTTGAGAAGTAATGAGATCACTTCTCTATACACACGTCTACAATACATTCAGGCCCTAACATATAGTATGAGTTATTCATTTGTATAGCTCAAATTTCTGGGGGAATGGTTAAAAAAAATCTATTAAATAGAGCTACTTATGGAGATCAAATTCAGAGCACAATGGAACAGTCTATAGAAACTCAAATCATAACAAATTTATAAACCTTTAAGTCCAAAAGTATTTTCCCTCAAAACAATACTGAGGATAGGCAAGATAAATTTTGTTGTCCCCATTTTGCAGATGAGGAAACTTAGGGTCCAAAAAGCTAAGAATATTTCTTAAAGTTATATGGCTAGGAAGTGTCAGAACCATGATCCTATCTCAGATTTTCTGATTATAAGACTCATTAGTATTCACCCCACACAAGTGACAAATGCTTGAATACTCAAGTAGAAAATATTGCTAATACTCCAAAATGAATTTTCTTCCTCTTAGAAGAAAAATGTGCTTTGGCAACATTTTCATGGAAAAACAGCTAAAGAGGGTGAATCCTCCTACACAGCAGAGTTGTTCAGGAAGAAATATTACATTCTGAACTGAGTGGCACTGATGATCACATTTAATAATTAAGGCTAATATATTTTGGATAGAAGACAAAAATAAATTAAAGCCAGGAAATGACAGAGCATATAAATACTTGTTTTGAGAAGTATACTTTTAAAAAACTGAACATTTAATTTTTCCTTAATTATAATTTGATTTTTTTTCAGTAGGGCAATTAATAATTCTGTACTTTCATACCACAAATTATAATCAAGAGTGCACTCAATGTGTTTGGCATTTAGAGTTGCTTGAGTCAGGTATGGGAGTGTCAAATGATCCAGATTGCGGAATTGGGTTGGGAGGTCAGGCTGAAAGGAAATGAGATAGAAGCTGATGTAATCATGAGCACACCTGGAAGACTACTAAAGGGAGCAATGAGTAAGTCTGTGCGGTAATTTCAAAATTACCTACAAATAGCTCAGTTCTTAGGACACATTAATCACCGAATGGGTTGTTGCCTCAGTCAAAATGACCTTGCCCAGCCCTCCCTCACTTAAATCCAATTCACTCCCATCGTCTCCCTGATGTCGTGGTTCTCACCCAGAATGAAGAAAAACAACCACCCACAAATAACTGAGGTACCATTCTTCAAACTTTTGGCTACAGTGCACTTGTCTCTTTTCCTTTTCCCCACCCAACTCTTGGTAATTATTATATCACTGTAGTCTTGTATCAATCTTTAAGGTAAACATCTAAGGGACCATCTCTTTTCTGCAGATGTGGATAAAATGCCAAAATCAAGGTCACCTTGGTTTGATTCTATTTTCTGGGAATAAGATTGAAGGATCTGCTTTTTCCTTTTTATAGAAATCAAAGAAAATTACAAAATCCTGTAATGCATGATACTCAATGCTGTTTTTTTTTTTCCTTTTCCCAAAACCACCCTTTATAAGACCTTTCCTTTGGTAGATTACTTACATAACTCATGACTGATTAATATCTGCTCTTCCAGTAACAGTAATAAGAAGCCTCAATTGCATCAGGAAGGAAGACATTATAAAAGATATACAAAATCTCTATATGATGATAAAATGTTATCTAGGAAAATTGTGGAGTATTCCTCCAGGTAAGAAAGGAGAAAGCAGTCCTCCTTAAAGACTGGTAAAAGCAGTTCCTTCCCTCCTTTCCTTCCTTTCTTCTTTTCCTTCCTTCCTTCCTTTCCTCTTTTACTTCCTTCCTTTCCCCTTTTCCTTCCTTCCTTCCTTCCCTCTTTCCCTCTTCCTTCTTTCCTTCCTTCCTCCCTCCTTCCCTCCCTGCCTCTTCCCTCTTTCCCTTCTTTCATTCTTCTCAAAAAGGTATAATTAGCTGGGTGTGATAGAATGTAATTTCTACTACCAGGGAGCCTGATATTGACAGAAATCAGGAGCTCCAAGTTCTGACCTGAGGTGGGCAGAGTTAACTGGGTACTCACCAAGTCTAGCCCTGGGATGGGATAAAGAGATGGAATGATGAGGGGCATGTGGAGGGTGACGATTGCTGAAAAGCAACTCAGGTTAGAAATGGAATAGTTCAAAGCTTCTATGCCAAATGATAGTAAGGATAAATCCATGACTAACCACAACACGGCTAGCCTGGATGACACAGGGAAAATGAGTTATTAAAAAAGAACAAAAACAAAAACTACTCTATCTAGCCAGCTAACATAGCTTCTTCTATTATGCTTTTCTAGTCTGTGTTTTCTTTATGTTAAATACAGGATTTCCCAAAAGACTTAAGGCAATTTTAAACTTTTGGGGATATCCTGTAAATATCAGAGTTTTAAGCTTTTACAAAACTATTCCATATCATAAGGAGAAAAATGCACTTGCTAACAATGGGAGCAAGCATTATAATATTGTTATGTTATAGTAACATAAGGGGAAAAACACCTCATAATATAAAATGAAATGCAACAAACCAATAAAATCAATTTTTCAATCAAGGATGGAAAAATTCATTCAGTTCATCTTTTCATTTAAAATTCCCCTAAAGGGACAGGGTAAATTAGAGAGACAAATCCAACAAGATGATGGCAAGACCACAGAGGCAGACAACAAGAGGTGGATTATTTATGGACTTTTCTTAAATTCTTATCAAAATCATTACCCTACAAGGAATCAGTTATCTACTCCATTTCCCCAGGTAAAACTTCAATCATCCCAGTTAAAAAAATTTCTAGAGAAGTAATACTATGATCTCTTTTTATTAATACATCCTAACATTTGATATGGCTTGTTCCTGGAAGAAAGAAATCCTTAAAATCCCTCCTTATGACAATTGATGACCATTCTTTTGTTTTGTTTTCTACCCTTTGGTGGTAAGATAAAACAGATGTTAGCCAATCTGGGAAAGGGTAAGAACAATAATTCTACATCATAGTATACTGTTGTAGCTCAGTTATGTCTGACTCTTCCTGACCCAATTTAGGGTTTTCTTGGCACAGATACTGGAATGCCATTTCCTTTTCCAGTTCATTTTGCAGACAAGGAAGCTGAGACACAGAAGCCCAGAGTCACACTGATAGTGTCTGAAGCCAGAAATGAACTCAGAAAAATGAGTCTTTCTGACTCTAGGCTCATCTATTTTATCTACTACACCACATAGCTGCCCTTAGTATCAGAGACTACTATTTAAACCAATCTAACCTAGCTATGAAATGCAGGAGCACAAAAGTGATGATTGAACCATATCTATGTATGACAAGGAGTATGGAAGACAAGTGTGGGATTTCTTTTAAATTTCAGACTTCAGATCTGTGTGAATCTAAGGAAAAGTCACAATTTCTGCCATACTTTCCAAACAGCAGTCACAACCCTGACATGATGGTGGTTTTGATTTTGATTTTTTTTAATGCACATATTATATATAAGGATTTCTTCTTTTTTGGCAGAAGGTAGTCATATAAACTCACACATATATCATTAAGTTTTCCTTGTCCCCTTTCCTGCATGTTGAATACATAGTTTCTTCATATTCTACTATGGTGCCAAGAAAAAGAATTAAGAAGATCAGCCTCAGAAACCTGCTAATGGACGATGAAGAGATGAAGATTTGGCACGTAGGAGGCAATGGAAATGCCATCTGTGAAAAGGAAAGAGATAAGGCCAAAAGAAAAGAAAAACAGGAAGTAATTGCAGAAGTATTTAAGAATGTATCATGGAATCTGAGATGGAAAAAAGCTATTAGATCAACACATAGCTGAATAAAGAATCCTCTCTAGAGCAGCATTTTCAGTCAGTCAATATATCTGACAAGTGATTATCCAGTGCTATTCTGAAGATCTCCAGTGAGGGAGTAACCAAAACTCACTGAAGTAGCCCATTCTGTTTTTCAATAGCTCTAGCTGCTAGAAGAGGTAGCTAAGTGGTTCAATGAACACAGTATAGGAATAGGAATCAGAAGATTCATTGAAAGTCACCACCTTATTTATTTCAGTTTCCTCCTCTGTAAAATGAACTGGAGAACAGGGCAAACTACTGTAGTATCTTTACCAAGAAAATCCCAAATAGGATCTTGAAGATTCAGACAAAACAGTACAACATGCTTTCTCCATTTGTATTTATAAAGTTGACTTTTAAGACTTTAACTTATTGAATGTGGTTCAATCTTCTAGCCTGTCAAAAGCATTTT
This sequence comes from Myrmecobius fasciatus, assembly GCA_023553655.1. NCBI lineage: Eukaryota > Metazoa > Chordata > Mammalia > Dasyuromorphia > Myrmecobiidae > Myrmecobius > Myrmecobius fasciatus. The sequence continues at coordinate 79,177 of JAJPUD010002155.1, forward strand.
GAATCTTGATTCTGGACATTTTTTTAATAAATACTATAAAATTCTTTTCATCTAAACACCTAATAAATAGAAACTTCAATTAACCACATTTGGAGAGGGATACTGAGATCCACAAAGATGACTAAGATGCTGAAATTACCTTCTGAATTATCAACACTAAAAATATATTAATTTGTATATCTTTTTAATTGGATTTTTATATTTTAATTAGGTAAATTAATAATCCAGGTAAAATATAATCTCATCTTTCTCATTGACAACCCAAATTCTTCATTCCCCAATCATTCTGGTTAACCAGTGCTTTACTACCCATAAAGAAATGCAAATTATAAGGAAGAACTAATACATGAAGAAAGTCTATGAAATGATGACTGACAATATAAATACACACAGAAAAATCAAAGTGACTCATCAAAGAGGTAAGTAACATGTACTGGAGTCAATAGTAGTCTTCCCCAGTCTTTTTGCTGGTCATTATTCTCTAATAACCATCCCATACTAATATCCTTCTCTCCTACTTATAACTCTTGGATAGCCTGAATACAGTTCAGGTGAAATAAACTGCTCTTTATCCTTTTTAATAGCATGACAATCATATATATGTATACAGAGAGGAGAGAGAGACAGAGACACAAAGACTAATTATTTCAATGAAACCTTGCATGAAATTTTGAAGACATTGAAATAGATGGGTGATGACCAAAATCCTTTCAAGTCCCCAATGAGACAAAAAAACATACCTGCAAATTGATTGCCCTGGAAAGCCACTTCAGTCACACAGTACAAACTTATTAACAGAACAGAATGCTTTAAACAACTAAGCTAACCCTCCCCCCCACACACACACACATACACACACAAAATGAGCACAAATATACATAGATTAAATGTAGTCTCTTACATACAGTGGTCCTTGACTAGGGTATTCTTATTCACTGGGTAATAAGAGTTCCCGTAAAGGGACTACCAACAAACTACACATAATATTAAAACCCTATTGAATATAATATAACCTTACTTTAATGACTGAAAAACGTTTCAGCACTTTCCATTTCCTCAGGGTTATCATTATAATCTTTCCCTTAATTATCCCTTAATTAAATCTCCCCACAGTGTCTACTCTGTCACTTTGCACATAGTAGGCATTTGAGATTTCAGAATCACAGAGATCATGGGGACCTGGGAAAGGCTATTAAATGCAGTAGGAATACCCACTCAGCAGCTCTGACTGGTGGTCAAACAGACATTCCTTTTGAAGTCAGTCTGCTAATAAGCAGGTACTCAGAGTCTCTTCTAACATTCTCTTCTAACAATGTCCTTCTGAATAAATTCTCTTTCCTAGGAAATTTTTTCTAAAAATGCACTGTCATATTCCTTTATGCAAATTTCACATTTTTTTTTTTTTTGTTCTGGGGCAGATCAGAAAAAAGTCAAGTTCTTCTATATGACAAGTCTTCAAATACATATGATCAAAGGATCTATATACCCCTTGTTGTTTCCTTGTTCAGTCATGGTCACATCTTCAAGACCCCCTAGACCATATTATGCATGGACTTTTCTTAGCAAAGATACTGGGGTAGTTTGCCATTTCCTTCTCCAAGGGATTAAGGAAAATGGAGAATAAGTTGTTTAGTGTCATATGGCTATTAGGTAAATGAAGTTGGATTTAAACTCAGGTCTTCCTGGTCTAGGTCCAGTGCTCTATCTACTGAGTCAACAACTGCCTCCTAGGTCACACAACTAGCATGTGTTAGAGACCTGATTTAAACTCTTATGTCTTATCTTCTTTAGGTAAATATTCCCAGGTTCTTCAATTGATCATGAGGTTGTATGTAGTTAGGCCTTGATGAATGTGAATAATGAATCTCCTGACAGGATTCCAAAAAAGTATTAGAAATTGTGCTAGTTGAAATTATAATATAAAATATGACAAGTGGTTCCAGCCCAAAGGAAACATCAAGTGGCAATTCAAATAATGTGATCATCTCAGGAAATTAATTATTAATTGGTACTTAACCCTGGATTTGGAGTCTGAGGTCTGAGGCTTAAATTTCAGTTTTGTTTATTTCCTACCTGGACGATCTAGGCACATTTTATTACCTTTTTTCAGTCAGCTCATTTGTAAATTGAGGGATTATTACTATGTAGTCTCCATGGTCTCATGTGAGCTCTAATTTATGATTCTTTGATGGAAGTGACTGGCTATGGTGTCTTCTGTGGCCTTTTCCAATGATAAATTTATGATATCATGATCAATATTCTAGTCAACTTCCTCTTGATAATCTCCAGTGTATTAATATTTTTCCTACTCACCAATTATTAACACCCTCCATACCAAACTACTTTGTATGGATTTGTCTTTATTTAATTTGGGAGGCCTTTATGTCTCTGGCATAGTATTTGGTACACAATAGGTGCTTAATAAATGCTTAGTAATCTGGTTTTATATTTATGCTACATAGTTTTTTATTTACTTGTCTTCCACATTGAAATGTATGCTTCTTTATAATTAGGGATAGGTTCATTAAAAAAAAAATCTGTATCCCTATTGCTAACAGAGTACCTGGTAGACAGAAGGTGTTTAATAAATACTTGTTGACTGATTGATAATGAATTGATATTATCAGTACAACTGTTGTTATGTGGGGCTCTTGACAGTATTTTTATGTAAAAAAAAAGGGGCCTCTTCAATAATGTTGGAAATCCTACTATGTATGGAAAATAACACCACTGTATTTCATTAATACAGTATTTTTTTTTGTCCATTTCAGTTTCCTAAAGCACATTATCAATGCTATTTTGAAAAGTATATTGCTAATACAAATGTTAATGACAATATCATCTGCTATAATCCTAATTAGATTCTTTTTTACACTGTGGAGGTGACCTTGACTTACAAACTACTAGGGCCAATGGAACACAGGCTCTGGCTGTATCTAGTAAGATAGTAATAGAAATGGTGATGGATTTCTGTCCAATGGCCAAAATAGTTAGCAAAGATACTGGGGTAGTTCAGTGAAATGACATTTATTATCAGAATACTAGTTACTAGGCAATGAATTTTTTTGGTCATAGTCATTCATGAAATAGTCTAGGTTCTATGATTTGCATTAGGACAGGAAATTGAATATGGCTAGATCTCTTTTAAGGTAAATAACAAATCCTGTGAAATGGTCACATTTGAATTTTTTCTGTATATTTCCACTGGGAAATATAGTTTATTTTATATTTTTCTGATAGTACAAATTTGAATACACGAGACAATTTCTTAGGATTCATTAACAGTGATTAATCAAGATCTAGTGTTAAATGAAGGCTAACTTTGCACTTTCCTTTCAAGGCATAAAAGATATTTATTTTTTTCAGTTTGGTTGTAGAAAAGATGATTCCTGAACATGCAAGGAACTTGAAGTTTTCAGTCACAAAGAACTTCTATGAGACAACTCTTACTTCTTTGATGAAATGTTATTTACTTTATCTACCTGCGATAATTTTGTTGTTGTAGCTGGAAGAAGTGGACGGCTGAACTTCTTCTGGGAGCCAATGGCTGCTGGAAATGGGGGTGCTGAAAACACAGCTGCCACACAATTAATTCTGTTTATCCATAATTCCATTTCCTCTGGGCTCCTGTGAAGGATGGAAGAAATTTTAGGTTGTTGCTAAAATTGATATTCTTCAATTCCTGCTTGATTCTCATCATTGTGACTAGGTTTATGGCTTAAAACAAACAAAAATTTCACACTGGTCTTGCTCTTCAGGATACCATTATTAGCTCATGGATGTCTTTTATCCTTATCTAGTTTATTTCATCTTTGTAAAATGCTGTAAAGAAATTCCTGTCTTTCATTCCTTCTACTTCCTCACTATCCCAAATCTTTTGGCTATATCTCCTGTATAACTGGGGTTCTTTACCTAATACTTGTGAACTGCGGTTTAAAGAAAAAAATTTTCAATTTTAATTGGTTTATTTTATAATCCAAAGTATTTTATTAATAAAAAAAATATTCTGAGAAGGGATCCCTAGACTACACTGCCAGAGAGGGTCATGATACAAAAAAATATGAACCACTCTATTCTAAGGCATTTAAACAGTTATTTCTTAGATTCTGAAAATCCTCCAAAAAGCAATGACTCTTACATTACCCTCTTCCCTAAAGTTGTCTTTGCTAAGTCAAATTCTATAAGCCTCAAGACAAAAATGCTCTGGCACTCACTTCTCTCATGATCTGACACTGCTTTAGTTGACAAATTTTTGATTATTCGTTTTCATTCCTTTTTAAATTCTCACTTCTTTTTTGGGGGAAAAAACAACTCTTTTTTTTTCCCCTGGATCATCACCTATATCATGGTCATTAACTGTAAATGCACCCTGGGACCTCATTGGCTCCTGTGTGTGTGTGTGGGGGGGCAATTTCTTTCCTGAGCTGGAATCCCACAAAACAACTGCCAATATATTAGACAGCTTGAATTGCCTGTCCCATACATACCTCAACACTCTACAACCCAAAGATACCTGAAAGCCCACATGTTCCAAAGAGGGCTCCTTGTCTTTCTTCCCAAACCAATTATTCTTCTACATTTCCCTAAGGCTGTCTCTCTTCACCACCACTCCTAATCTGCGTCCCTACGCCTACCGCTCCCCCAATCAGTTGCTCACTCCTCTCATTTTAGGTCCTCCTCTCCACTCTACTGCAATGGCTCTTTTTACTTGAAGCCTCTCCTCACTCCAACCCCAATTCTGACCACATTCCGCCACTTGGACGCCATGGGACACTGCTCTATGCACTCGGCCAAGGTGCCACTTTGGCTGATTCCCTGCTTCGTATTCGGGATGCTCCATCACCTTTCCTCTCTGTGTCACTTCACCACTGAGGCCTTCTTGCTCGCCTCCACCTCTGGCAAGGGCTTTTCTTTCCAGTTCCTTCCTAGTCAGATCTGTATTTCACCACATTCCTTGACTGGTTTTCCTCCAAAATTCAGTTTAATTACTATCTTCTACAAGAAGTTTTTTTCTGATCCATCCAGATGCTACTATAGTCATTCAAAAACAAACAAAAAAAAAAACCCCAAAACCCACTGTGTATTTATGTTGTACATATACTCTAATGTGTTTATACATGGGTCCTTATGTATGTATAAAATCTCCCCCATTAGCATACAAACTCTTTGAGGGAGAGAATTTCTTCTGTCTTTGTATCTCCAGAACTTAACAAGTATACCAGCAAATATTACATACTTAATAAGTGCTTGTTATCTGATGAACTTAGTTTTGTCAGTTTTTTCCTCTAAGTTCTCTTCTTTAACCATATGAACCATAAAATCTATTTTACCACTTCTCCAAGTCAGAGAAGTATTGTTATTTATACAAAGAGAAATTAACTGCAGCTTTTGAACATGGTCTTTCTCAGATAAAATGTGAGTATAAACAGAATAAATCTGCCTATTGTAGCAGAAGAAACATGGGCCAAGTATCAAGAAACTTGGATTCCAGTCTCCTAGGGACAGTGGACAAGATTTTTTTCTCTGTAAAATGGGGCTAACAAAAATTTCTTTAGAATCCCCAAAAAGTGGCTGTCACTTGAGACAAACGAATGTGAAAACACTTTGAGAAATACAAAGTAGGGCAGGAATATAATGATTAATAGTAATCAAGCTTTTTAAGCTGAAGAATCTTTCCCACCCCACCAGCGCCCTGCCCCATCCCCACACGTACTGGGCTTGGAATAGCAGGACCCTCCAGTCGGCTGTTTTGAGCTTCAGAACATTCGGTTTCTTCTCATAGTCTGTGGCCTTGGATGCTAGTGCATGATGCACACTAACTGCATTCTTCAAGTCATCTTCAGACAAAGCCTTCTCTGGTTTGTACTCATCCTGCATTAAAAAACACAAAACAACAATCATGAGACCATTAGCTAATGCTGTTTCGTATTCTTCCTTTAAAAAGAAAAGCAAAGTGATCCCCATTATAGACAGATGCCACTGATGAAAACCACGGCCATTTCTTACTGCATTTGGTGCTTAATAAGCCCGGCACTTAACTCCCTCTCTCTAGCCAAGACAATTCATACTTTGGAAATTATATTCTTTTCCACTAAACTCAAAGCACTTTAACTATAATAGAGAAGTGATGAATACAATGTATGTTTTTTTTATCAACAATCTATCAGGATAATGATCATTGAATAAGACATACATAACATTTTAAATATGACTGAAATCAGAAAATACCATGGTGAGGGACTCAGACTTTTATAGGAATCAAAGGATTTTAAAGATGGAATTATCTAGTCTTCCTAAAGAAAAATACAATTGGCCCACTTTTGCAATGACAGTTACTGAGGTGATAGATAAGGGGAAAGAGGGCACTAAAAGTAATAGAGTCTATCTATAAACATAAATTTTACTGTTAGGTACTCTCAAATATGAGATTTTTATTTCATGAATAGGCCAATGAATTGTCATATTATCGAAGGAACAGACTCGTGTCAACCTTATTTTCTCTATAAATGAAACCAAAAATGAAGAGAAAACAAGCTGAAGTTTGGCTCAAATGTTCTCATTGGAGAGAGAAAAAGAATCAATCTAATCATTGGGTATGATGTGCATCCAAAGGCAATAAGAAATATCACTTTATATTCATGGATAATTGGTCTCCTAATATTAAAGTGCTCATGATAAGCAATAGCCAAAAAAAAAATCACAAAAAATCCCCAAGCTTATCATGAAGTTATCTGCAACTTATGGAACATGTTTTGCAGAATATCAGAAGATATGTAAATTCTATAAGAAACCAATTTAGAATGGTAATTAAAATTAACATGTAATTTGATACTCAATGACTTCAATGCAGCAGTGGACACAGGAAAGAATTGAGAAATATAATGGAAAATATACTTCAGGAATAAAAAATAAAGACCAAAGGCTAGTAGGTTATCCATTCATCCATCCATCCATTCATCTACCTACCTATCTACCAACCAACTACTAATCTGTGTGGATATATTATGTGTATATAAAGCATATATATATATATATACATATATATATTTGTGCTTAAAAAGCTAATGAAGCTTGAAATTGCACTATGAATTTTGGAACATTCCATATACAAGTTTCATGATTATGCATCATGAATCTTTCTTCAAGAAAAAAGCTGAATGCAAATTAAGACAACTCTGAGGTACCACTACATACCTGTCAGATTGGCTAAAATGACAGGAAAAGATAATGACAAATGTTGGAGGGGATGTGAGAAAACTGGGACACTGATACATTGTTGGTGGAACTGTGAACGGATCCAACCATTCTGGAGAGTAATTTGGAGCTATGCTCAAAAAGTTATCAAACTGTGCATACCCTTTGACCCAGCAGTGTTTCTATTGGGCCTATATCCCAAAGAGATCTTAAAGTAGGGAAAGGGACCCACATGTGCAAGAATGTTTGTGGCAGCCCTTTATGTAGTGGCTAGAAACTGGAAACTGAATGGATGCCCATCAATTGGAGAATGGCTGAATAAATTAGGATATGTGAATGTTATAGAATATTATTGTTCTATAAGAAATGACCAGTAGGGTGATTTCAGAGAGGCCTGGAGAGA
>JAJPUD010002155.1:86873-134649 GCA_023553655.1 Myrmecobius fasciatus
CCCGAGAGAGGGATGTGAAATGTGGACTACAACATAACATTTTCATGCTCTCAATTGATGTTTGCTTGCATTGTGTTTCCTTTCTCAGATTTTTTTTCTTGTAGATACGATTTTTCTTTCACAACAATGATAAGTGTGGGAATGTGTATACATTTATTCAATTTGTCAAGTATTTTAACATAATTAACATGTAGTGGATTTCCTGCCATCTGGGGGAGGGGTGGGGACTGGGGGGAAAATTTGTAACAGAAAGCTTTGTAAGGGTCAGTGTTGAAGAATTACCCATACATATGTTTTGCAAATAAAAAGCTTTAATAAAGAAAAAAAACAGAAAAAAGCTGAGAGTCATTGAATATGACAAATACCTAACAGTATTACTACATAATGGTAATAATCATTAGACTGTGATCTCCTTGAAGCTAAGACCTATTTTTTGACTTTTTTTTTAATCCCCAGCATTTAGCACAGTGCATGGCATATAAGAGACACTTAAGTTTATTGACTGCCATCATAAAAATGAAACTAATTCTATTTTAACTTATAAGAAATGATTGTTACTGATGCAATTTATGTCCAAATCAACTGTATGTATTCAGACTGCCATCTTCTTAAAACAGAGATCAAAATAATTTTTAAAATTTATTTTTTGTTTCCACAAAAGTTTCATTTCCAAACATATGCTTTTTACCGGCATTCTGGATGCCATCTTTTATGACAAAGACAACTGAGGAAAAAAACACTTCAGGATACTAACATATGGATCAAATATGATATTACATAATATTTCATATCCATATGACTCCATCACTCCAGAGATGGGAAGAAGGTGCATTCTTAAAATCAATTGTAAATTAGAATTAAAACTCAAAGATATGGCACAAATTGAAGGATCTTCATCTCTTCCTAACTGCATAAGCTGATGGGTGTAGAAAAAAAGGAAAATTGATAAATTAACAGCCATCAAAAAATCATTACCTAATTATTATCTAAAGTAGATTATCTGTCCAATATAAATCAATCACCACAATAAGGAGAATTAAGCTTAGAAACTGTCTCAGCCAGCAAATATCTCTTTGTCAAATAAAAAGGCAGCAAAAGGCAAACCTGCATTAAAATATAAACTCATTTAAAAATCTTATTGAGGGGAGTGGTAGAACACTGGGGAATAAAGTATTAAACTAAAGGGAAAATATTTACAGAAAATTTATTAAGAGATCCAATTAAGCCATATCTCACAGAGTATCTCAAGTAAGGAAAACAAAGAGATGGAAAATAGAAAAGTTCTGCCCAGATTTCTCTAAACAGCTATTTTCTCCATCAATGTGCCATCAGAACATCACATTTGGAATTCAATAAGTAAATTAATATTTATATAGTTCTACACTGTATCTTGGTAGGTAGATTCCCAGATATTGTATGCCCTCCTTTAGTCATTCTAAATGGAATTTCTCTATTTCTTACTCCCGTGTTTTATTGGTATCACGTAGAAAAGCTGATGGGAAAGAATTCATTTGTATCCTGAAAGTATGTTGAAATCATTATTTTAATTAAATTTTTAGTTCTCTTTAGGATTTGTTAAGTATTCAATCATATCATATGAAACTGATAATCATGTGAAACTGACAATTTTGCTTCTTTACTTAGTCTTATTCCCTAGTTTCTTTTTCTTGTCTTGTTATTACAGCTAGCATTTCTAGTTCTATATCAAATAGAAGTGGTGTCAATGGACAGTTTTATTTTACCTCTGATTTTATTAGAAAAGTTTCTGGTTTATCTCTATTATGCATAATGTTACTGGTTTTATAATTGTGATATTTATCCATTTATTTCTATGTTTTCTAGGTTAAAAAAAACCCAGAAATATTTGTGTTTTGTCAAATGTCTTTCTTGATTTTACTAATATAAATTTTTTATCAACATGTTCAATTTTATAGTTTTTCTAATACTAATTCTACCTTCCTGGAATAAATATAGCTTGGTTAGAGTGTATAATCTTTGTGACATGTGGTTTTAGCTTCTATGCTAATGTTTTAAGATTTTTATGTCAATGTTCTAGTTTGCAGGTTTCTTCTGATATTGTTTTTTTGTTTTGTTTTTTGTTTTTTATGTTTATGTGGAAATAGCAAACCTGTGACACAAAAGGATTTTGCTAAGATCTGCTATTTTTACAAACAGGTTGTGTAATATTAATTAGTTTTCTCTGGAAGTTGAATAGAATTCATTTGTGAATCCATCTGGTTTTGGAGTTTTTTCCTTTGGAAATTCACCTACATGCTGTTCAATTTATGCCCCTGAAGCAAAGCTTTCTGACTTCTTCAATTTTTCATTTTGTTAATCTGGGTATTTTATATTTTTAAGCATTTATTTAAATTTTTGGTTTTATTTATATGTAGTTGGGCAGAGAAGCTTCTAATAATATCCTTTTAAGCAAATTAGCTAAGGGCTTATTTATTTGTATTATAATTTTATTTATTAATTTAAAGCTTTCCCCATTTTGTTAATATCTTATTCTTATAATTTCTACTTCAGTATTTAATTGGGATTTTTAATTTGTTGTTGTTCTAATAGTTTTAGCTGTATTCTGGATTTATTGATTTGTTCTCTCTCTCTCTCTCTCTCTCTCTCTCTCTCTCTCTCTCTCTCTCTTTCATTAATGAAAACACTTTAGCACTTTAGAGATATGGAAATTTCCCTAAAGGCTAGTTTGGCTGTATTCTCAAAATGTTTGCCTGTGATTTCATGTCCATCATCTTTAATGAAATTATTATTTGTAAATTGTTTTTTGACCAATCTTTATGGTTAAGTTATTTAGTCTCTAGATGATTTTTAATCCTTTTTTAGCAGGTCTAAATTTAATAAAACTTTTATTACATTATGGTAAATAAATAATATGTAAAATATTTCTGCACTGTTTTTGAGGTACTTATATTTTAAGATATGATTAATTTTTGTAAAGGATAAATGTATAGTTAAAAAATTTACTCTTTTCTATTTTTATTCAATAATTATCAGAGATCTATCATATATAAATATTCTAAAGTTCTGTTCAGGTCTCTAAACAAAAACAAATAAAAAAGAAGTTAGATTCACCTAAAGTTGATAAGGGTTAATTGAGCTCCCTATTATCATTTTACTATTTCTTTTTGCAATTCATTCAGTTTTTCCTGTAAGTATTTAAAAAGCACATATTATTAAATACTAAAATGAATTTGCTAGTTGTCACCTTTCAACAAAGTTTTTCCTCTTTATCTTTTTAAATTCACTTTGCTAATGAATAGGCTGAGCTAATATAATAGAATGACAATTCTGCCTAAATTAATTTACTTATTCAGTGCCATATCAATCAATCTATCAAAAAGTTATTTTATAGAGTGAGAAAAAAAATAAGTATAAAAATTTTTTTTAGAGAGTTAGAGAAAGAACAAAAGGGAATTGGCGGGGGGGGGGGAAGGGGGAGAGGGGAAAGGAAGTGAAGCAAAGTATCCTAGCAGAACCAGATCTTAAATTTTATTATAAAGCTGTAATCCCCAAAAACATCAGTCACTGGCTAAGAAATGGGACTGTTATAACATGGGCATTGATTAGGTATAACATATACAGCATTAAATGTTCAAAGTAATCTAGTGTTTGACAAATCCAAACATCCCAGATTTTGGAACAAAAAAAAAGCATTATTTGACAAAAATTACTGAAAAAAACTAGAAAGCAATTTAGCAGAAACTAGGTGTAGACCAACATCTTGCACCCTGAACTGAGAGGTCAAAATGGATATTTGGTTTAGACATAAAAGGTGATCATTGCAAGCAAATTAGAGGAGCAAGGAATATATTACCTGTCAGATTTATAGATAAGAAAAGTGAAAGTATGACCAAACAAGACATAGAGAGCATTATAGGAAGTAAAGTGGATAATTTTGACTATATCAAATTTTATAAGTCTTACACAAACAAAATCAATTCAGCCAAGATGAAAAAGGAAGCAGGAATTTGGGGAGAGGAGAGAATATTACAGCAAGTTTTTCTAATAGAAGTCTTATTTTTCAAATATATATAGAACTGAATGATATTTATAAGAATACAAGTCATTCTCCAATTGATAAATGGTCAAAGGATATGAACAAGAAGTTTTCAGAAGAAGAAACCAAACCAAATCTATAGTTACATGAAAACTGTTCTAAAAAACTCTCAAATAAGAGAAATACAAATTAAAACAATTCTGGACTTTACACCTCCAAAAGATTTTTTTTTAAAGGAAAAGGGTCTATATGTACAAAAATATTGATAATAGATCTTTTTTGTAATGGCAAAGAACTGGAAATTGGAAGAATGCCCATCAATCAGAAAATGGATGAATAAATTGAGTATATGATTACATATGTATATGATGAGTATATCCATCATATAGAACTGATGAGTAAGAAGCTTTCAGAAAAAAGCTGGGAAGACTTATATGAACTAATGCAAAATTAAATGAGCAGAATCAGGAGAATATTTACACACACTAACAGAAATATTATGTGATCGTTAACTGTGAATAAATAACCTACCTGCTCTCAGCAATACATTGATACAAAAACATACAATACATCATTTAGGATGAAAAATGCTATCCACCTCTAGAGAAAGAACTGATGGTGTATAAATGCAGCCTAAACATTCTTTTATTTTCTTCATTATTCTTAGGTTTTTTTGGTCATTTCTTTTGCAAAATGGCTATTACGGAAATGTTTTGAATGACTAAACATGCACAATATATATCAAATTGCTTACATTTACAAAGAGTAAGTATTAGAGTGAATGAGGGATAGAATTTAGAATTTTAAACTTTAAAAACTGAATGTTAAAAAAATTTTATTTCCATGTAACTGAAAAAATATATATATATAGATTTAGCGGGAAAAAAAATTATTGGAGATCCCAAAGGGCTTTCATTTATGTGAGTTGTATCTACTGATATTTTCTGCAATTGAAATTAAAACATGTTAATATTATTATAAAAACAGTTTTGACCTTGTGGACTCTCTGAAAGGCTCTCTGAACGCACTAGGAGTCCCTGGATACACTTTGAGAGGTGGTGGATTAGTCTGTTGATCTGCTGACAGAGCAAAGATTTCACATCATGATTTTCATTACTAGTTCTTATAAATTAAAAACCAAATTAGCAGACCAAAAAACATAATTCCATTGGAAATGTAAATATTTAATAGTGCTAAGCCTAAAATCATAAGGAATGGTAATTTTCTTAGTGACTAAAGGGAGAGAAAAAAAGTTCTAAGGGAAAAATACTACTGAAAATGATTAAAGATGGCTATTTATCAGTTCCTTTTACAAATGAGGCAAAGGGCTCAGGGTCTTGCCCAATCTAAATTGCTTGGATGTTTTCCTGGGATGCTCAATCTTTCTCAGTCTTTATTGCGGCCAGTATCTATAATCTGTAGAAGCCTGAAAAAATGTGTTTAAAAAAAATCTCTCCAAATTAGAGCTCTGTGGTGTGTGTGTGTGTGTGTGTGTGTGTGTGTGTGTATAAGTGTGTAAGTGCGCACATGTACGTATATATTTATGTATATCCTGGGAGGAAAGGAATTCAGATAATTTTTATCTTACCCTAATTCAAACTTTGTAACAGAGTGGGGGAATAAGGAGCATATTAGGTAAGGAGAGAGAGAAACCAAAAATGAGGAAAGGCTAGGGAAAAAAATAGAAAGTGCAGAGTATGAAATCTTGAGTTATTTTGTTGCCTCTTCCCTGTGTGATATATCCATAAAGAAAAAAAAGAATCACCATTAAAGGTGAAAATAAAAAGCTGAATTCTTAAGGACTCTGAAGATATTAAGCTAGCAACTGTGTCCAGGTAGTAGTAGGAACACTGTCAGACTCAGGTCTCAGTTATTTTCTGACAATAAAGGCCTGAGATGGTACTTGCTTTGTTATTCCACTACTACTCTAAAATCTAATTGGAACATGATGGGCAGTTTCGGATAAGTAGCATTCTTTAATCTGACATTTTGCTTGTCTGCATCCAGCAAGCAGTGGCAACCAGGTTTCTTATGCAAATCTATCAAAAGGATATCCAAGAATTAGGAATCCTCTCGGGATTTCACTTTGTAGACAGCTTTTGCTATAGGTGGGGGAAGAGACTTCACAGAAAAACTGAGCTTAGATTGAATACTTTTTTCTTACAATGATACAGCTTACCCTTTGCAACTAAAGAAAATATAGTTTTGTTACTTATTTGAATAATTACAACTCTTACCATATCTATTCTCAATTTGACTCCTTTGCTCTCTCCCTTTCCCCTCTCTTCCTCCCTCTTTCTTTCCTTCTTTTTTTTCCTTTTCTCTTTCTTCTTTCCTTCCTTCCTTTCTTTTTCTGTGTCTGTCTCTCTCTTCTTCCCTTTTTGGCATTATTCATCTCAAAAAGTTGTAAGGAAATCAGAGTACTTGGTAAACCTTATAGCAATATAGAATTGCATGCGTGTGTGTGTGTATGTATGTGTGTGTGTTTATAAAATGGGATCTGTGATGTTATTGGTGAATAAACTCCAGTTCACCAAAAGTAATGGCCCTTGCTAAAATGGAGTCATTTGCCCAAGATCAAAGTATCAGTATGTATTAAGAGGCAAATAGGAGTATGCTGGAGCCAGGTTAGTAAATTGTCAATGTAAGCATTTACATATTGGAAATCAGCAAATACTACAAATAAGAGTTTCATTCATTCTTGCACTGATTATCTATAAGTAAGTGATAAAGAAATAATTAACAATGGGAATTAAATTTAAAAGTGTGTGTTTCCAGATAGTTGGGTGTTAAACATTTTCTAGCTCAATTCTGGTGGCAAGATTTGTTATTTAATCTATTTTATTAATTGATTTATTTATTTTTATTTACTAATATTTTTTGCACTTCAGTGGATATAACAAAAGAGGGTCTACAACATGTCTCAAGGACTATTTGTACAATGTCGAGTATTTGTAGTACCTAACTATGAATAAAAAATCCTTCTCCTTGGACCTTATGAATGTAGTCTTATGAATGTAGTTGCCTTCTACGATAGTAATTAATTTCTTTGGTAAATATATTTTTCCCAGAACAACATTTTTCTGGATGTCAATAGTCACCAAATTGCCAAATAATGCTACTTCTATGACCACATGTGTCATGAAACCTTGCAAAATTTTTATTGGAGAGATGTACTTTGAACAAAGACTTCAATGCTATATTTTGCTCTGATGAACCAGATAAAATAAATAATGAATGAAGAAATCTTTTCTGTTTTCTAGATTTCTCAGTGAGCTATGTGACAATTACTTTATTTATGGTAAACCAATATATTATGAAGAATTACATTCAATAAATGTACTTCAGCAAAATATTTGTCATTATTTTTCAGATTTTTTTTTCTTAAACAATTGTATTACAATGATCTAGTTTGGGGACAGAGAGCAACTAGCACCTTAACAACCATAATCAATTATTCTGAATATTCTGAATTATTTTAATGTAATTACACAAATCTATCTTATTTATATTTTACAGCTATGATTATTTATCATTACATGGCAGAAAAAGAAATAAATATGCACTTAAATACATACTTATGCAAACACATTAATATTTGATATTATTTTAGTGGAATTACATGAATGTGCTATATTTATACTCCCACAGATATGTTTATTTATTATTTATGGGGGTGTGATGAATATGTATCCATATCCATATTTAATATACATAAAATGATATAATAAATGATCTTATTAGTTAATTACAAAATGTGTATATTCATTTAGTGTTGACATAATAATTCATCACCAATAATTAAAAATTACAACTTTTTTTTTAATCATATTAAAGTCTTCCCCAATTCCACAAAGTGATACTTGGTTCCATAAGACTTTTCCCTCACAGAGCAAAGACATTTTAACAAGAGCCTATTACCCCTGGGCAGGCTAGCTAAATTCAAATAGACTCAATGGAAGCTTTGGGGGAGGGAGGAAGCAGGGAAAAGTGAGGGGAGGGAGTGCATTGCTCTTCCTGAGGGTGAGGTCCAATTCTGCACAGGCTACTCTATGAATAACTAAACTGGGGAAAGCAACACCACTTGGGACTGAGCAGATTAATCTTTCTTTTACAAGATTTTAACTATCTAAAGATAGTTACTTAGTCCTCCAGCTGAAATTTCCCTTATTTGGGATAAACAAACACATTTCCTTCAATCATGTCACTTCCCACTCAAAAATCTTCAATGATTCTCTCTTGCTACAGAATAGTACACAAGCTCTTCCATTTGTTGACTTCACCTACAAGCTTTTCCCCATTTATTCCATTCCAACTTTCACCTTTGGTTCCTTGCCCTATACCTATAATGCTCTCCCTTACCTCTGCCTCAAATAATCATTTCTGAGTTCAAATCTTTTCTCAGACATTTACTAAGTGACTACAGGCAAGTCATTAAACTCTTATCAACCTTTGTTTTCTCATCAATAAAATGGAAATAATAATAGTACCTGTCTTACAGGGATAGTGCAATGATCAACTGGGATGATCTGCAAAGCACTTTGCAAAATTTCAAGCAATATATAAATGCTATTATTATTATCATCAAATCATAGCTTAGGTGCCAAATCTCAGTAGTATGCATAATGTCATTATGTATTTACTCAAGTAGCATACATAGATAGTACTACTAATCAGTCCTTAAGATTTTTTTTTACATTAAAAATAAGTATTATATGCCTTGAAGGTAATGTGAAGTCAGGATTAGAGTTTAATTCCAGACTTGGAATTATATGGATTTAGTGCCTGTCAATCCTTCTCTTACTCAGTTAAAGTTTTTCATGTGACAGAGGTAAAATCAAAAGCCTTTTAAAAATTCCAAAATCCCTTGCCTTTTTCTTATACTAAACTGAATCAATATATCCTATAATTATGGGGGCCAAGATAAAACAAATATTGAAGATGACAGCTGACTGTAAAGCTTTTACAACAGGGAATTCAACATTCTGCCTTTAACTTGTTGCATTTATTAAACAGTGTTGGTTGACATGATGAAATTGGGTTAGAGAAATTAAGGCATAAAAACTTCAAATTTAAGAAAATATATCATACAAACTGACTATGAAATGAAAAGTAAATTTAAAAGTAAATTTAAAATCAAATTACTTTTCATAAGAAAAAAAAGTTGCTCCCTAACATCAGATTTATCTCCTTTCCCCTTAATAAATGGATGGCAAAACAAAACCTATCATATTTCTAATGCTAATTAGCACATTACAGAGTGCACAGCAAATATATAATAAATGATCAGTGAATTCAAAATAATGCTTTTACTCAAGTACAAACTATCCTTTAAATAAGCACCAAGAATGGGACTTGGCCAAGTCATTAATTTTAAATTTGTGTAAAATGAGAAATGAGTTTTCCTTATTTCGAGGAAGTTCTTGACTTCAATGTATGGATTATCAAATATAACACAGCATTCTGACAGGGGACAAATCATTGCATTACTACACAATTAAGTAGCAAAGTATCATCTGTATTTTGATCCTAGCTGGGAAAGTTAATCTTCATTTTCTCATCTGTAAAAGAGAGAATGTTGATCCAATGATTTCTAAAGCTCTGTTTACTTCTAAGACTTGATCTGATTTATGTTTAATAATGTATAACCTCAGGTAAATGGGAAATGATCAATTTCCAAACAAAATTTGTCAAAATTCAATAAAGACATATTAATAATTCTTTTTTCAAAATATCTCCCCTTTATGCAGATAACATTAGAAAAGTAAACAGTTATACCGCTGAAAAAATTAAAAACGGAAAATATTTTAAATGTTCTTGGGTTGCACCAAGCAAAACAAGATTTGAAGAAGAATCAAATGCAAGGATCTGATAGATATTATACATATTAATAAAGATATCATAAAATGATCTATGTGCTGAACTAAACTCCTGAAGTAATATCAGTGCACATAATTATCACATTTTGCACATAAGGAAACTGAGGCCTAAATTAAATTACACTGGGTCACTATATAAAGGACAGATAAATTTAAATAAGAGCAAGAAAACTAATTCAAAACAAGATCAAAAGCCAACATCTCTTGTCTATATTCTAAAGCTCTGTGGTTAATAGGACTATGAAAATAATTCTCATCTGAATATCAACTGAAGGGTTTTCCAGTTTGACTTTTTTCATCCCCTGGCCAAGCCATTTAAAATATAAATTTAAATTATTCTTTATTTGCAAAATGGACTTAAGACAATCTCATGCACAAGTATATGACTGGGCTTGGATTTGCAAACTTTTTGCATATATGCCATTGATTAATTAGAAAAAAATTACAATACGAATTGGGAGAGAGAGATGGTTGGATAATTTCCAGGAAATTAAGTAGATTGGAAGGGTGACTGAACTAGATTGAATTTAAGGACCCTTCCAACCAAAAGACTGTGAGTCTATGATTCAGTATAAAAAGAGAGTTGTAAAGAAGTAAAGATAGTTGAAATTTTTCAGAGATCTATTAAACAAAAAATCCCAACCACCCTTCTCTCCCAGAACTTACTGTATTTTTTTCTAATTAATCAATAGCAAAATGTATGCAAAAAGTTTGCAAATCTCAAAAACCATAGAAGTGACAGATAACACTATTTAGATTTTCGAAATGTGATGTAGTGAAAAGGGACCTAGATTTGAAGTCAGATGAAATGTAGGCTAAAATACTAGCTGAGTGACCCAGCAAGCCACTTAACTTCAGTTTCCATTTCCTCAGATAAGTGACTACCTATCCTGCCTACCTCCCAGAGTCCTGGTGAAGCTCAAAGGAGATGATGTACATGAAGCACTTTTGTAAATATATACTATTATTGTAAGATGAATGTCGTCTGTACTATTATTTTTCACAGATGAGAAGTTATTTCCAACGTCCTTCCCCTGGCACAAAGTGAGGGACAAGCAGCCAAACTCCGCCTTTTGTCCCAACCTTTCCAATGATTCGCTGTGTGACTTTTAAACAAGAGACCCCAGCTCCTGAGTCACAGCTTCTCCAAGTAGGGGAGAAGAGTTCCTGGCAGAAAGGAGCAGAGCACTAATTAGTGGCTGTCTGTCAGGCATTCCAAATGGGAATTGTGCTTCATCAAACAGAAGCTTCCTGCCCACAGCTCGGAGGAGGATGTACCAGGAGGTGGCCTCAGACCCCACTGAGTCAGGATGATTACTTGGGCAGGTGCCCTTGAGCTGGGCTGGCCCTCTTCCATCTGGAAGTTAGACTGGCACTGTTCTTCCTGGAGAACACACATGGATCCCAAATCCAAGAGAACTGTTAAGTCCATTTGGGAGCACAGTGATTACCTTGACTACTCATCTTCTTCCCTCTCTCTTGTTCACTTATTCTTACTTCACTCACTCTTTCACATAGCTTACTTATCTCGTATTCAAATAATTCACCATAATGTCATGCAGGTGGCAGATATTCACATGGAAATTTTTTTAAATTAAATGAAACATTTATCAGCTGTTCAACCACATGAAAAGTACTCTACTAAGTATGAAGGGGAACAAAATTCAAAAAGATGTAAGATGGGGGGGGCAGCTGAGTAGCAGGCAGTACATAAGATATCAGGACAGGAGTTGGGAATAGCTAAGTTCAAATGCGGCCTCAGATACCTAAGACCAACGTGATTCTGGACAAGCTCCTTATTCCTGTTTAGTTTCCATATCTGTAAAATAAGCTGGAGAAGGAAATGGTAAACCATTCCAGTATCTTTGCCAAGAAAACTCAAAATAGGTCATGACTGAAAATGACTAAACCACAAATAAGATATGGTTCAAGGAGTTATAATCTAATTGGACTGATGAGATATAAATATTTGAAAAGTTAATTAAGTTTAACTGATTTAAAGTTATTCAATAGAACTATGTTCATTAGACCACATCCCTAAAATGAGATTATTCTAAGAGTAAAACATCAGCACACTGAAAACATTATTACTGTAGTATTATTGTAATATTACTGTACACAATATTACTGTAAAAAAAAAAAAAAAACAACCCAACAACAACAATCTACTATAAGGTGTTTTCTTCCTCTCACATTTCAAGTCAAACAGAGGTATTTTATTTATTTTTATCCTTACCTCTGAATCTATATTTGGGACTTCAGAAGCAATCTAGTCCATCTCCTCATTTTACAGCTAAGGAAACTGAAGCCCACGGAAGACTTGTCCAAAGGCATACAGGTATAAAACATCAGAAGTGAGATAAATCTTGCTGTTATTCTCCTCTTTCTAATTTTTCCATAATTAAACACACTACTACTACTACTACTACCACCACCACCACCACCACCACCACCACCACCACCACCACTACTACTACTACTACTACTACTATACCACCACTACTACCACTACTACCACTACTACTACAACAGATAGTAATAGTAATTGATAAGTGTTTTCCTCAAAACACCCAAGAGCTAAGTCAATTTAAGTATTACCTATCCATCCCATTTTAATAGATGAGGAAATGGAAACTGACAAAAAGTCAACTGATTGGCCCACAGTCATCACACAGCTTGGGGATATCAAACTGATATAGAAATGGAGATCTCTGTGGGCCGCCCATTGACTTAGAAAATTACATATTAATATTATCTAACTTTTATTCTAATTTTATTTATTTTTAAAATATTTCCCAATTACATTTCAACCTGGTTCTAGTATAGTAGATGGCTTGGGCACTGCATTTGACACCTCTGCTTTAGCTAGTAAGTGTCAAGGCTGGAATTTTTTACACAGATAAGTTCAACATTCTCTTTCACACATTATAATCCAATAGATCCACTACCAACAACTTATTTTTTTAACTGAGTGTGGGAACAAGGCATCCTTCCCCAAATAAGCAATCAGGGTAAGTATAGATCACATCTGGACTTTACAGAAGCCAGGTTTGGGGCGCAGAGTGTGGTCAATACTCTAGACCAATATAGGAAGTAAGCAGTGTTATAAGGTAATATACTGGTAAGGGAATTTTATCAAGATAAATTGCAACTGGAAGTCAGAGGGGAAGAACACAGTAAGCGGACGCTGTTCAGGGGAAGTCTTCCAGACGAGATGGGACATAAAGCGTCACTGGTCCCCCATCACCAGCAGATGATGTTGATATTCTTCTAGTTGACATCTCTTTGGTGACCCTATGCACTAGCCTCTAAATCCTTTACAGTTATTATTCACTCTGCATTTCCAATCATTTTGAACTAAGGAGAAAGGACCAGGGAAATTCATTTTCTAACATACTGCCTAACATATTCAAGGCCTCCTGATTCCTCCCCCAGTTACCATGGCAAAGAACAAACCATCATTTACTCAGAGAATCCCGGCAATCTAGAAGACCCTTTGATGTTTTTGAAATAGGCAAAGGATGAAAGATTTCCCAAAAGGGCCAAAAATCTCCTTTATGTGTGTATGGTGTGCAGTAGGAAGCACCAAACTAAAAATTTCACAAAACCGGCTACTGTAGGAGCAAACCTAAACTTGTCTTCTCGGCTTTTGAACTGCTATACTGTTCAATTTTTTCAGTTGAGTCTAACTCCTCATGACTCCAGTTGGGATTTTCTTGACAAAGGTATTGGAGTAATTTGCCATTTTTTCCTTCAGCTTATTCCACCGACAAGGAAACAGGCAAACAGGATGAAGTGGCTGCTCCTAAGTGACTGGGGCCACATTTGAACTCAGGAAGTCGTCTTGATTGCAGGCCCAGAACTCCATGCACTACGGCACCGCCTGCCTGCCAAACCCCTCTTTTATAGATACCTGCTAAACCCTCTACCTTAGATTTGTCATTGTTTAGATTCCCAGTGCTTAGCAAAAGTGACTGGCAGGCACACAGTAGGCACTTAATAAGTGTTAATTAACAAGACATTAAGGGTAACTCAATTTGAGAGATTAAACTCAATTCAAAATTCAATCAATATTAGACACCTTCTCTATTAATGGTACTATGTTAGGTAGTGGAATATAGAAGGTTGGGGAAAGGTTCTGGTACAGGTGAGGCAAAATCCAAAAGTCCCTTTGTCATGAGAATATTTATAGACATATGTGGGTTATGGAACACTCGCTTTTATGTATTTTATATTTATATATTTTATAGAAAATATAATTTGATATTTAGAAATATATACATTTATATATTTGATATAATATATTTATATATTTTAATGTATTTTATATGGTAAGACTGCTGATTTAAAGAAGGAAAAAAAACCTCTGAATTTGTCTAGCCATCTAGCGCCTCAAGACAAGACAATCTTTAAATTTACTTGACTCCAGGTCTGAGACACACCATGATCAATAACGAATGTAGCCATAGTCCCAAGCTCCAGGTGCATTACTGACAGTGCTTAAATTCCTATACAGAGCTTGCTCACTTAAGCCATCAATTACCTGATGGCTTAACTTGAAGCTTGGCACAATTTAAAGTCACTACTATGAATAAAAGCAGAATATGTAGAAACATCACAAGACCAACTCTAAATTTTTTTTTAAAAGGATTCAAGAAAACAGAGATGGATGAAGACAAATACAAAGCTCAAGACAGAAAGACATAAAAGCCCATTATCTTTTATGTCAGGATGATTTATTATTTGTTGAAAAATGGATATGAGGACCATATCCAAAGTAAGCCACTGACGAATCTCTACTAGGATTGAGAAGTATGCAATCATTTTTATTATTAATTCATTGCACTAAAAAACAAAATTTTTTTCAAACTGTGAACAGCAGCAGATCAGAATTAACATTGAATGACCACAGCATACTATGAAACTTAAACTCATCATTCTCCACAA
This sequence comes from Myrmecobius fasciatus, assembly GCA_023553655.1. Lineage (NCBI taxonomy): Eukaryota > Metazoa > Chordata > Mammalia > Dasyuromorphia > Myrmecobiidae > Myrmecobius > Myrmecobius fasciatus. The sequence goes on from JAJPUD010002155.1 coordinate 101,715, forward strand.
TGAACAATTTATAAAATGTCAATAAAGCAAAAAGCTACCATCAGGGTGTCATTATTAAAGTGCTAGCTGCCTCTAATGTCCCAGGAAGGTCCCAGCATGAAAGATAAGTGGTACTTAACTTCATAGCATTTATAACAGCGGAATGAAAACTTATATCATTGAATTGTAAGGTGCTTGAGGGTAAGGGCTGTTTTTGCCTTTTTTTGTACCTCTAGCATTTAAGAGCAAGTCTAACTTAGGATAAAGGATAAATAATTGCACATGAAATGGTGACACTTTGAGCTCATTAATCAGGCCAGTCTATCAAAACAAATCTAGACATTTTATAACATGGATGTGGAGGGAAAGCAAATTGCAGTGAGCTCAGTGGCTGTTTTTCAGGTTTCTCTTTGTCTTAAGTGAATATTTCAACTTACCCCTGTTAGATTTCTGTGTCAAACTAAAGAAGATCAGAAGGCGGTACAGTGGAAAAAAATGTTGCATTTGGAACTTCATTTGAATCCTGACTCTGCTACTTATCTGTGCGTACAATCTTAGGCAAATCATTTAATCTCTTTTTTTTAGACTTTCATCTTAGTTTCCTCATCTGTAAATTTGGAATGAATGGGCTTCCAAGGTTCCATCCAGCTCCAAAGCTACGGAAGCTATGGATTCTATGGCTTTGTGTATATGTTTAATTCAACTGAATGTTATTAAGCACATACTATGAGATACAAGAAACTTAATGTTCTATTGGGAGTCTCAACATACATACATATAAGTGGGAACAACCAACCAGTCATTCCACAAGTAAATATTAAGCTTATATAGATTAAGCATATAAACATAGAGAAAGGCAGAAATTATACCAGAGGACTGAAGAAACATTATTTAACAAGAATGGTTAATGAGTAGAATCAAGGGCAAAATGAGGCACAGATTTTTGAATATGACCAATGTGGAAATTTGTTTTGCTTGATTGTGCATATTTGTTTCAAAAGGTTTGTTTTCCTTTTTTTTTGTTTGTTTTTGTTTGTCTTTTTTTTCTAATGGGGGAAGGAAGGAAAATAGATTTTTATTAATTAGAAATATTTTTAAAAAGGCAAAGTCATGAGATATTTTGAGGAGAAATTTAACTCTTAACAGTTAGAGAACAATGGAAGAATAGGTTGCATAAAAACTGGAAACTTTGAATAGTTGCCACTCAGAGGCATACAGATGGCACAGTGGACAGAGTGATGGCCTCCTGCCTCAATCATTTACTAGCTGTGTGATCCTAGGCAAGTCACTTAAGCTCCCTGAAACTCAGCATCTTCATCTGAAAAACGGGGAGAATAAGAGTGCATGCCTTCCAGGGTTGTTGTAATGATGAAATAAAATAACACATGTAAAGTGCTTTTCAAACTTAAAAGTGCTATAGGAATTTCAGCCATTAATTTGCTTTTACTCTTATGGAGCTTTTTTGGGGGGGAGGGGGGATGGGCTTTTTTTTTCCTGAGGCAATTGGGGTTAAGTGACTTGCCCAGGGTCACATGCTAGGAAGTGTTAAGTGTCTGAGACCAGATTTGAACTCAGGTCCTCCTTACTTCAGGGCTGGTGCTCTATCCAATGTGCCATCTAGCTGCCCTCTTATGTAGCGTTTTAAGTATTTCTCATTCAGTGTGTTTGGTTTCTTCAAAAAGGCTTTTAAAATCCTTAAAGAAGGGGCTCACACTCCCTCAGTAGTTCCCAGTTCAGTCTTTTCCCACAGAAGGCACTTAGTAACCATTGGGTTATGGTTTCTCTATAAAGGCCTGCATGTAGGTACCTTGATAAATCAGAAGGGAATGTGACAGAATTATAAGAAAAAAATCAGAAAGGGAGATGAGTTAAATATCCATGACTAGAATAAAGAATATATTTGTGTATTTGAAAAGCAAAGGGAGAGAGAATGTCAGAAGCTGTCTATGAGGAACACAGGGTACCTTAGAAAGAAATCAATATCAGGCAGACAAGAAATTCAGTAGAATGGCGATACTCTGGGGATATAACAGTTGTCTGCAGAATGTCACAGAGAAAGGGGGAAGAAGCAAAAGACCCAGAAGAAATAGTCTATCTGGATCCTGCTGTCTTTCCCTCCCCAAAATAAAATCAATAGCAAGAACTACAAAGAAACTTACAGAAGAAAGGCATGTAGCAACAAATGATTAAATGCACTTTCTTCTGGTATGGGGATGGGAGCAATTGAATAAAGGAGACAGAATCTGAAATGTAGATTATTTGGTAAGGGAAAATGTTCCAGAAATGCCAGAAATTAAGATTTCTCTAAAGCCAAAGTCAGAATAAAACAGAACTCAAAATGTATTTTAGTGTAATATTCAACAACTCCTTTGGTCCTGGGTCATATGACTGGGAAGGGAAAGTGTACTGAGCATCTGTTGGACTTCCTCTGTCAAAGAAGGGACTAAATGTACCCCCAACAAGCCTCTACTAAATTTAGTTTCTTTTTGGGCATAAAGCCTTATCTAAAACAAGAGAAAATAATCCTGAAGTCTCCTGTCACTACTTATTGTAGCTCAGATATATCCTTTATGAATTTGAATGCTAAGATATTTGGAATATATAAGTTTATTATTACTGATACTGGTTTGCTGTCTATGGTTCCTTTTATTCCTGTTTATTTTTTAATATTTTTGCTTTATTCATAAACCCTAAACTACAGCTGACACTCCTTTCTTAGTGATCAGTATACTTTCTGCTTGTCACAAAAAGAAAAGAATATTGGAGTTTTTGAAGAGAAAACATGTGGCCTTCTTCCAAATTTAACCTCCAGGCTCTTAGCAACTGAAACCAATTATAGTGAAGAATCATATAACAGTTTACAGTTTACAAGCCATTTTATATTTCATTATCATTTTATAACACAAGTACCTATGAAACAGTTATTCCTATCCTCATTTTACTGACTGGGAAACTGAGACCCAGAGTGTTAAAAAAAAAAAAAAAAAACAACTACTTGATCGCACAGTAAGTATAAAGAAATGGAATTCAAACCCATTTCTCTTCTAAATTCATATTCCCTATATCTTTTCTATCTCTAACAATGAGTAAAGAAAAAACTAACAAAAAGTAAAGAAAAACAACCACCTCAGCAAAAAAAATCAGCAAATGGAGGCAATATTATATATATATATATATATATATATATACACATATATATATGTATAGAGAAAGACAGAGATAGAGACAGAGACAGACAGAGAGACAAAGGAGAGGGAGGGGGAGAGGGAGAAAGGAAGGGAGGGAGAGAGACAGAGAAGAGAGACAGAGACATACACACACACAGAAAGACAGACAGACACACAGAGGGAGGAAGGGAGAGGAGAGGAGAGACAGACAGAGACCGTGTGTGTGTGTGTGTGTGTGTGTGTGTGTGTGTCTAGGGAAACTACTTAACGTTTGTGAACTCCAGCTTCTTCATCTACAAAATGGGTAACACTTTGAGGTAAGAATCAAAGGATTGTTGTAAATATCAAATCAGTTAAATGCATGTAAAACCCTCTGCATAAATGTGAGGGATCCTATAAATGGACATTGCTGCCATTGGACCTTGCATGATTAATTCCCTTCTCTGAGCCCTCCATCTCCTTATTCAGGGATTCGATGAGACAGTCACAGAAGGGTGCCTGAAGTCTGTATTCTCTAACTGCCACAAAAGGAGTACAAGCCAGCTGGGCCAGAGTTTTTAGTGGGAGGTTGTGGATTCCCAGATCTGCTCATGTCACTCACTGCACGAACACGGAACTTTTCAGACCCCTTGTCATGTCAGGAGCAGGTGGCCACCGGTTCCCCTTTGGCCCGATTTCAATTTCCTCTGCGTTTTAGTTCCAGAGCGAAGAGGCCCTGATCAAAGAGCACTGCTCCACTACTTGTCACACCTGTTCTAGGTATGGGCTGTGTCGCTGCTCTAGGTTCACCTGGGAGTTCTGGAGAGCGAGTGTCAGGGGTGACTGAACTGAGATTCATCCTTAAGCCCCACTGTCATTTGTCATTCAACCTCTCTTGCTTTTTAAAGAAATTCCCCTCAAGGTCAATACTGACAATCAGAATACAAAGCATGGTTTTATCTCTAGACTTTGCAGATGCTCTTTTTTTCTGACTCTCTTCCACCAGAAGCAGACACTTTGCCATCATGTTGGCATTTTAATGTATTCAAAAAGACATCATGACAATGGTGAAAAGATGCTCAGCTTGAGTAGAGGAACCCTGGGTTCTGCCCCCTCCCTGAGGAGGATCCCCCCACTTTAAGCCTCATCTGCAAGATGGGGGCGAGAGGCAGCTTGGCCCAGCAGGTGGAGAGAAAACCTGCAATTAAGCCAGTCTGGGGAGCCAAGGAAGCAATTTGGAACATAAGGCATGTAGAACATGAACTGATGCTGAGTGCAGTGCGCAGAACTGGGAAAGCACTGTGCACCGTAACAACAGAGTATGGATGACCAACTTGGAGTTAGCTCTTCTCAGCACACAATGATCTAAGGCAATTCTCTGAGTCAAGACATTCAGAGAAAGAACTGTTTAGTCTGAATGCAGATTAAAGCATGAATAATGCTTTTTTTTTCCACTTTGTTTTTTTCTTTCCTGTGATTTTTTTTCCTTTTGTTCTGACTTCTTTCACAACCTGACTAATGTAGAAATGTATTTAATATGACTGTACATGTATAACCTATACTAGACTGATCTTTGTCTTGGAGAGGGAAAGAGGAGTGAGGAAGAAAAAATGGAAATCAAAAGCTTATAAAAGTAAATATCAAAAACTAATAAGCAAAACAAAACAAAAAAAGATGTGTAAGATGCTGATCTGCATTGATCAGTATAGTATAGTACCATCATAGGACTGTTTTTGGGCTCAAGTGAGATAATGTATAAAAATATCTGGTAAATCCCTATAGCACTTTATGTAGCTATTATTATTATTATTATTATTATTATTATTATTATTATTATTATCATTTGCTACCTGAGTGACTTTGGGCAAATTGTTTAAACTCTCTGGGTATGTTTCCTCATCTGCCAAATGAAAGAATTAGACTAGATTATTGCCAAGGACTTCTTCATTACTCCATACAATTCAATCTGTGCTGTTAGTTAATACATAATTCTATTCTCCACTCTCTTAACACCAATTTAGTTATGTTGTAAAGTTAACCTCTTCACAGTGGGAAGAAAGATTCACCTTGGAATCAGAATCTACCCAATGTGTCAATAAAGAAGCATTTATTAAGTGATTGCTAGGAGTCAAACATTGTGCTAAATGCTCAGAATAAAAAGGGGAAAAAAATAAAAACTCCCTGCACCATGTTAATTTTAGTAGAGTGAGATTAATACCTAGAGATATTGCACATATACACACACATATTCATGCATGAGTATGCGTATGTATCTACACATGTACTGCATGTATATACACCAAATATACAGAACATAATCTGAAAGGGAAAGTCATGAGTAGGGAGGTAGGGGGAGGGAGAGGGAGATGGGACAAGAAGCCAGTTAGCATTTATATAGTACTTTAAAGTCTAACAAGGTTTTCACATATGCTATTTTTCGTTTCAGTCTTTCTCCCTCTTTCTCGCCTCTCTCCCTCCTTCCCTTCCTTTCCTTCTTTCTTTTCTTTCTTCCTGCCCTCCTCCTTTCTTTCCCTGCCTCCTTCCTCTCCTTTCATCTCTTCCTCCATTCCTCCCTCATTTCTTGTCTTCCTCCCTCCCCCCCTCTCTCCTTCCTTTCTTCCTTCCTTCCTTGTAGTTCAACACTCATATGTAGGATTTGAGCCTAGTCTTTGAAATCTAAGGGGCGGCAGTGAGGAAAGAAGGATCTCTAATCCAAACGGATGCTGATATTTCACAACAAACTTTCTCCCACTGCTAGAATATTAGGAACTTTAACTTTTAATCTTCTGTATATAGGAGAGTGAAACAGAACATTAAATATATGGAGAGAAGGGGGAAGCAGAGTGGGAAAGTAGGTGGCACAGAATGATCTTTATAAAAATAATTTACAGGTAGGGTCAAACCTTCCTTTCAATTGTCAGGACTCTATCCTGAGGGATGAAGTAGGTGTGAAAATTCTATGGTCTGCCATTACATGAATTGTTTTTCTTTTTGTTTTGTTGATATTGTTGGGGTTTTTTGTTTGTTTTTTACTAATTTAGCAAGACTTGTTTTTATCATTTTTTTAGAGCTGTCATTTGGGATGAATTTCAGCTGAAAAGAAAGGGGCAGGCAGCTAGGTGGTGCAGTGGATAGAGCACCAGCCCTGAAGTCAGGAGGACCTGAGTTCAAATCTAGTCTCAGACACATAACATTCCCTAGCTGTGTGACCCTGGGCAAGTCACTTAACCTCAATTGCCTGAGTAAAAAGCAAAAAAAAAAAAAGGGGGGGGGGCTTGTTTTGTATTTTAAAAAAAAAAGTGGGATTTCTGCTAAAAAAAATAGCTGGAATCTGTAGATGAAGGCAAATCAAACTTAAAAAGATCAGAGATGGCCCAATATAAGGGCTGGAGGTGAGATATAGGGGGAGGGAGTCAATATAGCTGACGTGCTAAAGCAGGGATTACAAATAGCAGGAAATGTCATCTGATCTAAAGCTTCATGTTATTTTGCACCAAAAATTGTCTCCTTCCCAGAGAAACAGAAGCATAGAAAGACAGTGATGAGAAAACATTTGAAGCATATTAGGGAATGTGTGTTTTATAAAATAAAGATGAACATGAATGTAATCTTGAAAAAAATTTTTTTTACCCAGGGCTGTGAATTTTTCTAGAAAATCTGTGTCTTTATGCCATAATCAAAGAGAAAACTAAAAACGTGGTTCCCAAGAGGACATATGATAAATCTCAAGTTCTCTGTAGCTCAAGGGGCCTTTGTAGGGTCTCTATGCTCCTAGAGCAATGGTGTCTTTAGAAAAATATCCTTGAACCTTATAAGGTAGTACATATTTTGATTCCTATGGTAGGATTCTCTCCCTGCTTACAAAGAACTAGAAGAGATGTTAGTTTCTTTCCAAATCACCAGAACTCGTACGAGAAACCAGAAACACATCAGAAACACATCAAAAAGAGAAGATAGTTTTCAAGAAAAATTGTGATGAGTTCTTTGTGCCTTGAATAATTAAGAACCACCTTGCAAAGCTAAACTAAAACACTCTTTAACTGATATCTCATTACTTAAGTTTTAAGTTTATTCTGACATAAGTGACACACATCATGACTCAGAATAGGACTTTATAGGCTATCAGGTGTAATACTCTCATTTTACAGATGGGAAAACTGATACACAGCAAGGTCAAGGTCTGGTCTAAGTTTACAAGGCTAGAAAGGTATATAAGGCAGCACTTGAATTATATGTCTATTTCCCTATCCAATGTGCCATGATAACTCTAATGATTAGTTTTTAGCTAGAAAACATTGACAATGGAAATGGTGTATACACATATAAAAATATCATTAAAACTGTTAAAGGTTTATTCTACCCAATTAAAAAAAAAAGGGTGAGGTGAAGTCTCTTGCAATTCAATTTTCTGATCAATTATATTATCTTCTATTTTGAAACTAAACACATACAACCAAGGACAACTTTTCAATAAAATAATATTAAAAAATAATAATTCATCAATGGAAAGTATAAAAGGTGAAATGAGATTTTTTTTTATTCTTCAGGTGGTCAGAGATGACGTGTACAATGGACATTTTTTTGGGGGGTGCCCCTTCTTTAATTACTGTTACACAGAAAGTTCTATTTTTACCTTTTGTAAGTAAAGCACTGTTCCCTTCAGTACAGCATAAAAGGTCTTCCACCCTCGCTTTCCTCTTGGAGCTAAAAAGAAAACAAAATAAATGGGAAAAATCTTACTTGAAGTCAGTTGGCATTTTAGAAAGACAATTAACATCTTTAGCATTTCTCTGTTCAATGTGGTGATTAAGATTCAAAGTGCACCATTTGCTGCTAGAGACAAAATAAACCCCCCACATGGTAGATGAGAAACTGACATAAAGAATCTTTATTTTTCAGAGACAGCATTCCAGGGCACAGCAAAAGCTGTTGGGGAAAGAGATTTGGCACAGTCATTCAAGACAGAACTTTATGCATTGCTGGGAGGTGACCAGAAAAAAGCAAAAATGAAAAATAACCAAAGAGAGGTATTACACATATATCCTAGACCAGTAGACTCCAACCAGGACCTTTGCTAGAATTTTTTTATTTTTTCCTAAATCCTTAAGGCTTACAATAATCCCAGTTTAGAATTGTAGTTTTTATAATTATAAGGGACTCAACATACAGTACAACTTCTATTTTTTTTAATTGTATGGATAAAAAAAAAAGTTTTATGGATGTCTTGTTTTTTTGACCTCAAGTTGTTCCCTGCAACTTACCTCGTTGAATCCTCCCTTGTAATAAAGAAAAAATTATGAAAAAACAACAGACAAGCATGTGGGTCTCTCATTGTTCTAGCAGTAGGAGCAAGGTTAGTTTTACCCTCTAGACTATTTCAACAAACAAAAAAGCAAAAGTCTGGCAGAAAAGTTTTTTAAAATAATTTTTATTGTTTTTTGTTAATAGTTAACCAAAAATAATATTTTCAGATCAAGTTTATTTTCAATTCATTATTATAGCTATCATCAAATTTTATTATCACCTGGTAGTTCTAATAATAATAATAATAATAATGACCATAATAATTATTATTTTATTTGGACCTGGGGATTGATAGAGATAGTGTCTTGACCTGTGAATTCAATGATTAAAGAGAAATTCAAAGTGATGAAATTTCCCCCCCCCCTTTTTTTGAAACTACATCATTGCCATTATTTCACAAAAAATTACCACAAAAGAATCAGATTATATTTGCCAAGTGTCATTTCCCCCTAAAAACAAAACTGTTTTTGAGTTATGTAAGTATCAAAAATCAACTTGAATTTAGTTGTTGTTATTATTATTATTTAAAGCCAACCCCTAAACTAAACAGTTGTATAACTTAAAATTGAAACAATCATTTTGGTTGGAAAATGGTATTCATTCCCAATCCCAAAATACAAAACAAAAACAAATGACTCCTGAGGCAAGATTTTATATTAACTAAGTTTTGGCTTGGGGAAAAAAAATATTAAGTGCCAAGAAATAGACCACCTAAGAATTTATCATGGAAATACTGAAAACCTGAAACTATAGCAATGCAAATGTGTTCTATAAACACTGTAATTTTTATTATGATTAAAAGTGATAATGTTCATATTTGCAGGTATCTTAACACTGAATGATAAACTCTTGTCTGGAAGGTAAAAGATTCCCAAATGGGGGACTGAGACAGAAGTCCTTTAATATGAAAATAGAGATCAAAATCTATATATAGAAAAGAAAACAAGGTAGGACTAAGAAAATATGGGAAAGTATTAGATTGGAAGGGTTCAAAAGAAAATCCTACTAACACAAGTTGGCACCTTCTCTGCCACTTGAATGCAACCTATTAAGCACCACTACTGTGTGCCAGGCACTGTCCTAAGTGCTGGAATATGAAGACAGCTGCCTGGCTTCCTTCAAATCTCAGCTCCAAATCCTACATTCTTCCACAGCCTCTTCCTAGTCTTCCTTACTCTTCCTGACACTACCTTCAATTTGTCCTACAATGGAGTCGGTTTGCAGAGGGACATTCTCTATCAGACCGTAAGTTCCTTGAGAGCAGGGGCTGATTTGGCGGGTTTTAGTGCCTGCCACTCAGGAATGCTCGCTGATTAAGTGCCCAGGAGAGTTAAGCAGTAATAAACCCAGGGCACATGACCATCATGTGGCAGAGAAAGGAGACTCTTAGGACAGAAACTCTTCTGCTGAGGCAGCTCTAGTGTAAACATACTTACACAATTCTCTTGTTGCACAAGAAAAATCAGATCAAACAGGAAAGAAAATGAGAAGGAAAACAAAATGCAAGCAAACATCAAGAGAAAGCATGAAAATGCTATGTTGTGATCCACACTCAGTCCCCACAGTCCTCCTTTTGGTTGCAGACAGCTCTCTCCATCACAAATCTATTGGAACTGGCCTGAATCATCTCATTGTAAAAAGATCAGAATTGATCATCGTATAATATTGTTGTTGCTGTGTACAATGATTTCCTAATTCTACTAATTTCACTCAGCATCAGTTCATGCAAGTCTCTCCAGGTCTCTCTGGAATTGTCCTGCTGGTGATTTCTTACAGAACAATAATATTCCATGACGTTCATATACCATAGTTTATTCAGCCATTTTCCAGCTGATGGGCATCCATTCAGTTTCCAGTTCCTTGCCCCTACACAAAGAGCTGCCACAAACATTTTTACACATGTGGGTCCCTTTCCTTAGGGAGTTTTCTAGGGAAATCAGAGGCTAAGTAAAATGTCATTAGTACCACAGCTAAGGTGGCAAGGGGTTCTAGAGCTAGAGATTACCTCAGAGTCCATGGATCCCAACCAATTCATGTAGATGAGAAAAACTGAGGTTAAAGGATTAATAAATACCAATAGTATGTGGCAGAGTCAGTATTTGAATCCAGGTCCTTAAATGCATGTTGGAGACAGAAACTTGAATTCAGGTCTTACTGGCTATAAGATGAGCCCTTTGTCTCCACTAGATTATGTTATAAGCAACAGCATTACAAAAGCATTTATAAACAAAACAGCAAATTTCTTTTTTTTTCCTCTCTTCCTTCCTTTCTTTCTTCCTCTCTTCCTCTATCTTCCTCCCTTCTTTCCTTTCTTCCTTTTTTTTTGGGGGGGGAGGTAATTGAGGTGAAATAATTTGCCCAGATTCAAACAGGTTAGTAAGTATCTAAGGCTGGATTTGAAAGACCCCAAAGCTGATGCTCTATCCATTGAACTATCTACCTGTCCTGAAGCAGCAAACTTCACAGTTCTCAAGTCCTTATTAAAAGCAATCAATAACATCTTTCCCATAAATGAATACATCAATAAGTGTTCTAGAATGGGAAACAATATAATTGTTTCCTCTACAACTTTAATTTTCCCTTTTACTTATTTACAATAGAAGGGATAGAGAAAGTTTTAATTGCCTCCATTTCCATTAAAGAAATTCAAGAGTTGTGCTTTGCTTTGCTTTAATCCAGGAATGTCTCTACTGGACCTATATCCCAAAGAGATCATAAAGGAGGGAAAAAGACCCACATGGTACAAAAATGTTTGTAGCAGCCCTTTTTGTAGTGTCAAGAAACTGGAAATTGAATGGATACCCATCAGCTGGAGAATGGCTGAACAAATTATGATATATGAATGTTATGGAATATTATTGTTCTGTAAGAAACGACCAGCAGGATGATTTCAGAGAGGCCTGGAGAGACTTGCATGAACTAATGCTGAGTGAAATGAGCAGAACCAGGAGAACAATGTGTATAGTAACAATAAGATTATGTGATGATCAGCTATAATAGATTTAGCTCTTCTCAGCTATGCAGTGATACAAGAAAATTCCAACAGATTTGGGATGGAAAATGTCATCTACATGTACAGAGAAAACTATGAAGACTAAATGTGGATCAAAGCACAGTACTTCCACCTTTTGTTTTGTTTGCTTTTTCTTTCTCATGATTTCTTCCCCTTTTGGTCTGATTTTTCTTGTACAATATGACAAGTATGGAAATATATTTAAAAGGATTGTACATGTAGAGCCCTTATGAGATTGCTTGTTGTCTTGTAGAGGGGGGAAGTAAGGAAGAGATGGGGGGGGGAAATTGGTACACAAAATCTTTCAAAAACAAATGTTTTTAAAACTATCTTTACATGTATGTAGAAAAATAAAATACTGTTAAGGGAAACAGCAGTTTTGTTTTAAAATCCATTCTTTTTTGTTTCTTTGTAATTTTGTAGAATCATGGAAACCAACGATTAAAATTTGGTAGCTTAAAACACACTGGGTATCAAAATCATAAGAAAATAACACAAATCAGAGATAATAATAATAGTTAAGAGATAACTTTATAGCTTACAAATTGCTTTGCTCACAACAAGCCTGGTCTAAAGTAAAATTTTAAAATATCAGTTCCCTTTGAAAAATAAGGAAAAATGAAATCCATGAGCCACATGACTTGCCCACAGTCACACAACTGGGAAAGATTAGACAGTACTCAACATCCAAGCATTCTAATTCCAAACCTACTAGAGATCCAATATATATCTCTACTGCCTGCCAACCCGCTGGTTGCCCTATGTGCCTTTCTTCTATACTTGAGTTTGAGTTTATAGATAATTGTTTGAAAGTGTCTTGGTTTTTAATACTGTAACTTGGCTATTCAAGTTTCTTTGTTTTTTCATTTTTCACTAATGATTACTCCTGCAAAAATCAATACTTATAGTAAAACAAAATCTCAAGAACATGGAAAAAAAAAAGGAACAGGGTTCAAACATTGTCTCTGATTCTTGCTTCCTCTGTGACCTCAGTCAGTTGACTAAATCCCTCTAGCCTTAAGTTCTAATAGGCTTGGGTGTGGATCTCTTCTGAAACCTCATCCAGTTCAAGACAATAATAACATTATTAATATTAATATTATATGATAAGCTGGTAGCACCTTTATCACTGCATATTTAATGACTGAGAGAAATAAGGACCACAAATTAAAATTCTGCAAATTAAAAATAAAATAAACTTTTAAAAAGAAAGAAAAGTAGAACCAAGTTCTAGGTTCAAATGACCCTTTGAACTCAATTCCTGATAGGTCTATTAATGGGTTTTAGAGGTGTTAAAATTATTTTTAAAAAAGATGAGAACTAATAATGTGTTGAATGTAGAAAAATGTTTAGTGACCACATATCCCTTAGTCAACCTCAGAGCATTCACTGTGAAGAGAAGCCAAGAAAATTAAATGCATATTAAAAAAAAAAAAAAAAAAAAAACTTAGGCAATGGTGACTTTGGGCAAACTATTTCCTCATTTGTAAAATGAGAAGATTGAACCTTTAGAATCCCTTTCAGTTCTAAATCAATAATCCTATTATCAAAGGGAATAATCCTCAGGCATCTAGAAAAAAGAAAAATGAAGGCTCAGCCTATCTCTATGCAGTTAGTTAATTTAACTAAGAGTGACAAAAAAAGGAGAGCTCATCCCTTGTTTTAATTTCTAAACTTTGCATTATAGACAGATCTTGTGAATGTCAAAAAAGTCTATAAATATTCCTATCGGGAAGAAACCAATGAAATACAGTGAATGTTTTATCTGAAGCTCAACTCTTACTCTACACATCAAGCTAATTTATAAAAGGAAAAATTATGTAAAATCCTTTAGGGAGTATCACAACCTCAAAGGCCACCCAGCCCACACTCTAGATTTTGGAGACTAGGAAACTAAATGACTTAATATATGTATAAAAAGTCTTATAAACCTTAAAACTATTATAAAATGTTAGCTATTATTATTAGCTAATTTAATATATTTGTAGGATGGACTTCTCTTCCTCAAATGAATTCATTAATTATTCAAAACCAATGCAGATGACAAAGCAGATGGGTTTGGGGGGTGTGTGTGTGTGTGAGTGTGTGTGTGTGTGTGAGTGTGTGTGTGTGTGTGTGTGTGTGTGTGTGTGTGTGTGTGTGTGTTGGGATATAAATTCTGGTCTTTGTGGAAACCCTTGTTTGATCACTGGGCACAATGGCATATGAAAACCCTGTTTCTGATATACTGAGAAAAAAACAAAAACAAATCATGCATATTATGAATTCCTTCATAGTTCCATTAAAGATGTATAGGAAGAGAACTCGGAAGAATATAGGTTATCCTTGTTATGGATATTTACAAAGCATAATGTTTGGAAGTTTAAAAAATGCAGGATTGTGATCATCTACTAAGACAGATTTAGTTCTTTTCAGCAATTCAATTATCCAAGGAACTTGCAATGAACTTTGGATAGAAAATATCATCCCCAACAAGAGAGAATTGCTGAGACTGAATGCAGATCAAAGCATACTATTTTCACTTTTCTTCAGTTTTTTTTTCTCATAGTTTTTCCCTTTTCTTCTGATTTTTCTTTCCTAAAATGACTCATATGGAAATATGTAAAAAATGAATGTATATGTATAACCTGAAAAAATTAATTAAAAAAAGAAAAGAAAATGTAGGATTAAAATGATCTTTTCTTTTTTCTTCACATTTATGTACCAAACACTGACCTTTTTTCTTAAGTTTTAGATATGCAAAGGACTTCAGCTTAGAAACAAAAGGAAAATTTCTCTTGGCTTATAGAAGATCTTGGATATTTTCCAATGCAATAGTATATATTATAATTAAAAATCTATAATTTATTAAAAAATAAAAGTACTTTTGAAATTTTATCAGAAATTTTACTTATTAATGATAGTAATCCTTTATAATATGTATAATTTCAATTTCAAAATACTTTTTCATTATCTCATTTAGTATGTTGGGATTATATTTAGAGTCGGAAAGAATATTACAGGTCTTTCAGTTCAATGCCCTCTCTTTACCCTTTACAGATGAGGAAACTGAGACCCAAAGAAACCAACCCATTTGCCTAAAGTCACAAAGGAAGATGGCAAAACTGCCATCTGACCCCAGGTCCCCGGACTCCAAATGAAGGCTTGTTTCTACTTTATTAAGCGGGTTCTCACAATCCGCTCAAGTAGAATATCATCTCCCTGACGACAGGGAACTTGTATTCTCTGTGCCTAAGGCAGCATCATACATATAATAGGAACTAAAATTCTTACGGAAATGCAAATTATCAACCAAGACTAACACACACAAGGACCCAGGTTTCTGGAATTTTTTCCGCCTTTCCTTTTGTATAAATTGGCTAAGCAGTTATTACTTATTCTTATGTTGATATCAAATGGGAAGCTCTATTTAACACGGACTTTGCTGTGACTAACCCATTGTCAGGTCTCCTCTCACTGGGTGCTCAGGCATCCCGGGCCTGGAGAATCACGCGTGGGTGCATCTCCTTTGCAGCCCACAGATGCTCATTTCACACCACGCTGAGCTATCCACCTGTCCAAAAGGAATCAAAACATTTGCTCTGGGAGCCTTTGGGGGAAGTGAGAGCCGTCCCTTTCGGTTGGCGCACAATCTCGGTCCCTGCTGCTAGCGCGTGCACGCCCCCAGCAGGCGGTCAGAGGCAGATCCAGAGAAATGCACTCCTCAATGTGTCTGAGGAACTCCGTACAGGACGAAGCCTGCTCTTGCAACAACAGTCGGACGGGAAGGTCGCACTAAAATGTGCCCCCTTCGCAGTGAGCAATGCTCCTTGTATTATGACAAAAGAGAGATGGGGCAGCCAGAAGGAGAGACCGCAGAAGGTCGGGGGTGGGACCTCCGGCAAACCAGCGAGCCTGCCTGAGCGCTGTTCTGGAAGATGTGCCCTCGCTGGTGCTCCCACACGCGCTTTCCCAAGAGAAGGCCGGCTGGGACGCAAACATCACTAACCCTGTGCCCCAGCGCACTGAAACCTCAGGCACTTCCTAGCCCAGCCTGGCAAAGCAGATGTCTCCACGAGTATAAAAGAGGGGAATACCAAGAGGGGAGAAAGCTCAACAGGAACAGAGAACTACAGGGCTTCGTAACCAGGAAAGGTCTAGCTGGATCTCCCCGTCCCCTCCCTCAGGTAGTCAGCTCTGAACTATTAGCCAAGAGCCCCAATTCACTGAAGAGGGTGAGCGTAGGTGAGCGTACGGGAGAAGCAGATATTGCCCCTCCCTCCAGCGGTTCATTTCTCATGCCTTCCACATGATTTCAACTTTCCGTTTTTCTGCCTACAACTTCCCTTTGGTCCCATTCCCACTCTTTTTCCAGCTTCCATTTATGTAGTCTTTTCTCATTAGACTAAGTACTTTGAGGGCAGGGATTGTTTTTCTATTTCTTCTTCATATCTAAAGTGCTTAACACAGCACCTGATAGGCAATTTAATAAATGCTTATTGAACTGAATTTATTTCTGAGTTCTTTCAAAGTCTTAACTTAAAACTGAGGTTTCCTCTGTTTTAAGCACTTCATCTTTCCAAAAATGTCAGTAAGACCCAAGTGTGACAGATACAAAATTCAGGGATTTTTCCAACAGGAAACTTAATCCTTAAAAGCATAGTCTCACCGGGGTGAATGTTGAAAAGAACCTATATATACGTTTTGAAAATAAAAAGTTTTAGGGCAGCTAGGTGACGCAGTGGATAGAGCACCAGCCCTGAAGTCAGGAGGACCTGAGTTCAAATCTAGTCTCAAACACTTAACACTTCCTAGCTGTGTGACCCTGGGAAAGTCACTTAACCCCAATTGCCTCAGCAAAAAGAAAAAAAAAAGTTTTTTTTTAAATCATAGTCTCCACCTCAAATCAATAGGAATTAAATATCTACTATCAGATCAATTCTGTGCAGACACCTGTATGTCTGCAGAAGAAAAAAAATATGGCTCATATTTTTAAGGTGTATATAGTCAAGTTCTACAAGACAATTTTTGTGATGAGAAAGAGAATACAAGGTAGCATATGATAAGTGTAAGACAGTTTGTAAGACATAAATCATTCCAGAATGGAATTCAGAGAGGGGAGAAATGGGTACAAATGTCAAAAAGGGCTTCATTTTTGCTAGACTTTAATACTTGTTTTTTTAAAATTGTACAAAAATTTTTCATGATATCTATCTGTATATTCAACAGCTAACTGAAATTAGAAGCATAGATTTTTGCCATCTCATTGAAGATCTTTCTGTTCTGACTTTCCTTTCCACAACAGCTCCCTAGGCCCTTGGCCACAGACTGATGAGTGTTTTCCAAAGTGAAGTATTTATTCTTATAGGCATAAGAAAAGTCTATATTCACCTGTACTCATAAAAGTTTCATTAATCCAACAATAAAAAAGATCCTATATTAAAAGAATCCCAAGCTATAGGCCATCAGGTTACTATAGTAGTGAGGTTCTAAGTGAATTAATAAATAATATACATTCCTTTTTGAATCCTTAAAGGAGCCAAACCTTACAGGAAGCCAATAGCCAAAAAAGAGGAGGAAGAAGAACAACAGCTAGAGAAAGTGTCTGAAGCCAAGAGAAGTGTCTTGTTCATGGAACAGCCAGGAGACCAATGTTAAGGGTTTGAAAAAATGTGTTGGGAAGTAAGGTGTAAGGAAACTGAAAACTTTTGCTATTTAAGATGTTAAGAAAAAAGTAGGTTCTTTTGATGGTTGTCTTTAACTGTGAAAGAGATTAGCTTTGTTCTTTCTGAACCAGAGGGCAGAACCAAGTGCAAAGAACTTTTAGTCTTCCAAAAATGAATAATAGGCTAGCTTGGCAAGTAGCTGGTTTTTTTCTCATGTAGGACTTGAAGAAAAAGAATGACTATTTGTTTGGTTTGATAAATTAGGTACTTTTAGATGATTTGGTGTAAATGGCCTCTGACTTCCAATGTAATTATGGAATGCTATGGTTTTATCTTATTGTGGTTACCATTTATCTTACTTCTTTGGCATGTCTTGGAAGCTTATCACTACTGATTTGTAGGAAGGAATTATAAAATTTGCTTCTAAGTGACAATCTGAATATTTTGATCCTGAAAACCGAATCACTCACTCATATCTATCTATGCAGTGCTTCTATGACAATTTCACTATGGGGGTGGTATTCCCACCCCATGCAGCTGGGTCAGAAATCAGAACTTTAAGACACTTAAAGTACACAATTATTTAGTAGTTAACTTCTTAAGTTACACAATTATTTAGTAGTTAATGTCTACATAATTAATAATTTGCAAATGAGAAACTAAATTCTTTCAAATTTAAGCAAATGAAAATGCTACTTGTCTTAGGATCTGCTCAAATGAGAACTAGGCAGCTTTGGAAAAGTTGCATTCTCTGTTTCTCTTGGCAACTTTGAAGTTTTATATTTAATGGCTGTTATCATCCTATATCCACCTGAGTCCTTAAAGCTTACTTGAAGAAATCCATTGAACAATTTACTAAGTCAGGACAAGGAATACTTTCTTACGTTTAACAACTGACTTCATTATAGAATTGATAAAGTTCAAAATTGGAAATAAGAGAATAGATTTTCTCTTCCCTTCTCCTTTTCTCTCTAAAGGAACTGGCAATAAATTACACTTAAGCAACATGGTAATAAGGTTAAAAAGGATCAATGGACCCATTCCAGTAGAGAAAGTCCCACTTATTTTTAAACTCTCTAAAGATACTAATGTCTAGCAAAATTGAGAGTTCATATAGCCAAATTCTTCATTTTCTGTATTTATTGTTCAAACTGATTTTGTTTAGGAAAAGTAACACTTCATGACAAATATGAAAATTTGTTTAGAAGAACTGAACATGTTTAACCTACAGTGGATTGCTTGATGTCTAGAGGAGGGGAAAGAGAGAAGGGAGGGGAAAAAATCTGGGATACAAGATTTTACAAGGTGAATATTGAAAGCTATCTTTGCTTTGCATGGAAAAATTAAAAAGCTATTTTTTAAAAAATGAAAACTAACACTTTAGTTAGCTTTCTAATTTCACTCAAATGGATGACTTTTCCAACTGAATGATTTCTTCCATTTTTTGAATATATCTTATTCTCTGAGACAAGAGGGTATAATGGAAATTAGGTTCAACTATGCTCAAAGGGCTAGCAAACTGTGCATACTCTTTGATCCAGCAATGCCATTACTAGGTCTGTATTGCAAGGAAATCATAAAGAAGGAAAGAGACCCACATTTGCAAAAATATTTGTAGCAGCTCTTTTCATGGTAGTAAAGAACTGGAAAATGAATAGATGCCCAAAAATGATGAACAAGCTGATTTTGGAAAGACCTGGAAAGATTTACACGAACTGATGCTGAGCAAAACAAGCAGAACCAGCAATACATTGTACACAATAACAGCAAGAATGTGCAATGATCAACTCTGAAAGGCTTGGTTCTTCTCAGTGGCTCAGTGATCCAAAGCAATCCATCCCATCTACATCCAGAAAAAGAACTATGGAGATGGAATATAAATCAACACATGCTATGTTTCACTTCTTTTTTCTGTTTGTTTTTTTTTAAACCTCTTGCTCTGGTTTTTCCCTTTTGTTCTGATTTTTCTCTCCTATTATGATTCATAAAGCAATATATTAAAAATAAATTTACTAGAGAAGTGTGGCCAAAAAAAAAAGGAAAGAAAAAAACGGTTCAAGTCCAGACTCTCTACATTTACTTACATTACTTCTTTACATTTATATTTACTTTACATTTACAGACTCAACATTTTCTTCTCTGGCTTTCATTTTCCTCATGTAACAGAAGAAAGTTAGAGATAAAGTTTCTAAGGTCCCTTCTATCTCCAACATTCTGTGATTCTTTCCTTTTTCTTTCTTTCTTTTTTTTTTTTTTTCTGAGGCAATTGAGGTTAAGTGATTTGCCCAGGGTCACACAGCTAGGAAGTGTTAAGTGTCTGAGACCATATTTGAACTCAGGTCCTCCTGACTTCAGGGCTGGTGCTCTATCCACTGAGCCACCTAGCTGCCCCTGATTCTTTTCTTCAACCTATCTATTGTATCTGAAATTTTTGACATGAAGTTAGGTTCATATGGAATACATCATTCCTTCATTTGCTTATGATGCAGAAGATTCAAAGAGCATTCTTTCAATGCCTCCAAAACATCTTTAAATTAATGTAAAGTGATAAAAGTACCAATTTTCCCCCAAATAGTAAAGAAATTCAGCAAAGCTATATTCACTGGGGAATGGCTAATGAGAAAGAAATTGTTTAAAACAAACGTGTTTTTTTTTTGTTTGTTTGTTTGTTGTTTTTTTTTTTCCAGTCATAGCCTGGAGGCTAACAATTGGGGACTTGTCAGACCTAGAAGCAAGAGAACTATGGAAATGGAATCCTTCCACACATAACAACTTATCCTCAATTTTTCGCACAGATGAAGAAAGACAATCCTAAGGACAATGAAGTTCTAAGCAGTGTAGGACATTCTAAAGTAAATTCTACACTCTTCAAAATGGAAACAAAAATGTCATCAGCACCAACTTTCCTATACTAGTATAATTGGGTCATGTCTATATTGAACTTAAAAATGCTTGAGTTCTCTTGCATTCATGAAGCTGCCAAACCTAGTTGCTCTGTTTCACTGGTGACAGAGGCTAAAAAAATGAGCAAAATTAGAAGTTATTCTAACAGTATAAGAAAGTGCAAGCTAACTAGAGCGAAAGGTGTTTTAGTTTTATATTATATGGACAGTCATAGATTCAAGCAGTCTTTTTATTCTATAACTAGAGCAAGAAGAAGTTAGATATATTTATGGATAAAAAATTCACAAACAATTCTACTAGGAAAAATTAAGTATTTATTTTATTTTTAATAACAACTTTTTTGTGT
The DNA here is from genome assembly GCA_023553655.1 of Myrmecobius fasciatus. NCBI lineage: Eukaryota > Metazoa > Chordata > Mammalia > Dasyuromorphia > Myrmecobiidae > Myrmecobius > Myrmecobius fasciatus. The sequence goes on from JAJPUD010002155.1 coordinate 122,052, forward strand.
GGCTATTTCTGTGAGGTAGTTGGGGTTAAGTGACCTGCCCAGAATCACACAACTAGTAAGTGTTTAAGTGTCTGAGGCTGTATTTGAACTCGGATCATCCTGACTCCCGAGCCAGTACTCTACCCACTGGACCATCTCGCTGCCTCATAATTTTTTTTTTAAAGGATAGATGAAGACCTATACAAATTGGTTGTCAAAAAAGATCAAAATAGCATCATTATGTTAGAGTCAAGTTACAGTGTGTCTGACTGGATGATCAAACAAGGTCAGAGTGCTCTGCCACAGATGGACACAAATAGTTCATATGAATATCTGGGGAGGCTTCTCTAATGCTGGTACAGTGGATATTGCACCGGCTCTAGACTCAGGAGAACCTGAGTTCTAATGCTGCTCAGACACTTAACACTTAACTAGCTGTGTGACCCTGGGCAAGTCACTTAACCCCAAATGCCTCAGCAAAAATAAAAAATAAAAATAACTAAAAAACAAAATTTTTAAGTAGCAGATGAGTCAGTAGAAAGAGGAAAAAAATAAAAAAGGATGAAATCCTTGGGAGCAATAGGCCTGACTTTGAATAGACATGTCAAAAACTTTTAAAAGAACAGCAAATAAAGTCATTAAGCATACACTTACTGAACTTACCACAGTAATTTATAAATGGATTGAGAAAGTTACTAAAGTTACATGATAAGTAGGTCCAGAGAAATAGACTCTGGCTGAAACTTCTACTCAGTCTGATATATACTAATATTTATATTAATAAATCAGATATGATGGAAAAAAGATATCTGTTTAGGGAGAGAGTCTTTGAGTTAAACTTCTACTCAGCTTTATATAGATACTAATATTTATGTTAAAAAGTTAAATATGATGGAAAAAAGACAGATGCTTAATAGTAAGTTGTGTGAAGTGGATAAATGTCAAAGCAAAGAATAAATAAGCATAACAGGAAAAAAAGATCTTACCATAATCTTTTTTTTTTCCTGGCATAGCACAGGGAAAACCATAAGATTTTGATCAAATATAAAAGAGAGGAAAGACCTAATGACAGACTGTTAGATCATCTGAAGATCTGACTACATAAGGCTGGAAAAGGTTCCTAACTTGTAAGGTTAAAGGCTAGTGAATTTTTCAACTATAGAAAGAAAAATAACAATAACAATAATAAAAGAGCTGTGTTGGATGTGTTTATAGAGACAGAAAGATTTGTGATAGTGATTCAAGACCAAGTCAGTACTATCAGACCTTCAAGAAAAAGTTGTCCTGAAGATATTTGAGAATTCTCAAGTAAAATTATTAAAGAGAAATTGGAACAGATTACTTGTAGTTTCCAAAAATTTAGCACTCAAAGACAAAAGTTTGGCAGCAAGAATTAAACAGTAGAATCAAGCAACAAATACTTAAGCACTTACTATGTACCAAGAACTAGGCTAAACATTGGGCAAACAAGTATAAAGCCCCATACTAGAAATACAGACTTCAAAATATTCCAGAGAATTCAACAAATAAACATTACTGGAACTAAAACATTATCACCAGTGAAGCCAATGCCTCTAACTGCCTGGATATCACATAGTTCCATGAATATCAAACAATTCTAATAGATGTCATTTTTACCAAACACTCTTAATTTCTATGAGGAATGTAGTTTTCATATCTGAGATACCTGGTAAAAGAAATCAAAACCACATGGGAATGGAATGAAGAAGTACAAATCATTCCTATTATACTGTCTGCACCAATAATACTTTTAGTAAGCCTACAAAAAAAAATGAACTTACATCACACCACTTTTATTCAATTATCCTTTCTATTCCCCACCAAAAAGTTATAAATTCATCTCAACAAAAACAGTCTTCAAAAAAATAAACATAAAAGAATATTAGGATGGAGACTAGCAAGTATCGGGAATATTTCTATCTGAACTTCACTCAAATAAGATGAGAATAATGAGAGATCAACAACCAATGATTTCAATGGTGCAGGGAATTCTTGATGTGAGAATTGCCTCAATGATGTGGATGCATAATTCCATAGTGATTTGTAATCTAAGATAACTGCCTGGGAAAAGCAAGAGGTTACAATCGTTTGTCCATATATCATTATTTATAAAAAGTAGAAACTGATCTCAGGACTTCCTGATTCCAAGGCTGGTCTTCTATTCATTAATGCAGAAGTGGGGAAACTATTATAAAGCACCAAGACCTGACCCGCTGCTGTTTTTATATAGTTTAAGAACTAAAAATATTTTTTACATTCTTTAAATATAAAAAAAATTTAAAGGTCAGATTTGGACCTTAGGTAACCCACTTTTGCACACAGCCTCTCAGTTCATATTTATATCATAGCATTTTAAATCTGGCAAAGCATTTTACAAATATTGTGTCATATGAGTGTTACAATAACACTACAAGGAATGTAGCTGTTATTTATATAGTACTAAAACGACTTTTTGCAAATATAATAACATTTGACTCTTACAGCACAAACCTGGGAATCAGACACTATTATGCATGCCCATTTTATAGATAAAGCAAAAAAAATCTGTGTCCAGGGTCACAGAGCTAGTAAATAGCTTTCCTGACTCTAGGTCCAAGGACTCTACTCACCATATTACCTACAACATTGTCATTCTTAGTATTAATAATTATTCTAGTAATTAATAATTATCATTATATATAACATACTTTATCATAATGATAAATAATCATTATATGCATTCCCTTGAATTATATGTTTATATTTATACTTTATTATTATCTCTAACATGCTAAATTTATTTTTGTTTTTATTACCACCATTTTATAGATGAGGAGACTAATACTTAGGTAAAGTGGATTGCCCAGGGTCACACTTCTGGCAAGTAACAAAAGTTAAGATTTAAACACTTTTTCTGGACTCTAAACATTATACCATGCTTTTAGGCAATTAATTATAATTTGGCACTAAAATTCTCAAAGTAGGAAAGGGTTTTAATTTGTCTCCACAGAGAAAATACATATCTTCTCAAAATCCTTGAAATATCAAGGAAAAGACAGGAGCCCAAGGAAGGAGACTACAGAGAAAAATAATTATCAAAATTAGGCTCCAAATAAACAGTTAAAGAAAAATTATTAGAAAAAGAAATTGAATTTCATGTTCTAAAACCAGTTTGAACCAAATAATAGTTCCACAGATAACACCAATTCTGAGCACTTTTTTTCTTGGCCCCATGTCTTGCATATAGATTTTTAGAGGGTGATAGCAGATTGTAGTGGGATGTCTAATAAAGTATGGAGGAATCAGGAAATCTGAGTTTTAGTCCAATTCAGAAGACATTTTTTTTCCTTCACAATTCCTCAATCTCATCATCTGTAAAGGCTAGATGAGCTCTAAGGTTCAGATCTAAGATACTATTAATGCTATGATTATGATGCTGATTAGGATTTTTCTCCTTCCTAAAACAGCTAGTTGGTGGCCATAGAATTGGTACCCGTTTCTTCTCCCACAAAGCAAGAGGATACAGGAAAAAAAAGTTCAAGATTCAAATTACACAAATAAATGCCACATTTTCCTAAATTTTCAGCCATTAGCCAAGTAAGTAGGGTCAATTTTCTAGATTCATTTATTCAAAATACATTCAGGGTTCAGATTCATTATGTAGATTACTGTCCCAGAAACTGGGAGAAAAATTAGTCTAATGGTCCTTGTTTTTGGTAGAGCTCATAGGTTAATATGAGAATAAGACAGATAACTATAATAATAACATGAGGAATAATATTAGAATTAAAGTTATAAGTGAGAAGTATGTTATCTATACCAAACATGGAGATCAAGGGAAAAAAATAACACTTCAATCAAAGGAAACATTGAGTAAAGGCATGGGTAGAAGACCACTTACTGGTACACAAGGTAGTTTTGAACTTTACTTAGGGTTTCACTAAAGATTTCTGAGCAGAGGAATAACATGGCCAAATCTATATAGGACAAAAATTATTCCAAAAGATGCATGAAATTTGGGGGATAGCTAGGTGGAACAGTGGATAGAGCACCAGCCCTGAAGACAGGGGTACCTGAGTTCAAATCTGGTCTCAGACACTTAACATACCTTAGCTGTGTGACCCTGGGCAAGTCACTTAACTTCAATTGCCTCAGCAAAAAAGAAAAAAAAGAAAGAAATTTGGATTGGAGGAAGGATCAAATGGAAGTGAGATGACCCTGAAATGCTAAGAATGAGCTGCTCTTGAGAAGATTCGAGGGTGGCTATCTTGCCATGTGAAAGAGTAATTATAATAAAATTATCGTTGCAGTTAAAGTCTTATCATTTCTGATTCAAAGAGTAATAATGTACTTTTGCATCTTATGTTTTTCAACCTTTCCATTTTTCATTTTGAAAAATGAGTGAATGAAGAACTTGGATGAGCAAACTTCAGAGTTCACTGCTATGAAATATTGTATTAACAAAATTCCTTCCATCTACTAATTTCTAATAAATACCAAAAAACAAACAAAAACAAAACAAAAACACCAAGCAAAAACATAATCATGTTTTACATATATTCTACAGCCTGAATATTTTTGGTAAAGAATAATTCAAACAAATCACTGCCCTTGTAAAGCACTAACAAGTTTGATAATACCAAAAAACTATAAACAATCTGAATAGAACATTTAATTCCTTAGTTGCTTCTCCTTACCCTCTAAATTGGGTCAATAATCTTCCATTCATGAAAAATCATATATATATATATATATGTATATATATATATATGTCATATATGTGTAAGTATGTATGTGTATATATAAAATCTTCATATATTGAATCAATAAAGAAAGAGGGAAGGAAACATTTATTAGTTGTGTGCCAGAGTGCTATACTAAGCACTTTATAAACTTATCTCATTTGATTCTCACAATAACATTGAGTGGGAGGTGTTATGTTATCTCCATTTTATAGATGACAGGAGTTAAGTGACTGTCCAGTCAGACAACTAACATATATCTGAGGCTCCCCCTGACTTTCCCAGAGCTCTAACTACTGCATAATCCAGCCACGCCAAGACAACAACCTGAGCAACACGACCACCTTTAATTAAAAGTGCATAATGCTATATAAGAGAAGCAGACAAGGGTTTGTGACATAGCAGAAGGACCTAAATTTGAGTCACAGCTCTAGATCTATTCGATAAGTGACCCTGCAAAAATGCCTTTGCCTTTGAGAGGCAGTGACTAGTATCCTAAGCACTGGAGACTTGGATACTTATTCTGCCCTGACCCTTCTGTGTCATGATGTTAGATGACTATTGGCAAGATGGTGCATCTCTGAATCTGAAGTGTCCTCATCTGTAAAACAAGGTTAATACTCAGAGAACCAATCTCACAATGTGGTTGTGAGGATCTGATGAGATCAATGCATGCAAAAATAGAAATATTATCATTGTTATTATTACCATGATTAACAGCAAATGTTATTTGACATTTTGTAAAAAATGATTCAAGCGAATATGCTGGTACACAGATACCACTAAGTGCTTTTTATTATTTATCCTCTATACTTCTTGGAATGATTTCTTAATGAGATCAGACACAGAACTCTGAATTTTGTTTTTGATTCTCTGAAAATATCAATGAGGTTATAAACCATGAGCATTAATTTCATGTTAGTTTCATGTTAGAAACTTGAAAGGAGAGCATATAGTTTGGGTGACTTCCTTTGGATTTTGTAAAACAAAAGATTAGCCTGCACAACACAGCAAGAGATAATTTTTTCCATAATTATGTATTAATTCAGGAAAAGTTTTAGCAATAACTAATGTGATGTGCTGCTTATGGGAATATTCTATTTTTGCATCAAATGGTTAGGATGCTTTGGGGGGAAGGATGATAAATCATGACTTTAACAGAAATTATAGGAAACTACAATTGAAGAGGAAGCCAAGTCAACCAGCATTTATTAAGCACCTACTATATGCCAGGAACTGTACAAAGCACTGAAAATACAAAGAAAGGCACAAAACAATCTCTGCTCTCAAGAAGCTCATTGTCCAATGGGAAAAACAGCATGCAAATAAATAGCTATGTATAAAAAGGACAAATACAAGATAAATCTGGAGTAGTCTCTGAGGGAAGGAACTATGATTAGGGAGGATTGGCAAAGACTTCTTGCAGAACAAAAATTAAAGGAAAGCATTGCAAATAGTTTACAATTTAGCTAGGCTATATAACCCGGAAAACTTGAAATAGGAAAAATAAAAGTGACATACTGTACTCTGAGAGCCTGAAGAGCAGAAATTACAGAGAGGCAGATTTCAGCTTCACATGAGACATAGGCTGATGAGAGAAATAATTTCCATAGCATTTTAAGATTTATAAAATACTTAACATATATTAGCTCATTTAGTCACAAAATAACTTCAAAAGATAGGTATTCTCATCTGAATATGAAAGTAAGGCTCAAGGAGGCCTTTATATGATTTGCAAGGGTCACCAGCTAGCTAGTCATTGGGAGAAACTAAGCCATACTCTTCCTGATTGCAAGACCAGTACTCTCTATTCATTATTTACATGCTAGTCACTGAAATGTCTTCAGGGAGAAGTTGGATGACAACGAAGGCAACTGCAATTTTCCTGAAATCTTAAGGGATTTTCAGGAAGGGATTGGACATCCTACCTCTATGACTCTATGAGTCAACAATACACTACTGAATCAGGTGAAGCAAAAACTGGATGCATTTCCAGATTTTTAAGAACTTTCTTTCATTTCTTTTTTAGGTCCATTCCTTTCAATGGCAACATGGTCTCCAGTGCAAAACTTAAGCCATTTCTGTTTGATCCTGTATTGGTTTCATTGATGATGAATGGGGCAGAGATAACATGCTTATTAAATTAAAAGATGCACAAAACTAGGAAGAATGGCTAACCATTAGATTAATGGAGTCAGAATTCAAAAAGATTTTTACAGATAGGAACTTAGACTTTATCAAATAAGAGGAAATTTAATAAGAAAAGATAAAATATTATGCTTGGATTTAAAAAAAAAAATCAGTTTCAGATGAAAGCTAAAACAGACACAGCTACATAGCAGTCTAACTTTAAAAAAAAGTCTGTTGGTTGTTTTATTTTGCTTTTTATTAGACTAAAAGCTCCCAGGCTCAACTGATATTAGATTTGGAAGGGTTCTGAGAGATCAATGTGAAATGAATTGTACACAAAGGCACAAAGATATTAAGAAAGAGTGCCAGAATTTGAAGTCGGGCCCTGTGACTCTTAAGAGTTGGAGCTCCTTCCACAATGTTCTGTTGCATGCCACAAATAGTATAACAGCATGAGTCAAGAAAAGGGGATTTAAAGTTAAGCTTTAGCTACCTTTAAGAATATCCAGGGCTGATATGTGAAGGAAGGTTCAGGGTATATTTGTTTCTAGATGTCAAAATGAGAAATAACAGGGTAGAATTTAGAAAGAGGCAAACCAAAGAGTTTGTTATAAGGAAGAACTTCCTATCAACTAGAAATCCCAAAGTGGAATGGGCTTATTTTAGGAAGAAATGGGATGCCTTCACTTGAGTTCTTCAAACAAAAGATCAATGATCACTTGCTAAGTCTGTTATAAAGAAATTTTTTTTTCAGGTGTGATTTGAACTGGATGTCTCTTTGAGGTTCCTTATAACACTGAGATTGTCTATTCCTCCTCTGAGATTTTAGGTTCCCTATCTATAGAACATGAATAACAATACTCATACTTTCTACTTTATGGAAATGTCATAGTTAACAAATGCTTTTGTAAACTGCTAAGTTTCACTCAATAGTTTGGTATTGTAATTTTAAAAATTAAACCTTAAAGTTAAAAAAATTGGGTTCAATGGCAGCAACATAAAAATTTAAAAATGACAATGTTTACTTTAAGTGTTATTTGGCCAGTTCCAATTGTTCACTGAAGAAAGCCATATACATCCAGAGAGAGAGATGTGAAATGTGGACCACAACATAACATTTTCATGCTCTCTATTGATGTTTGTTTGCATTGTGTTTCCTTTTTCTGATTTTTCTTTCTTGTAGATACGATTTTTCTTGCACAAAAATGATAAGTGTGGAAATGTGTATATTCGATTTGTCTAGTGTTTTAACGTAATTAACATGTAGTGGATTTCCTGCCATCTGGGGGAGGGGTGGGGAGTAGGGGGGGGGAAATTTGTGACGGAAAGCTTTGTAAGGGTTAATGTTGAAGAATTACCCATATACATGTTTTGCAAATAAAAAGTATTTTTAAAAATGTTATTTGGATATAAAGGGTAATCAGAAAGTAATAATAATCTCACAGAGAAAAAATTATTTTAAAAAATCATAGAGTGGAAGATGATGTGATCTTATCTTCTCAGGACTTATATAAAAGCTTAAGTTTGCTGAGCACAGGGTTTTAGGTAATGAGCTAACAAGAACCTATGGTTTAAGGTTACCTGTCAAAATAACTCATTACTTTGGAATAGATTAGTTCCTTTAGGCAGTTTCACTATACTGAAGAGAACTATAGTTTTCAAGGTAATCAGAAGGCATGAAAAACTGAATTTTAAAAGTCAGAATATTTTGTAGAATTCTGAAGGGAAGTTCTCTTACCATGCATCATTACTGTCCAAAGACTTGAGCCAGTACAAGTACAAACTCTCTTATACCTTGGTGGAAACAACAGAACTTCAATGGATGCCAAAGCTTGACTTTGGATCAAAACTTCAAACCATATCAATTGCCCTGACATTTAGCTATAAATGTAAAATGGGAAAAGAAAAGCTAGAAACCTGGTTTTAAAAAACTGCTATGGTTTTACCTCTTATTTATTTATTTTGTGTTAAAGTGAATTTTCTAGCTGGAGACAACTGTCTTGTGACAAAACCCTATTCTACTTTTATTATCTCTTAATTATAGTGTCAGTGTTCTCAGTGTTATACAATAGCTAAGAATTGTATCGGTATTCCCATTATGAGATCTATTTTAAGCAATCTGTGACTCTCAACATCAGCATTCTCAAATTTGACAGGTAGGACTGAATTTTCAAAACCTTTGACAGCTGAATATGTAAGACCTAAGAAAACAGTTAATCACCAAAACCAGCCAGAGACACAATCAAGTGTTCCTTTGTATATCACACTTGATCAAAAGCAGCAAGGGCAATTAGCTATTTCAGGGTCAGTGACGCTACTTACCAATACATATGTATGTAATCACATACATATGTATATACACAGACACAACATAAGTATGTAGTTATAAAGTTATATAGTAATAAGTTTAAATTATTTCAACTTTCAAAATTAAGTTTATTTTAAAACAAGTATTGATTATAAAATTGTTTATGAACACACCAAGCAAGCTTCATACAATTATAAAAATCATTTTCTTATTTCAAATTATAATTTAGACTGAATAAAACATATTTATATATTAATTTCAAGTGGTAATTGAATACAAGAAAAATCTACAAAATGATTTTTAGTCAGTCAACAAATCTGGTGTCCATTATTCTGTTATGTATGAGCCAGGTCTTGTGCCAACCACTGAGATTGCAAAAAAAAAAAAAGGTAAAAGAAGGTAGTCCCTGCTCTATAGGAGGATGTGTATATTCGATTTGTCCATAAGCAGCTAGGTGATGCAGTGAACAGAGTGCCAGGCTCAGAGTCAGAAAGACTCATCTTCTTAAATTCAAATATAGTTTCAGACACTTACTGGTGATCCTGGGCAAGTCACTTAATCCTGTTTGCTTCAGTGTGCTCATCTGTAAAATGAACTGAAGAAGGAAATGACAAAGCACTGCAGTATTTTCACCAGGAAAACCCCAAATGGGGCCATGAAAAGCTGGGCACAACTGAACAAGGACAAATGTAGAAACACTGTATAATAGAGGAAAAATAAGAAAAGAACTAAAGCAAAAGCACTAAAATTAAGAAAAATTAGGTTTAGCTAGGTGTTACAGTGGATACAACACTGGTCCTGGAGTTTGTATTTGTATCTCTAATACAGTGTAAGCACAAAATAAGCACTTAATAAATGCTTTTTTAATTCAAAAAACAAACTGAAAAAGCATATGGAATAGTGAAAAGAAAAACTAGTAATTGGGATGCCTAGGTTCCAGTTCTCACTCATCACTTGCCAAGTGACTTTGGACAAGTGATCATCCCTCTCTGTGGTTCAGTCTTTTCATATAAAAAATGAGGTTAGATCAGATGATTTCTAAGGTCTGGTTTAGTTTAAAAATGTTTTTCAGATAACTTCACCATCTTTTCTAATTAAACCCACACACATGTACTTCTAGGAGTGGATCTTTACAATGGAATGAATTTTTTCCTAAATAAATTTTTCAATGAATTAGTTTTCTGCAAGTTATTAATTACTCTCCACAAAATAGATCTGTTAGGCTTGCAGCTTTTGTAATTCTTTAAAGGCAATAGAGACCACTCTACTAATTTAGTTATGTGTGATATATTGACAAACAGACAGATAAGCCTTTTTTGCAGATTTACTGAAATCGAAAATTCTGAGAGACATTTACAGCCACTCAAAACTAGAAGGACTATTAGCTCTAATTTTAGATAAACAGATTAAACGAAGTGTTTTTAAAGTAGAAACTAGTTCTACTCTTTTTCTTTGCCTTTCAGAGTAATCAAGGAAAAGTTCTTAACATCTGAATACCTCATTATAAGAACTTTGTAAAGATTTTTGTGATTTTGCTGGCAGTGCTTATCCAAAGTCAGAGGTAATCTTACATTTATTTGCATTTGCTGCATTTGCATTGCTCTTTCTTAAGTATGTTCACAGTTTCATATTTTGAATCATTTTCCAAATCTATTCAAGCCCCACCTGGCCAGTAGTAACTAGTACAAGTTTGGTGAAATCAATTTATATCTGAGCTGTTCTCTTAAATCCATAATACTTCTGATAAATTTAGATTGTTAGCTATTTGCTGAATAAAAATTAAAATAAGTTAAAGTAAGCTCTGAGGACCAGTGCTGGTCTGTTTATTTGTAGCTCCTGGTCTAAAAAGTAGGTGCTTAATATATTTTATTCATTTGAATATTTATTTTTTTTCTTAGAGATGAATTTAGAAACTTTCATCCATCAGACAACATACTGCATTAAATTTCACACAAATGTGATAAACTTCAAAGTTAACTTTAAAAATAAACTATCAATTTAAGAATTTCATATTAAAATAGTTGAGTTGGCATAGCCATTTTAAGAACAGGGGGGAAAAAAGCAGAAGAATTAGTAGATAAGGAATGAAGAGATGATCAGATTTTCAGTTTATTCATTTGGGCTGTTGTTGCAAGAATACAGAATAGGTATCCCTGACAACAATAACAGCCAGGTCAAGAACATACTTGCCAAGCAACTAATCATAGAGTATTTCAGCTTATAGATACTAGCTGTTATTCTTGATGGTTTTGCATGAGAAAAAAGCACAAAGTTGGATTATTTATAACATCCTCTTTCCCCTTCAAATTTTAATATTCTCCAAAGTAAATGGTGTTATCATTAGCTTTTTTCTGTAGGTTTTAAGCTTCTATTTTGTTCTCTACATATTGTTCTCCATGCAGGTACAGAAGCTTGAGAGCAGGAGTCATCTCTAATAGAGTATACTTTCTTATTATTATACTGCTTGATACTTGGTAAAATGTTTAATAAGTGAGATAAATAGAAGAATAAAAAGATAGCATTTCATCAGTAAAGCAAATTGGTATGCAAATTCATTCTAATAGTACAGATCCAGACCATTTTCGATTTAATAAATTAATAAATAAAGGGCAAGGTTTCAATAGAGTGTGACTTGTCCAAGATCAGTCAACCAGCATTTATCATGTACCAGGCAGATACTGTGCTAAGAAATGGGGTTCAAAAAAAGGCAAAAAAAAGTCTCTGCTCTCAAGGAGCTTACAGTTTAAGGGGTAGAGAGCAAGGGCCAATATAAGGGACAGTTACTATAAGTCAGAACTTGAACACTCTACCCATATTATGCTGTGATATCTATTAATGACTCTGAGAAATAACACATGGTAGTTATATATTAGTCTGCCAAATAAAGATTCTGTTATTTAATCACTACTAAAGCATTATTACTTCAAAAAGTCAGCATGGTTTCTATAAGTTCATGTTACAAAGTTTTCATCTTCATCTTCATATGATTAAAGATGGCCTACAGGAATATGCGTCCAGTAACAGACTATACATAGGGCAGCCATAGTGCATAGAATATTGGGCCTGGAGTCAATAAGACTGATTTTATTGAGTTCAAATCCGAACTCTTAACACTTACTAGCATACTTAACCCTATTATCTCAGTTTCCTCATCTGTAAAATGAACTAGAGAAGGACACAGCAAAGCCACTCTGAGATCTTTGTCAAAATGGGGTCATGAACAGTCTGAGAGGACTAAAAATTACTCAACAACAGCCAAAAAACACAATAGATTCCATATTTGTTTTCTTACAATCCACCGACCAACTCCAAAGAGAGTAAGACATATTTACACTCTACAAGGCTTGCTTTGTATATGGTTGTATGTGTACCATCTCCCCCAGGAGACTGCGAGCTCCTTGAGGAGCTCCTGGAGGACCAGGTCTGTCTCTTGTCTCTT
>JAJPUD010002155.1:134659-184314 GCA_023553655.1 Myrmecobius fasciatus
TGTGGTGGAGAAAGTGTTGACCTTCAGAGTTAGGAAGATCTGAGTTAAAATTCTTTCTTAAATACTTACTAGCTATGCCCTTCTGGGCCAGTCACTAAATCCCTCTCATCCTCAGTTTCCTCAGCTGGACAATGAGGATAATGGCACTCAATTCACAGACTTGTTATGTGAAGATCAAGTAAAAAAACATGAAAAGTGATTTGTAAATGTTGAAGTGCCACACAGATTGTTAGTTATCATTATTATATACAGCCTGCTTTGCTTTCAAGTATATAATTGATTTAACATGTGATTTCCAAAACTGCTCAAAGTTTTCAAATCATTGTCATAGTTGGTCTCATGGGATGCTTGTGTTAATTGTTGCTGTTTGTTCTTTTTCTCAGTCATGTTCGACTCCGTGACCTAATTTGGGATTTTCTGGGCGTAGATACTGGAATGGTTTGCCACTTCCTTCTTCAACTCATTTTATAGATGAGGACTCAGAGGCAGACAGGGTTAAGTGGCTTGCCCAGGTCCCATAGCTGATAAGTATCTAAGGCTGGATTTGAACACAGGAAAATGAGTCTTCCTGATTTCCTGATTGGTATGTCTCTTCTCTCTTTGGAAGGAAAGAGAGTAGGGGACCATACCTGAGCTTCTTTCTGTTTGTCATTTGCCCCCCAAAAAAGAAAAACCTTTATAACAAACAGCACCAAAGTCAAACATTGGCCATGTCAAAAATAAATAAATAAATGTGTTACTCTAAGGAAGTTTTTCTTAATACCAGGACTGATTTTTATTCCTTTGCAACTTCTTATTCATTACTACTGGTTCTGTTCTTTGAGACTAAGCAAATAAGGTTAACCCCTTTTACTAACAGTCTTTCAAATACCTGAAGACTACTATGAGAACTCCTAGAATTCTGTTTCTGCAGACATACTCCAAATCTGTCAATCTACCGTCATGTGACCTTAACTGAAAGTTCTTCACAATCCACTCACCCCTCTCATTCTGTTTTTCATCTATATCCTTCTATAAGCTCCTCACAAAGGACTGACCCAATGACAAATCATAGAATGCCACAGATAATCACTAAGACCCTTCAACTGCCTCTTGCAAAATCTTCACCTATGCTAATCATCTTCATCAGAGACCATTGCAATCCTAAACAGAACAGGGATTGGAATTTGAGGAAGACTTTACTTTTTAAAAATTATGGTGCCTTAAGTTTCCTGAAATGCTTTTTAAAAGAGGGCAGTATGATAGTAAATAGAAGATCAGCTTTGGAGTCCATAGCCCTGGGCACACAAAGCCTGTTTCTGACACAAACCAGCTGTGTTCCCACTGGTAAACTACTTAAATCTCTCAATGCTATTACCATTTCTCAAAGACTATTATAGAAAAATTCCTTGACTGCATTTGTGAATGAAATTTTCACATACTTATGAAATCACTGGTCTAACCCCCCCAAAAAAGAAAAGTGTATTAAAGTTTTCAAATCATTGTCATAGTTGGTCTCATGGGATGCTTGTGTTAATTGTTGCTGTGTGTTCTTTTTCTCAGTCGTGTTCGACGCCATGACCTAATTTGGGGTTTTCTGGGTGTAGATACTGGAATGGTTTGTCACTTCCTTCTTCAACTCATTTTATAGATGAGGACTCGAAGGCAGACAGGGTTAAGTGGCTTGCCCAGGTCCCATAGCTGATAAGTATCTAAGGCTGGATTTGAACACAGGAAAATGAGTCTTCCTGATTTCCAATCCAGGGTTCTATCTACTGTACCACTTAGCATACTACATACCACTCAATAAACTAGGAAGTATACAATTTCCATCTTGTAGATTAATCATTTATATCTATTTTTAATGACATTTTGAAAAGTATATGCTTTTAGGACAGTTACCAGAGTTCCAGAGATGCTTTAGTCACAGATTAATAAAGTCACAGAAAGAGATATTGGAAGAGAACTAAAATGTTATAAGGAAACCAGGAAACAGAGAGTTTAAATGACTAAATAGCAGAATCAGAATCTGAACCTGGATCAGATGATTCAAAATTCAGTATTTTTCTACTATATTACCCTTCATCTCATCTCATTTCTAGGTCTCTCGATCTCACCTTGGCTGAAGTGTTAGTGATTCAATACCAAAACAGAAGCTTTACCTTATTTGGGCTGGTTCACCCCTACCTCTGCAACAGGAGGCTTACCATATTGGTGTATTACATAGCTCTGATGCAGCTTTGAATTCTACAACTCAGTGAATCTACCAGCCTCAGATTCTGTAATAATAAGGGCTACAGTATGAGCTATACCTGCTGCTACCCTTCATTTCAAAGCAGTTGGATAAGGGAAGTTTTACAGTTGTGGTAGCTGTTGTTTTTAACTTGACACATTCCAGAAAATACATACGCATTCCTGATTTAAATTTTCTAAACACTGCCAAAATGTCAAATTTAATAGGCCTGGTAAATACTGCTTCTCCATGAGAGATCCAACCTGTGCCTTTAATCATGATTTGCCTCGGGGTGTTTAAATTTTTAAGCTGAGCATCTTAAAATATAAGCAAATAATTTTTTTTTAAGAATTCATGGTTCTTAAATGTGTTTTTAAAAAATTATAGTTACAACCTGCCAACTGAGTCCTCTGACTTGATAACAAATATTAAAAGAGAAACAAAATTAGAGATATCAAATCTAAAGACAGCCAAAATGGTCCCTTGGAGACAAGTTAGTCAGAGTTGCATGAGAAAATAATCTCTCTACATAGAGCTTTGACCTGAATATTCATTTACCAATCACATTCTACAGTACCTGTTAACAGAACAACATCTGGCCATGTTTACACATGTGTAAAAAACAGAACAGCTTTTCACCAAACAAATCAATAAATATATCCCCACTCTCTAATTGCAAAAATGTTCAGTAGATCATTGCAGCCAGGTTTTCTGAGAAGTAATAAAATCCCTAGCTTCCTTCAAGGCTCAGTTTGGGAACTACTGAATACTGGAAAACAGTCTGAGTTTGTTAATTTGTGATCAAAGACAAATCCATGGAGTCTAAAGCTTCATAAACTAAAAATGCAATTATTTTCTTTGCCATTATTCCCACCATTTTAAAACTGAAAAATGAGGTTTAGTGGAAAGAGCCCAAAATCAGATATCAACAGGTCTACAGACAAATCTATAATTAAATGGGTGTTTGAAAAAATCAGATAAGCTTACTAAGCCTCAGTTTCCATATCTGCTAAATGAAAGGTTAAAATTAGACTGCCTCTGAAATACCGTCAAGCTCTTAACATTCTATGACACTAAAATTCTTTGATATAATACAGTCCTCTGGGAGGATAAATTAGGGAAGGAATAAATAAGGGAGAAATGCTATGGGAGGGGGGCTTCTGAATAATCTCTAAACTATTGGCCTATTATATTTCTTAATCTAAACCATTTCTCAGCAAGATAACCTGGAAGTGACAAATTTACTTTGTTTCTTTATACTGTGTCTTCTCTGGTTTAATCTATTGAAAGAACACTAATATAAACATGGTGATGTAAAAAATAAAATAATATTTGCTGATAAATTTTATTAAAATAATTTAAATAACCTATTTATGTAAATAATAAAATGAATAAAAATTATTTAGAAAAACATTCTGTTTTCATATTTGGAGAACAGCAGGTATTCCAATAGAAAAAAAAAAAACACTTTCATACACCTTAAAAAATATTTTTTCTACTGGATAATAAAAGAAAATCACTTACCTTTATTTGATTAAACTAAAATGAATTCAATTCAATAAGCCTTTATTAAGTATCAATTCTGTGTAAAGAACTGTACTAAATCCTGAAGGGAATACAAATACATATAAATAAATAGTTCATGCTCTTATAATATAGAGCTCACAATCTGATAAGCTATGCATGACTTTTATTACCTCAAATGGAATAAAGTGCAAAGGTAAAATTCATTCCAAATCAGAGTATATAAATTTTATATATGGATAATGTGAGAATAACAAACAAAATTGCTTACTCTTCTTTCCATCCATATCTGCATGGATTTTTCGAGCCAAAAATCCAGTTTTGTAAACAGCAGCATTTGGGTCATGAGGAATATCCAGGAAGGGATTAGTGGTGCTGCCAATGCGACTGATGGTCTTTGGATGGGTTCCATTAGCCTTTTCATCAGTTCCTTCTGAAGATTTTCTCTTCTCTTCTTCATCTCTATTTAAAAAAAAAATGTGGGGAGGGAGAGATCACAAAGATTTGGTTAAAAGCATATAGGGTCTATCACAACTTTAGAAAATGATATTCAGCATGTAATTTGTTTTCCAACTGTTTTGAGATCAGGAGGAGCTTGACTTTGCCCCGGAAGACAGAACGAGGACCAACAGATAGAAGTTAGAGGAAAGAGAGTTTTAAGTACATTTTAAAAAAATTAGAACTGCCCTGTGGATAGAGCACCAGCCCTGAAGTCAGCAGGAACTGAGTTCAAATTTGATCTCAGACACGTAACACTTGCTAGCTGTGTGACCCTGGGTCACTTAACCCCAATTGCCTCAGCAAAAAAAAAAAAAAAAAAAAAAATTAGAACTTCCCCAAAACAACAGAAGCTACTTTAAAAGACACACCAACAGTAACAACATCCCTATCACCATTCTATATGCCGAGTGGACCCTTGAAGAGATATAAAACTGGAGGAGATACAAAGCTTCAGCAAGACAGTTTACCCTGAAGGAGCTAAGTTGAGCAGAGATTAGATATCACTCCAATACAGATATGATACATATAATATGAAAATTGACAAAACCTAAAAAAAAGAATATAGTTTCAATGGGTTGGATTTTTTCTGACATTTCTAACTCTACTCTTTTATATGCATTTTACCTTCTCAATTAGAATGCATTCTTCTTACCTGTGGACATGTGAGTGAAACCTGCACTGTATAAAGTGAAACTGACAGGATTGGTGGGATTTTACTTCCTATCTATATAAGAGTCAAAAGTATAATATAAGAACACTTTGCCATCTTATATTGTTTACTTAGGATAATTTTTTTTAAAGGGTTTTTCCTATGCATTCTACCATGGCTTTCTAAGCTTCCTTCTAGTTTTAGATTTTATGATTCCAACGAGATTCCCAATAGTCTTTAAAGTTATCAAACTAAGACACTAAGTCTTTGACTTTTTCCCCCTTTAACAAAATGTTTAAAGCAATTTCAATTTAGCTAAAAGATAAATGTATTTATTGAATTCAATAAGTCTCATTCAATTAAAAATGGCTTGAAAAACAAGTCTTTAGAACTCCAATCAATGCAATGATAGATTTAGGTAGGTAGTATGATCCCAAGTTGAAACTTGCTACACACTGCCTGACAGAGAGGTGATGGACTCAGAATGCAAAATCAGACATATATTTTTGGATATGACACATGAGGAAATCTTCTTAGCAATATGCAAATTTGCTATGAAGGTTTCCTCTTTATCTCTTTCTCGTTCAGTTGAGGGCTAAGGAAATAAGAGGAGGGAAAAGAAAGGATAGTTAATTGGAAAAAAATAGCTTCCAAATTACAAAACAAAATAGGGGAAATGTTTTAGGCAAGATAACATAGAAGGCTTAGCTGGTTGAGGAGATTTGGAAAATGTAAAACCAGAAAAGAAGCTGTGACCTTTTTTACATCTTATGGCTATTTTAAGTTCCTGAATAGTCAGTCTAATTCTATCTTTTCTAAAAGATTGATTAAATTTTTGGCATTTAAGAACAATGATAAGATAACATTATATGTTTGACAGACTTAAAATCTTAGCTGTCTTACTAAAAGGATAATTGTAATCAGAGGGAAAAAAAATTTATAAGAGGAAGATGGTGATTTGATGGTCTTAGGACTTACTATTAAAAATGACTTTAGTAATCAAATAGAGAAACTAGACACACATTTCCAAATGCACATATTTAAAAAGAGTAAATGGTGAACAATGTCTTTTACAAAGGACCAGTTCATGCACTCTGATTTGTACCATTTCATTATGAATGTGTACTAATAATAAAAAGTAATGGAAAACTAATTAAGTGAGCTTAATAGTAAGTGTTTGTAAATGCAAAGTATTTTCAAGTCTTCAATATTTTCTTCCATGGATTATCTCATTTTATACCCCAAATTAATAAGCAGGTTATTATGTTCCTACAGGACAACAATAATATTTGAATTGAAATAAGCATCATTCCCCAAACTCAAATTACAAAAAAAAAGAAAGAATAGCAACCATGATAAAATCTTATTTCAATATGCCATTTGTTTCCATAAACATTAATCACTACAGATATCTGATTTAGGGATTATTAAAGTTTTGTTTTCAGTACTGATCAAAGATTTCATTATTGGTTTGAGAAACTTGGGGATAACCATGTAGTAGAAACTCCCTCTACTGACACAGATCAACAGACCATTAAGAGAAATTCTATGAACCCTGAGAATTAAGGGCGTTTCCAATTTCACACAGTAAGTCTGTGTCCAAGATAGGTCTAGAGCCCTGGTCTTTCTTTCTGACTTCAAGACTGGCCTCGGAGCTACATGGTGCCTCTCCAGTCAGGACAGGCATTAACCCCATTTTGCAGATTTAAAAACTGAAGCTCAGAGAAGGTTGATAACTTAAGCTAGATCTCATGACTAGAAAGTGTGAATTTTTTTTGCAATGACATTTTAAGATATCCACCAAGTCCTACTTTAATTCCCTTTAATGATGTAATATTGTCCTTTGGTACCTAAAAGTAATGATAGTAGAGCACAAACCTAAAAGTAATGATAGTAGAGCACAAGTCCAACAAGTTCTATCATGATGGAAAGACTTTCCAATATGGTTCCAGCAACAGGCTGAGTCTGCTTTTCAAGGAGAAGTTATGATTTTAAGCATAGAAAAGTTAATCACTTGTAGGCTAGCAAATGGATGAACTGTTTAGCAATGGTAATCAATTTAAAAAAATACAAAATAGTCTTGTGTATTTAACTGAGCTGCTCCTTGGACAGTAATTAAATTCCACAAATTTTATACATATGTATGCATGCCTGTGTTTATCATCCATCCCCATCCTTCTATTTGTCTCACTGTCCATCCAACTGTTGGGAACTAGGTTGCAGAGTACTTGGCCTAGGGTCAGAAAAATCCAAGTTCAAATGCAAGCTCACATATGAGCTATGTAACCTTAAGCAGATCTCTCAGTCTATCTGATTCAGTTTCCTTGGCTGTAAAGCAGGAATAATAATAATAATATCTAGCTGCTGAGCTACTGAGGATTAGATGAGATAAATATTTGTGAAGTGCATGGCACACAGTAAGTGCTTAATAAATGCAGTCAGCTGTTAGTACTCATTTGCAGACTCCCTAAGTAGAACCTAAATAAGCTCATACTTCTCAATACAATTTTCAAGAATTTGGGATCTCTTCCATACTACTGAGGCATTAGATTGGTATTTTGGCATTTCAGTAAATAGTTGGAAATAGGTTAAAAATTTCTAGCCTTGGAAATTATAATTCTATTATATTCATCCAAAAAGAACCATTTTAGTACTAGCAACAATAACCTCACATAGTATACAACTAATACTTTTATTTCATCTTCCTCTTTGTCTTTTGAAACTTAAAAGTCTTGAGTTTGTTTTTTTTTTATTTTATTTTGAGCCTTAGTCTTGCAAAGTGTGATGGCCAACAACTTCAGTTAATCATACCAAACCCCCTATACTCCTTGCTTTATTAGAAAAAATCACTAGTATCCTACAGGGGACTTCTGAAAGCATTAACTATTTCTCTTACCTCTCCACCTGAGCAAATAAATCAATAAAAGTTAATGGAATATAAATTGAGATACTTAATGGAATATAAATTGAGATAACAAGTTACAGATTATAAAAACTAAATTCACTTGTACTTTTGAGAATCTATGACTTGCTCTGAGACATTCTGGTAGATCATTCACTGGAGATGATGTTATAAAAGATTTCATGAAAATGACAATGGAGGATGAAATGGAGTTCTTTGTCCTGACTTGGAGGGGGGAAGGGGAGGGAAGGGTTAAGAGAGGAATGACTAATCTAGAAATAGGCCATTTACCACTTAAGAAAACTCCTGCAAGCTTATCTTCTCTTGATATGCTGGATTATAAAATAGGCTACAAAATCAATTTAAAAAAAATCTGCAAACTTCTGATGTACCAGAGTTTTGTAAGGTGCATAGTTCTCTGGGCAGAATAACCTATCTATTCTTAACACTGCACTTCATTTAAAAAATGATAAAAGCAAGAGATAACCCTTACATTTTGAACATTAAGTTTCTCTTGAGTTAAGTGCCATTTACATCATGTGCCTTTTACTTCTAGAACTCTGAAAAAGGGCTCAGAATTTGTAATATTAATATAATGGAGCCTCATTATCACACTCAACCATGCATGCAGAGAGAAATCCAATTGTCTTCACAAAGGCATCAAAATTGGTTGTTTGAAAAACAACACATTTCAAGGAAACATGAAGATACTAAAATATACAAAAGTCTCATTGTCGAATCTACTCACTCTAATAGGTTTTGCAGGCACTGACCTCAAAGAGGGTATTTTGTTATCTCATAATCTAATTTCCAAATGCATAAATACTAGGATTTGGAGTTGAGAGGTAGGTTAGAGTAAAAGTTCTCAAATTTAAATTACATGTTTTCCCAAAATGTATACATGGAACATTACCTGATCCACTCTTCCACAAATTAATAACTTACTGCTATATAAATAGTTACAGCATTAACACAACACACTAAGGTATATACTATCTTTTTTTTTTTTTTTCCCTTATGCCTTCTCTGATAATGTCTGTTTCTTTTTTGGGGAAAGGGAGAGATTTTGGGGAAGAATCTGTATGGATGACTACATTGTAGGTAAAAGGGCTATCAGCTGGTTAGATGTCAGAAGACCCTGGCTTTCTTCCCAGCTGTACTTCCAGTTAGCTGGATAGCCTTGGGCAAAAATCACTACTTAAATAACCTCTCAGACTCTTCAGTTTTCTCATTCATAAGAGGAAGGACTAGACTAGATGAACTTCAAGGGTCCTTTCAGATCTAACTAGAGTTCTAGAAATTTCCCAACTGGCCACTAATGAGTCAGGGATACCTGATGGTTCACATTCTGAGTCTAAGGAAACTCTTAGGTAAAAAAGTAATTAATTTTGGACGAGTACACAGAAGAGTTTATAAATCATAGCACCGGAGAGTTGTCGATTTTTAAACAGAGAGATCATAGACCTCTGTTAGAAATGACTCCAATATGTATTCTTATTTGCCAAAAAAGCTTAGAGTAGTTGCTGTTTTCCCCTGCAATGACAGGAATTTGGCTTACAGATGTAATCAGAGACGTCACTGCACGTAATGAGCCCAGGGGGCATTTTATGCCTTCAGGAAGGGAATGTGCCCCCAACATCTAAGATGAGCTGACAGACAGCCTAAGTTTATCACTGGGCTTCAGGGGGTTTGGGGGTTACTACAATAAACAAGGACATTTCCACACACAGAATGTTACCTAGGCCTCCCACTCACGATGAGGAGCCACACACAAAGATGTAATGTAACTCCTCAAGCTTACTTGGAGGCAATGCCAGGAAAGGTTTCAGGTAACAGCATCCTTCTGCCTGAGATGGAAGATGTCTGTTCTTCTGAGGCCTCCAGCTTCCTTACCTTTTCTCCACCAATGTTCTCAGAAGGACAAGAATTGAGATCAATACCCATGATGTGAGGCCATACCCAGGATGCCTCTATAAAGAGTTGGATCGATGGCCTCAGCCACGCATAAAATGTCATGTGGAGGGGTTACTTTTCAATGTGAATCAGACTTGGCATGCTGCATTCAATCATATCATATTGTTATACTCTCAAAAAAAACTGACAAGTTGAATACAAGTAATTTTGGGGGAAATTCATTTTTAAAATTAAAATATATATATATATTTTTAAAAAAACTTTAAACAGGAATTTTTTTTTCTACACCAAAATCTTTAAATACCATTTCCTTTTATGGGGGGAATAATATTGTTGTGTTCATCCATTTTCAAATAGGACCAATGATGATAATATGGATAATATAGTGACTGCACAAATATGCAGGTGTGTTCTGGTGACTATTAAAAAAAAACAAAACAGTATATTCACATCCTTGTGGGTCAGCTTTCCTTTTATTCTTGTGATGTCACTGAAAAATGACATATGTTAAAGGGAAGAAAAAAACAAATTTGTTTTTTAGGGGTGGTTTTTTTGTTAGTTTAAGCAACTTAGAAAGGTTTGTTTATTGAAAGTAATAACCATACTTTCTAAAATTAAAAAAATGAAGAAGAATGCAAAACAAACTTCAGGGACTAGTTAAAACATTACAAAGAAGACAAGAAAAGAAAAAAAATTCTCATTTGCTGGGTTAGTAATGCTCCAGTAACCAGCCCGCCTGATAAATGTTCCTGAAAACTCTACTGGGAAACTTTTCAAAGTATATCAATAATAAACAATATAAACTTTTAATCTATTGGGAAGCAATTTATTTACTATTAATCAACTTTTCTCTTCCTTGTCTCACGTTCTGCAAGTAAATATACACGCTTATAAAATATAGATGTATACATGTGCACACACATACACACACATGCATATAAGTATAGTCTATGCACACGTGTGCATAATATATACCCATACTCATATATTGTCTACTGAAAACCATGACGTTGTTTTTATATATGTGTGTATGTATGTGTGTATATACACATTTGCATATATATATATATGAACACTGTAGACATGCACACCTGTGTTATGTGTACATATAAACATTTGTGTTTATATTGTTATATTGTTTATATTGTTAGTTGTAACAATAAACTGTTCAATGCTTTCCACAGTCAATGTATTCGTGTATATATGTATCTGTGTATGTGTATATGTGTGTGTGTATATACATACATATATATATATATATGTGTGTGTGTGTGTGTGTGTGTGTATCTATATATACCTGTATCTGAATGCGTCTGTATATATTTAAGCACAACGATACATACTTACATACATTTGCACATATATACACTGGCTATTGGAAAAAATATGTATATACACATATCTGTACATGAAAGTACTATATACATATATCAATATATGAAAGCACTGCCAAATACATATGTATACATTCACAACTTAGTCTGAAATTAAATATCTCACTTTTTAAAAACATTTTTGCCTTACTTGTATCATTCTGTAATTAGGTGCTCTGAAATTGACTAAAAAATTAATCTAAATGATCAGCTTCTGATTAAAAACAAAGTTCCTCAAACCCCTTTTTTCCCATAATACTTTTTATCTCAGTGATTTTAAAAGTTCCTTCAGTTCCACTGAGGCCAACAACACTGTACAGTATTCTATCTGCTCAGCAACCTGACTTCCTATTCTGAAGTGAAAAAGATAAAAAGAAAGATGATTAAGATCATATGATCAACTGACTGCATCATACTTGATTGTTCTCTTTCTAGTACCATGCCCACGGATATTTCAGTGGTAAGAATGATGCCGCCATGCTCTTCTAAATGTTGCTGTAATTCCCAACATAAATAAGGAATGAAGCTGATACTCTTCATTGGGGCACAGATTCCTTGTCAGGTCTTTAAAAATTAAGCATGTCCTTGAACAATAAACAAAGATTAATTCCTTCTGTATCTTTAGCTCCTGAGGTGGGAACATTCAGATGAGTATCATAATTAGTGTTTATAGACCAAAAAAATAATTGAGTGAAGGGTGTGATTCAAACTTTAAAAAACCATCCAGGATCTCACCAGGCCCCTCTTATTTTTTATCTTGTAAAGCACACATTAAACTCCTTTTTTCTAACAAACTTACATACTTATTATTTTAGTCCTTCAGATAAAAACTTCTGAGTACAAAAAGCAAAATAGAACTCTTGGAAAGGGTAATAATTCTGCATTTGGAAGATATGCATTCAAATCTTGCTTCAAATGCTTACTACCTATGTGACCTTGGCAAATCACTCCTGCTTTGGATATGAGTTTTCTCATCTGCGAAATGAATGAGTTCAACTAAATGATACCTAAGGTCCTTTCTAGTTCTAGAAATAGGATTTTATGACCAAAAGCCAATTATGGAAAGCACAAAAAGGCCCCAAAATAATAATGACCTTCAAAGTATTGATCCTGCCTCTGCAATCAACATCCCAGGGAACAATCTTTTTGGAGATTCACCCTGAGAATTTCTTCTAGAAATGCCAAAGACAGCCCCCCTATCTTTAGCACCTGCTGAAATCTCAGAAAACAAGGTTCTCATCATCCAGTCCTTGGCACTATCAAATGGGTCAATGGTAGAAGACATCTATGGTTTTTATCAATGGAAATGACACTAAATAAGATGTTTTACTGCTTTGTTTTGCTGCTGCAACATAAGGACCACTATTAAGCATTTTCACCTTACTTGTAGCTCAAATATCCTATATGTGCTGTTTCTCTATAAAGTGGAAATTTTTGAAAGTAGAAATAATTTTGTTTTCCTGTATGCACTCTTAGCTCTTGGCATAGTTCTTTATACATAAGAAGTGCTTAATAAATGCTTTATTTCTTTATTCATTCATAATTTCATTTTTTCTCTATCTCATCTCTTACAGGAGGACAATTCTAGATTCAATTTCGGATTTTCAGAGCCAAGTCCAATACATTCATTTTTTCCTTCCTTTTTTTACTCAGTTTGAGCAGTCTTCCTGATATTTTTTACTGAGAGAGAAAGCAGTACAATCCATTTTTTAATGTTGTAGGAACATGGGATTCAAAGATGAAAGGAATGTTAGAGACAATTTAGTACAACCGTTTATTTTATGGATGAAGAAACCAAGGTAGCAGAAAATTTAAATCCAAGTCTTCTACCTATCCCTTTTTCTATCTGCCTCACTTAAATCCAACTCACAACATAACCTCAGGATATCATTAGTCTTCTTGGAGAACAAAGGCTGAACAATAATCACTTAACATGTTCCACCCAGAGTTGTCCTAAGATAAATCACTACATATTCTCTTATGCATCCTTTAATGTCTCCTCAAATGTTGTTTTTTCCAGATTAAAGGTGTTTATTTTTACTGGGAATCTGAAAATGCAACTTTATTCTGTTTAGAGAATTCAGAAGGGTCCACAAATATTCTGGACAATGAATAAAAGCAAAAGTGAATTCAGCAAAAAGAAAAGGAGAGAGCTCCTTTTCTAGGCCTTCAGGGAGGTATCACTGTTTCTGTGTTGTTTATCCTTCACGTGGTATGGGGAAGGGGACGCCATGAGGGATCTAAGTGAGGGAGGGCTCAGCCTAGTGGCCACCTGTCCATCAGGACAGGGCCCTGAGGCAGTATGGAGTCTTGGGCTTTTTAAAATTAAGGTCTTTAACAAATCTCAGTTTGATAGAGACAATGCCCTCTCAGTGATTAAGGGTAGGTGAGATTTAAGGCAAAGAATGGCTACTTTTATTTAGTGTCCAAAGGAATGCCAATCTTGGAAGGAAAGTCCCTCAGGGCTTCTGGACAAAAAAAAAATGGTTACTATTTACATTCACTCAGAATCAATCCTGCCACTGGACCCAGATGGAGGAAACAGTGAGACTGGTGACTTTGCACAGTCCACCCCACTTAAATCTAACTCACTGGCACGTCAAGGCATCTTTTCCCCAATGTCATGGTCCTATTTGAGAACCAAGGACAAACCCCTACCTCTGTGAGCAGAATGCCCCACTGTGGCCCCTTCCTTTGCTTCTTCCCTTCCTTCCAATAAAGTGTGTCATACCCTTACTTGCCAATGCTCTGCTTAAAGGAATATAACTGTTTTGATGGCTAGAATACATGCCAAGATATCTTGTGATTTACTCTCTAGATTTCTTTCTTAAGGACCATACCTTTAATCCAAATCACTGTTTTCTCACTGTTTGGCCAACAACAGGTGCCAGGTCAAGCCCCAATTAATTCATTGTTTCTATATAGTGTGCTAATGGAGTATACAAAACTGAAGGAAAATTTCTGACCACTTTTGTAGAATAAATAGGTCCTATGCAAACGTTTTTGTTTGTTTAAATGTAATCGTAATTAAACAAAAACTAAGGGGAAAGAAGTAATATTCATTTTCATTCACATTTAGTTCTGAAAATATTTCTCATAAATATTAAGAATATGTAGATATAATTTTAAAGAAATTTCTCTTGAACCTCAATTTTCTCACCTGCAAAAATAAGATCATTGCTGTATTGCTGACTTTACATTCTTTACCACCAGTATTTTAAAGCTTAAGAAAATAATGGTGTCTACATTTTTATGGGAAAGTTTTATTATTAACGAAATGTTATTACATTTGAATGAGCAATTTACAACTACAGAGAGAACTCACTTTACTCAAATATACCACTGAGAAATACTTAGTCTAAGAATGTTTTAGAAATCTGAAATCATTAGGAGATTAATATACTAAAAATGAGAAAATTAAATTATGCAAGAAATAGTCTTGTGAGAAATTAAGTAACTAAAGTCAACTATTTAAAAAAAAAGCAAACAAAACAAAACAAAACAAAACAAAAAAAACAATCCTGTGGCAAAATTTGAGCAGCAAGGAGATAATTTTAGCTCAGATACTTAACTAATTGTGCTACTGTTATGTGATTGTGCAAATTTGTTTTCTCATTTATAAAATGGGGATGATAGAACCTACTTTCCAAGTTTGTTGCAAGGATCAAATGAGAGAATTAAAATGGACTAGTATAGAGTAAGACCTATATAAATGAGCACTAAAAGTCACCTAGGTACCTCATAGGTGTCTTCCTGATGGAACATAATTCACTGAGGGCAATGTTTCAGTTTTTTGTACTATATTTCTAGTGCCTAAGACAGAGCCTGACACATCAGCAGGATAGGGATAGGGACAGGATATGCACTTGTGATTTCACTGACACAGGATCTTCTAAATTATGAAATTAGGGGAGCACCTTCTCTGCAATTCTTATCATTCCTAGAATGCTAAAAGGTTAAATGAGAGCCTAAGATATCACCAACATATTTTTATAGTTGGCCAGACTTGAACATTAATGCTTTCCTGACTTCAAGGTCAGTTCTCCCTCTGTTATACCTACTTCTCAGGGCATACAGTAGGCACTTAAATGCTTAATGACTGATTGGTCCCAGTACCATTACCATGGCCATTAGTGAACTCTTTTATACTTTTCACTAAGATAGATGTTTGAGGGTATAATGGATGATGTTTGGTTCTCCCACCAGCCAAATTCTTAACAGGCTAAAATGTTTTCCTTAGAGGAATTCAGTAATTCAATCATTCAAAGGAAGGAACAACAGAGAAGTCAGGGACTACACAGCATACATTTTATCTAAGGTATTAATTGGAGAAATTAGCCAAACAATATTAAAGTATGACTTCTTGTCTGGACTCAATTGTAGGGTATTAAAAATGTCACAAGGAAACAAAATTAGAACAATTAATATGCAGTTTGCTTATAGTGCTACCTATGGTAAAGAACTGTTACATGCCCTTTGGCTAGTGAAATCATGTTAACCAGTAGTCTAAAGTTTCTTCTGCAACATTCCACTTGATATCCTAGAACAATTTGATATGTCAAGGCTGATATAAAACAATTCAATTTTAGAAGCAGAGATAAGATTTCTAATAGCTCTTGTTGCTAAATGAATTATAGGACAATATGTAAGAGTACAGTTCATCTATTCAGTGTATAGTTGAGAAAAAATTTATTCAGAGAAATCAATGAGAACAATCTGCTTCTTGAGAGGAACGTTGGCAAGGTCGGCTGCATAAGTGAAGAAATGGAGAGTTATCCTAAATGAGGAATATCAACAATACTAGAACATGGGCTTCCAGTCCTTTTAGAGACAAAATATCCCACCCCCTTTGTTTAACAGTGCAGTATGGGAAAAGAGCAAGAGCAATGATGTAAACAGTAACTGGTGATATAATCTTGGGCAAGGCCCTTAATCTTTCAAGTTTTAGTTTCTTTATTTGTAAAGTGAAGGTACTGTTAACAGATAATCTACAATTACCTTGCATTTATCATTTATCTGTCTTCACCAAAAGAACATCAACTTCTAGAAGGCAGGATATTTTTATATTTTTATACTTATTTTGTTTTTTAACTTCCCTTTACCTAGCATACTACTTAGCATAAAATTTGCAATTAATAAATGAATGTTGATTTAATGATCAACTGGTTGACAAAAATCCCTTCTGCCTTCTAAAAAAAAAATCTGTCTTGCTTTATAATTTCATGATGCTACTCTTTTCTCTCTCTGTCCAGTAGAATATAGCATATTTTTATATTAAACTAAGTAAAAATTCATTCTATTCTGATTGCTTTTGGGGATTTTCTTTTATCCCCTGAATTAAATATAAGCACTTGACTGACTAGTGGAATGGTGATGTGCATAAGAGTGACTGACAAGTGAGGAATATGAGAAGGTCCATCATCTCCTACCATGGGTTCAGAAGGGTTTCTTAAATCCATCCTTCAATTCAATGGCCTAAAAGAATTGCCATACATAAAGGAAGTAGAGGGAAATATTAGAATTCAAGAATTTAAATCTCAGTTCCTATACTGATATATTGTGAAGTGAGCAAGTTTATTCTCTGTACCACTCTTAATTGAGAAGACTGAGATAAAAATCAGATTCTGGGGAATTTAAAATGGCAACTGACATGTTTAGAATGTGATTATTTCCAGTGCTTAATACAGTGCCTGGCACATAATAGGTACTTAATAAAAGCTTCCTATCATTGACTAATTTTCATGGAGTATCATTAGAAATATGGTTTAAAATTTTTTCTCATATAGATATTAGACTTTAATAAGAAAATCAATATTTCACACTATGGAAAATCCTACTACTGAAAATAATTAATTTGGTAGTATAACTGACCTAAAGTGATCATAAAGGACCTCTCTTTGTTAATTTTTAAATTGCACTCAGCAATCCATCATAACCTAGTCATTTGCCTTACCATTGTCCTACATGCTCCTCAACTACAATAGTATTCATTTGATTAGACCTTCAAAAATATAGTCCCCACTTTGAAAATTAGAATTGGGCAAGCCAGGGAAGCTATGAGAGACCAAAAAAGAACAAAATATATTATAAGGAATGAGGACACAGAAAAAAATGTGAAATATCTCATTTAAAAAACAAACAAACAAACAAAAACATATCTGGAGACTGAATCAAGAAGAGAAAATATAAGAATTGGACTGCCGGAGAGTTGTGAACAAAAAAAGAGCCTATAGTTGATGGAAATAATACTAGAAAATTATCCTGGAGTGATAGAACAAGAAAGGAAAGTAGAAATAGAAAAAAATCCACTAATCACCACCTAAAAGAGATCCCTTGTATAAAACACACAGGAATATTATTGCCAAATTTTGAAACCCTCAGATCAAAGAAAAAATTTTGCAAGAAACAAGGAAAAAAAAACAATTCAAATATGCTAGAGCTACAATTGGAATTGTACAAGACTTATCAGCAGCTACAATAAAAGACCACAGGTCTTGGAATCACATCCACAGACCTACAGCCAAAAATATCATATTCAGCAAAATTATCTATAATTTTGAATGAGAAAAAAAACAGGCATTCAATGAATTTGCAGATTTTCAGGACTTTCTATCAACCAAACCCAAACTCAACAGAAAATTTAACATATAAAACCCAATATCAAAGAGCAAGGTAAAGGAACTCAACATGGACGAACTTTTTAAACATTGACAAACTCTTTATGTTTTTTTTTTTTTTAACATGGGAAATATATACTTTAAGATTTACAGCAACAAAAGAAAGATTGGAAGAGTAAAGGCAAAAACAGTAATCAGGTTATACAAATGCATTACAGAGGAAGAATAGACACAGCCATTTAAAAGGGGAGGAGGGCTCATGGTTCTGAAAACCTCACATCAAGAATGGGTTCAATAGGCAATACCACATTTATACCATGAAGGGTATAGCACCCTCCAAAATCTATAAAGAAATAGGGGATGATAGGCAAATGATGAAGCAAAGGGTGAGGGAAGAAGACAAGGGAGGTTAAGTAATAAAAGGCAAGTTACGGAGCAGAATTTAATTAAAGAGTCAGCAGGGATAGGAAAGACATGTGGATGTATGTGGGGTATAAGTGTGTGTGTGTATGTATGTATACAGATGTATACATAAATATATCCTTAAATATAGCTTACTTGGAATGGAGAGAGGATGAAAGGGAGATATGTATGTCTATGTGTGTTTATGTGTGTGCATGTATGTGTCTATATATGTATATATACATATATCCTTTCTTAACTATAGCCTGCTTTGTGTGATGGAGGGAGAATGAAAGGGAGATATGTATGTATCTATGTGTATTTATAGATCTACATATATGTGTGTATATGTACATATACACACATACATACACACACACACACACACACATATATATATATACATACATATATATATATATCCTTTCTTAACCATAGCTTGCTTGGGGGGGGGTGAAAAGAGGGAAAAAATAATAAAGTAAAAAAATGTGCACAGCAGAGAAAAAAAGAACAATTTACAAGAAAGTAAAAAAAAAAAAAAGATGGACACTCAAGAATATAATTTCTTAATTGTTATTTGTTCTTATATATTTTGAATCCCGCCTGATGTTCTGCTGGGCACATAATGTTCTCTCTTCTTTTATTTCATATTGCTTTTCTGTTGTTCTTTTTTCTTATTCTGTTTCTTCAAATAAAATAAATTTGGGAGAAAAATAAAAACAAAAACAAAAACAAAAACAAAAACAAAAATACAGTCTCTCTGTTCCAGAGGGAGTTGGTATGTTTAATTTTGAAAGTCCTGCACTGGAATAAGTATAGAGTTGAGTTATCCTGACTAGTGCCAGTACAAAGAACACTGGGCTCTGTAGCTAAAGGTTCTAGGTTCAAATACCACATCTGATATTAATGGGCATCAGTAGTATGTTGTTACCCTTTGCAAGTAACTTCTTTCTGGGCCTTGGTTTTCCCATTTGTAAAATGGGGAACCTGGACTAGATGGTCTCTGTGGTTCCCTGTGGCTATAGATTTATGACTTCATGATCTAGCCAGGCTAGATTATGCTTTATATTCTATTCATCCCTCTATCTTGCCACCTTCACAGTCACTTTATGGGAGTATTTCTTCTTTCTCTGGTCTTAGCTTTTCAACTCTTGTTGAAACATACCAATTAAATCAGTATTACCACTGCTTCTGCAGAGGACATATCAACCAACTGTCTCAATTTGCTGGGTCACCTCAACAGCCTTTTGACTTCTTATACAAAAATTTGCTTTTCAATAACCAGGCCCCATATCTGTTTGTGTTGAGTTATTTTTACTCATGTCTCACTCTGTGACCCCATGTGGAATTTTCTTGGCAAAGATCTTGGGAGTAGTTTACCATTTCCTTTTCTAGTTCATTTTACAGATAAGGAAACAGGGATAAACAGAGTTACATGACTTGCCTGTTCATGGTCACACAGCTAATAAATTTTGAACTTGGGAAATCTTATCTCTTTTTACTATAACTTCCTTGAAGGCAGGTATTAGCAATGCTTTTTCATTCACATGGTCACTTTTCATTTCAGTGGACCCTGTGTAAGTCACTGGTTTGTAGACCATCTAATACTATACCATGAGCAAGAGATGATAATTACAATGAGCATGTACTAAGTCTTCTCACTAATTTAGGGAATATACAGAAAAATTCAGACTTGATCTCATTTTTAGCAACTTTTCTCTAAAGCCTCTGTGGGCGCTTTATAATATCAGAATGTTTTAGAGCATTGGCAGCAGTCCTTTTCAAAATGTTTGGTGGCATCTGATGAGCCATGATTCCCAAGGAAAGGAAGTAGTAATGAAAAAGTAAAAACTACATCGTTGACATATTTACTTAAGAGAACCACAAATATGCATATGTATTACATAACTCAGGAACCTGTATTTAAAGCATTCCCATCAATAAGAAATTTCTTTGAAATTACAGGGTGTGTATATGTGTGTATGTGTGTGTGTGTGTGTGTGTGTGTGTGTGTTTCAAAAAGGAAAGTTGATATTTCTTGTTTAAAAGATCTCACAAATTGGGGACAGCTAGGTGGCGCAGTAGATAGAGCACCAGCCCTGAAGTCAGGAGGACCTAAGTTCAAATCTGGTCTCAGACACTTAACATTCCCTAGCTGTGTGACCCTGGGCAAGTCACTTAACCTCAATTGCCTCAGCAAAAAAGCAAAAAAAAAAAAAAAAAAAAAAAAAAGATCTCATAAATGGAAATGTTTCTAAAATGGAGATTCATTGAATTTTAATGTCTGGAAGGAACCTTAGAGATCACCACTTCTCTTATTTTATAGATTAGAAGGCAGTGGATTCATTTCTTCAACCCAAGTGTTGTGAACATATTAGCTTGTCAAAAGTGAGTATTTTTTGATGATGATCTCTTTTGGTGATGATAAATTTACATGTGAATAAATAGTTTATAGTGAATGGTAAAGATAAGCAGAAATGGAAGTTATTCTGTATCAATGTAAACATTTAAGTTTGTGTATTAATAGTGAAAATTTCCAGGAAAGGTATTCATTAGATAAAGTACCTGTCCAAAAGGCAGAATATACTCTTACATAAATCTTAGGTTCAGTTCCTACAAGAATTTCTATCAAGAGGACCTCTCTTTAAAACAACAAGTGGTCATTATGTATGAATGTATCTATACAGGCACACAAACCATTATGTATAGAGCTTATTTTCATTTATCTACATTAAAATGGCAGAAAATGTTTTAAAAGTAATGGTTAAAATATTTCCATAGGGAATTCTTATAAACAGTGACCCCCAACATATTTACTTTCAACTTGATGCTAAATATCAATTTCCTCATTTTCAAAATAAGGATCCTATGTGCCTGGGGCACCTTTCTCTGAATGAAGGATGGAGACCTCTTCTCAGACACTCCACTTGAGGGTCCATTTCTTCATTTCCTATCCTACCACACTCCTCTGGACTTCTCCATCACATCCCAGCACTAGGTGCCCAACCTCCTTTTAACTATGTTAGATGAAGCTGCTTAAAGGCAGGAACTGCTTTTCTGTTTTTGATATTATATCTATCTATATGTATATACATATCTATCTTTCTATGTATGTATGTATGTATGTATTCTTGCTCTTAGCACAGTGCCTGGCACATAGTAGGCACTTAAGAGATATTTACTGATTGACAATGCTATGATGTTTTGTTTTATTTTCATCCAAACCTGTGCTTTCATCAAGAGTCAGGAACTCCCAGTTTTAAGTCTCAACTTGCCCATGGTCAAACAGCTTCAAAGTGTCCAAAGCAGGACCTGAAATCAAGTCCTCTCAAATTCTCAGCCAAGACTGGTCTTCCATTCACTAAATCATACTACCATCTCAATACTTTGTTTTGTACAAAATAAGATTAAAACTGATATTGAAATAAATATTCAAAGACTCTGCCAGGAACATAGGTTGAATGATGGTTGAATGAATACAGCTCAGTATTTAAAGAAGTTCCTAAAGAAAATCATCAAAATTCTACCCCAACAAGATGGATTCACCATTCATTGGGAGCTCTCTAACATACAGAGTTAACATGGAAAGCATACCACATAATATACTTACACTGCCCATTCGAGTTTCTCATTCTTGATTGAATTGTAGAGTGCCTAAAAAAAGAAAAAAACAAAGAGAAGATTATTGTCCTCATTTTATTGTCTTAAGAATTCAGTAAACAAGTGTTACAAGGCAGGAATGAGAAAGCAAGAAACCTCCTACAAGGACCAAAAACTCATCATAGAAATAGGGCCAATTCATCAGAAGTCTACTGTTACTTCTTACCCAAGGCCTTTTTATGAGGTTAATAGCAATTCTGTGAGTGGGGAAGAACTATATATAATCTACCCAAAACAATCTAATACTCAGGAAAATTCTTGTCACAGGGTAAAAAATATTTTACTAAGTTAAACATGATGCATAATACTGCTTCTTCCACTAATAACAACAAAAGGATTGAACTGATTAAAGTAGGTTGTGCATTCTCATTTTCTGCCTGAATGAAAAGGTAGCTTATTGATAATTCTTTATTTTTTAACTATATAGCAAACAAATTAAAAACTGGGAGCTCAGATGTCCTCAGGTACAATCCTTTCATTTTCTTCTCAGCAAAGAAGAATACAAGGCCTAAGATGTTTAATAATTTGCCCAAAGTCTCACAGATAGTATTTGAAAGAGGTCACAACTTTGAATTCCTATGCTTCCAAATCCAGAATATCTTCTACTTCACTATATCCAGTTTTGGAGATAAACATAAAAATTCTATACAAAAATTTAATTAGAAAAAGATTGATTGGGGGGAAGGGGAGGGAAAGTACCAAGATAAAGAATGGACATCAGTAGCAAAGGCCCCTTTTGGGGGATGAAATCTCTGAAAAGTTCACAATCACCAATAATTTTAATAATTTGACTTCATACTGAATTTCATTTAGAATTAAACATAAGGCCAAAGTGGTAGGAAGGGTCTATAAAATCTCATTCAAAGGAATGATAAGTACTTGGGAAAAGAAGGAAGCTAAGAATAAAGTGTGAAGTATTCCATAATACCTGTTTTGAACCTATTCCAAGTTTGGGCATATTAATCTTCTAAGCCTGAAACAATAGTAAGGTTTTAGAATTTTTAAAATTCCAAGTAGAAAGATCTTTCCAAAAGGGGAGTTGTATGGGGAGAATAATAGGGAGAACTCATGATTTATATCCTATCTTTCCAAGTCAAATGTGTCTACTCTGTGTCCACTGGATTCAAAATGAAAATTTTTTAAATCTTTAAAATATATCTTTGGTCCATCAACCTGTCACAGTGTCCACACATTGTCCAAAGTGTAAATGCAATGGAGTCAGCTTAATAGAAACTTGACAATTTTCACTGCATGGGCTATACCTGATAATCAATTCAGTTTATGAACATTTATTATGCACTTTTGATGTGTAAAGGTACAAGGGATAGATAGAAAAATAAAAACCAGACTATGAAATGTTCATTACTGGTTATTATACAGAAATAATTCTCCCCTACTTAGGATAAAACAAAGATCTTAACCATGCATTTTTCAACAGCCTAGCTCCCAATATACTTTTCTTTTTTCTCTTTCTTTTTTTTCCCTTTTTCTTTTTTGCTGAGGCAATTGGGGTTGTGACTTGCCTAAGGTCACACAGCTAGGACATGTTAAGTATCTGAGCCCAGATTTGAACTCAGGTCCTCCTGACTTCAGGGCTGGTGCTCTAGCCACAGCGCCACTTAGCTGCCCCCAAATATACTTTTCTAGTTCCATTTTTTAACATTTTTTTAAACATATTCTCTGCTCCAGCCAGCCAAAATAGAATGCTAGCAGCTCCTAGATCTTAACATTTCTTTTTCCTAAAAGTAACTGGAGATGCAGTCAGTAAAACAAGCAAAAGAATGATATGTTTAAGTGGCACATCCCACTAGCTAGTAACAGAGTTGGATATTTTCAGTATTTTCTGAAAAGGGCAAAGAAATAGAATGTATAGGAAAGGTACCAAAGGGTAGCTTTCTTTAAAGGGGTCTAATTCTTTGACCCAGAAGCTATCATGGACTCAGAAACTACAACTTTTAAAAAGACAGGTCATTAACATTGCCATTTAGCTGCCTAGATTATACAAAGTTGGTTATTAGACTCAAACAAGGAAATCTAGAATTATCCGGTCCAATTTGAGGTAGGTGGCTCTTGGAGGAATGAGTAAAATGGGGGTTGGGTGGTTAGGAGAAGAAAATAAGGAAAAGAAAATAAGGTGACAAAGAATTGAACATTGCAGGGATCCCTGTTAATTGGGGAATGATCAAATGAGTTGTAATATATGTTTATGGTAGAATATATAGAGAATGATGATCTCTATGATCTTAGAAAGTCATGGAAAGACCTGCACAAAATGATGAATGGTAAAGACAGCAGAACCAAGAGAAGATTGTGTCCAGTAATAGTAACATTATTTTTATAATGACTGAGCAATGACATCACTTTGACTATTATAAATACAAAAATTAAAAATAAAAGACATATGAAGAAAGATACTATTGATATCCAGAGAAAGAATTGATAAAAAGATGTTTATATAGAATACTCATGTGTGTAAGTAATGGTACCCATCTTGGGGAAGGAATAAGGGAAAAGGAAGGAAAAAAGGAGGGGAAAAGAAATTTATATGATAACTATTACTTATTTGGAGAGAACAGCAAATTGTACATGGTAGATTCAATAATGATATGTTCAATAATGAGATTTTCCCTTCCCTCTCCCAGGGAACCAAAACTTACTAAATAAACAAACAAACAAACAAATAAATAAATAAGACAGAGATAAAGAGAGAGACAGACAGAAAAGAAAGAAAAATGGGGGAGAGAGGAGGAGAGAGATATTTTATAAAAAGGAAAAAAAAGCAAAACCAATAATACAGGGGAAAAAAAGAAAAAGGAAGTAATAAGTGACCTTCTACTCAATTGACTATCCTGCTACCTCTTCCATTTGCAAAAACATGAGAGAAGTCTTTTCTTATCTCCTCTCTCTGGCCAAACTTGCTCTTTATAAACTTGATTTTAATTGTCAATTATCTTGCAGTTAGTTGCTCTTCCTCTTACATTACTATAGCCACTGTATATGTTGTTTTCCTAGCTCCACTTCCTTATTGTATGTCAGTTTATATCTTTCCATGCTCCTCTGTATTATCATGTTCATAATTTCTTGCAACAGAGTAGTATTTCACTTTATTCATGGTAGACAATCTGTTTAGCTATTCTCCAATCAATGGTAATTTATTTTGTTTGCAGTTGTTCAATAATACAAGAGTGCTGCTAAAAATATTTTGGTGAATAGAGAGACATTCTTTTGGTGAATGATCCTCCATGGGGATGATTACTAGCTTTGGAATCTGAGAAGTGAACATACCTGTATCCTTTTTAGGCATTTGTTTACATGATTCCAACTTCTTTTCCAGAATAGTTGCACCAATTCACAGAGCCTCCAATAATGCATTAGCATTCCTGTCTTTCAACTACTCTTCCAACACTAACTGTTCCTATCTTTTGTTATCTTTTCCAATTTGCTGGGTTTGAAGTGAAACCTCAGGATTGTTTTGATTTCTATTTCTTTCATTTTTAATTATTGGGAACATTCTTTGATGGGGCTATTAACATAAAGAAGTTCTTCTGAGAACTTCATATTCTTTGCCCACCTGTCCATTATTATAGTCTTTTTATAAAACTTTTAGCATGTATTAGCATTTATGTATATATTTGTTACATATGTGGATACTGTAGCAATAGAGCATATATACAAGTTGTCCCAAAAGATTTAGTGCATTTTAAATATTTTTTAAGCTAAAAAAGACTAAAACCTCATTAAGACTTTTAGGAAATCCTATGTGTAAATGTATACGTGGGAGAATATATGCATGTTTGTGTGTATGTATATACACATGTGTATATGTTAATGTATGTATGCTCAGCATTTATACACATACATATGCACATTAAGCATTTAAGATATTGGCTTTTCAGAAATATGCATAAATGTGTATTTAAATTTTTCCCAATTGATACTTTCCTTGGTGCTAGAGGAGTTAATTTTGTTTGTATAAGCCTTTCTCAATTTCATTTAATGAAAATTATCTATTTTACCTTTGGTAATTGCATCTATCCTCTGTTTGGTTAAGAATTCATGACTGTGAAATGATATAGGATATGCTTCTATCCTAATTTTGTTATGGTATGATTTTTAATATTTAGATCATGTATTCATTTGGAATTTATTGTGGAAAATGGTATGAGTAAGCCATTGTGCAGAATGTTTTTAATAACCTCAAGCTTCTCTTTTAAACAAAGGTTTATTTTTTGACTGAGAAGATACAATAGGTAAGAGATATGTAAAATGAAGTAAGCTGGGGAGGGAGAAAGAATTAACAAAAAACATGAGACAAAGAAGCAGCAAGAGAGAGAAGGGGAAGGAGAGTTTGTTTACAGAGGTAGTGGAGAGGGGAAACCCAAGGGAAACTGAAAGAGAACAGGAATCAAGTGGGGACAAAGATAAGGTGGGTAGTTTAAAATGGAGTTATATAGAATCATAATTATATTTATTTTATTATTACATATTTATTATACATGACAAAATATATGTTCCATCATAATGGGAGAATTAGCAAGGGACTCAGATTTTTGCCCATGGAAGTGGTGGGCTCTGAGATGAGAAGGTTGGAATATTAGCTATAAGTCATGAGAGTTAGGAGCATGGAGTGTGGAGAATATCTTAATTCCAAGCTTCTAATTACAGTTCTGTTCTCAGACGGAGATTTCCCAAGTCCCAGGTGGTATGCACTAGCTTTGATAAATACAAAAGTACACTTCCTGAGCCCCAGCTTTGCCATATCATTTCGAGGTAAATGACTGCTTCTATTTGATTTCCTGTCACAAGGGATGTGGTGGATGCTACTGTAGGAATGGCAGGAGGCAGCCAGATAACATGTAATGTTCCCCATCCTGCCTGCACTGCATTTTCCACTGAAGACAAATGGGAGCTGACTGATGTAAGACCTAAACTGTATCTAGACTTTAGCCAACTTTAAACCTGACTGACTGGGCCTCTTGGGGGCACAACACATAGAACTGGAGAAAGTCGGGAAAACTTGAATTCAAATTCAACCACAGACCTGTATTTACTTGTGTGACCAAGGTATGGACAAGTCACTCAACCTCTGTTTCCCTCCATTTCCTCATCTGCAAAATAGGAATAATAATAGCACCTCTATTGTGCCTGGCACATAGTAGGTACTATATAATACATATACTTATTAACTACTAGATAACGAAGTAAACTTCTGCCTTTGCTTTGGTTGCATGGTGCTCGTTAGAGAGAAGATTCAATTTCTAAAAGTTGGAAATTTTCACATTGCTAAAATTGATTATGAAGATACCATATGTATTTTTATATCCACTCAATTGTGGAATGTTCCTTTAAACTTAAGGGATAGAAATAATTTCCATAGGTGATAGAACTCTCTCTCCTAGTATGATTTGATATATTCTTAGCAGATAAAAATTTTAAAGAATAGCCTAAAGCATTGATTCCCCAGGATCACAGTCGTTGCATTTCAGAGGCAGCACTTGAACCTGGTTTTTTCTAGTGCCCAGGCTAATTATCTAACCACTATACCATCCTGCCTCTCATTTTTTTTAAATTAAAGCTTTTTATTTTCAAAACATATGCATGGATATTTTTCAATATTGACCCTTGCAAAACCTTGTGTTCCAATTCTCCCCCCCTCCCCTAGATGTCAAGTAATTCAATATATGTTAAACATGGTAAAAATATGTTAAATCCAATATATGCATACATATGTATACAATTATCTTGTTGCAGAAGAAAAATCAGATGAAAAAGGGGAAAAAATGAGAAAGAAAATAAAATGCAAGCAAACAACAAAAAGAGTGAAAATGCTATGCTGTAATCCATACTCAGTTCCCACAGTCCCTCTCTCAGATGGTTCTCTACATCACAAGATTATTGGAACTGGCCTAGATCATCTCATTGTTGAAAAGAGCCATGTCCATCAGAATTGATCATCATATAGTATTGTTGTTGCCATGTATAATGATCTCCTGGTTCTGCTCACTTCACTCAGCATTAGTTCATGCAAGTCTCTCCAGGACTCTCTGAAATCGTCCTGCTGGTCGTTTCTTATAGAACAATAATATTCCATAACATTCATATACCATAATTTATTAAGCCATTCTCCAATTGATGGGCATCCATTCAGTTTCCAGTTTCTAGCCACTACAAAAAGGGCTGCCACAAACATTTCCGCACATGTGGGGCCTTTTCCTTCCTTTAAGATCTCTTTGTGATATAGGCTCAATAGAAACACTGCTGGGTCAAAGGGTATGCACAGTTTGATAACTTT
Source organism: Myrmecobius fasciatus (assembly GCA_023553655.1). Classification (NCBI taxonomy): domain Eukaryota; kingdom Metazoa; phylum Chordata; class Mammalia; order Dasyuromorphia; family Myrmecobiidae; genus Myrmecobius; species Myrmecobius fasciatus. The sequence continues at coordinate 162,706 of JAJPUD010002155.1, forward strand.
TTGAGCATAGCTCCAAACTGCTCTCCAGAATGGTTGGATCCGTTCACAGTTCCACCAACAATGTATCAGTGTTCCAGTTTTCTCACATGCTCTCCAACATGCATCATTATCTTTTCCTGTCATCTTAGTCAATCTGACAGGTGTGTAGTGGTATCTCAGAGTTGTCTTAATTTGCATTTCTCTGATCAATAGTGATTTGGAGTATCTTTTCATATGACTAGAAATAGTTTCAGTTTCTTCATCTGAAAATCGTCTGTTCATATCCTTTGATCATTTATCATGATTCTTTTAAAAAGGAACTTTAATATAGATCCATGCATGCAAGACATAGGTAGCTCTAAAAAACTGAACACATCTATGGTCTTTAAAGGTCAAGGATATTATTACATTTGAAATATTACTCTATTATATACATCATTACCAGATCCAAGTGATCATATTATATTCGGGAAATGTTTTGTTACTATCTTAATGAATAGCGAGCCTCATGAGTAATTCAAGCCTTATTTATTAACTGAAGAGCAAATTGTCAGGACAATAGGAATTGGCTAAGATTCTAACTTAGATATCATTTAGAAGCTTCTGAAAAATGGAAATGAATGTAGTAAAATTTGCATTTAGAGAGCAGAGGATATGCCCATTATTCTTTTTTTTTTTTTTTTTTTTGCTTTTTACTGAGGCAATTGGGGCTAAGTGACTTGCCCAGGGTCATACAGCGAGGAAGTGTCTGAGACCAGATTTGAACTCAGGTCCTCCTGACTTCAGGGCTGGTGCTCTAACCACTGCACCACCTAGCTGCCCCATACTCATTATTTTTTAAATTAGCTCAGCATAAAATTAGTTATCCTAAAGACTCACCTGCTCTCTATCTCACATATACATACATTGTTCGCCTATCCATAAATCTGATAAAAAACATTTAAAAATTCACCTGCATTACACATAAAGGATAGGAGTATACTCTTCAAACCCATGAGGAATTTACACCAAGAAAAATAATGACAATGTGTCAATTTTATAACTTCTAGAGTCTAGGAACATAAAGGAACATACAATCTCAACCCAGTGCAACCCCATTATATAAAATCTGGCATTTAAATGGCTTCCGACAAAACAGAGAGGAATATTTTTTAACAATGCTCTTTAAGTATAGATCTAGGTAATGGTTTTCACTGTTAACGTCTTTCATATATAATGAAGAATCAATTAATTAACCTATAAGGTCTCAATAGTAATGAATGATTTTGTTAAAGCTAATCAACTGTCATCTAGTTTATTTTGTGACTATTTGTTAAATGGGCAGTTGAGAACAAAAGTGCAGTAGTTTGTAGTCAGGGGAAAAAAGCCAAAAGTAACCGGATCATGTAGGAACAGAACATTGAGTTAGTCCACATTTTAGATTAGGTGATTTCAGAAAGGTCTGTAAAGATTTACAGGAACAAGCAGAATCAGGAATACATTGTATACAGTAACAACAAGTGATCAGCTAGGAAATATTTGTTTCTTCTCAGTGGTTCAGTGATCCACGGCAATCCCAATAAACTTTGGATAAAAAATGCCATCTGCCAGAAAGAGAACTAACTATGGAGATTGAATGTGAATCAACTTAAGCTATGGCTTTTTTTTTTCTTCTTTTTTTTTTCTTTTGCAGTTTTTCCCTTTTGTTCTGATTTTTCTCTCCCAACATTGATTCATAAAGAAACGCATGTTAAAAAAAACGTACATGCACAACCCAAATAACTAAATAAATGAAGCAATAACAAACATTCATTTAAGTTCCTTGAGAGGAAGAGATGATTTGCTTTTATCTTCGTATCTCACACACTTAGCACATTGCTTGACACCTATTAAGTGATTCATAAATGTTTGTTGATTGATTGATTGCATTGGACAAGGATATTTTCAGGTATGGTTTACAGATCTATCATATTTTTCAACCAGTCTTAGTTTTTCTTTCCCCTAACTAAAGATGCCATCACTTACACTAGGAACAAGACAACATGGAACACTTCCCTCCAGTGACACTTTGTTGACACTGAATAGGACACTATGATTTGGTGGGATTGGAAGTGCCTTATTTGGGAGCAAGATAATGCATAGAGAATTGCTTGAACTACTGAGTACTGAGTAACCAAGACTAATTTACATTTCCAACCTCTTTTGTGTCTCACTTTTGATTGCTTCACATCTCGATAATAAGGAGCAATTTCAGTCAAGATAGGGAACAGTGATTGTAGCTAGGACATCTAATGCCTCATTTCTATCCATCATCAAGCTACTATGTCTCCTCAATTTTCTGCCCCTCAGGAAGCATAATTTCTGGGAAATATGGACTTGGATTTCAGTGTCGGTGATTATTAAAACTCAATGTGTTTTCTGTCTGTCATTTTTCTTCATCCTTCTGGAGGTGCGGAAGCAAAGCTCAGTGTAGCTTCCCCTGCTTTGGTTTCTCAAAATTAGGAAAAATGGAATATCAACTTCCTAGCCTAAAAAAGAAGACCACTAGTGAGTCTGAGACACACAAGCAGAGAAAGGAAGCAGTTATTTGAGGATTAAATTCCTATTTTATTAGCCTCTGACATAGACTGGTTGTATTATTGTTGTTGTAATGATGCCATTATTATGATTATATATCATATAACAACATGCTATTAGATGTAATAACATGTGATTACATGTCATATAACATGTTATTATATGCCCTCAGAAAAGTCATTTAAATTCCTACTGTCTGAGGAAAAGGAGGAGTCGTTGCCGCCGGCACCTAGGAGAGTCAGCGGGCAAAGAACCGGTCCGGAGAAGCAAGCCCGGCCGCCACCCACAGGCCCCGCGACAGGCAGTGGCAGTTGTGTGAGTGCGTGCTTGCAGCCGGAGCGGCTGGGATAGAGTGGCGGTGGGGCCTGGAGACGGCGGCGGAAGCATCACGGACAAGAAGGTCTTCACCAAGGAGCTGGACCAGTGGATCAAGCAGCTTAATGAATGCAAGCAACTCTCGGAGTCCCAGGTCAAGAGTCTCTGTGAAAAGGCTAAAGAAATCCTTACAAAAGAGGCCAATGTACAAGAGGCACGATGTCCAGTCACTGTCTGTGGAGATGTTCATGAGCAATTTCATGATCTCATGGAACTTTTTAGAATTGGTGGCAAATCACCAGACACAAATTACTTGTTTATGGGTGATTATGTTGACAGAGGATATTATTCAGTTGAAACAGTAACACTGCTTGTAGCTCTTAAGGTGCGTTCCTGTGAAAGTATCACTATTCTTTGAGGGAATCATGAGAGTGGACAAATCACACAAGTATATGGTTTCTATGATGAGTGTTTAAGGAAATATGGAAATGAAAATGTTTGGAAATATTTTACAGACCTTTTTGATTATCTTCCTCTAACTGCCTTGGTGGATGGTCAGATATTCTGTCTACATGGTGGTCTCTCACCATCCTTAGATACACTGGATCATATCAGAGCACTAGATCACCTACAAGAAGTTCCCCATGAGGGTCCAATGTGTGACTTGCTTTGGTCAGATCCAGATGGCTGTGGTGGTTGGGGTATTTCTCCTCGAGGTGCTGGATATACATTTGGACAAGATATTTCAGAGACATTTAATCATGCCAAAGGCCTCACATTGGTATCCAGGGCTCACCAGCTGGTGATGGAGGGATATAATTGGTGCCATGACAGGAATGTAGTAACAATATTCAGTGCTCCAAACTATTATTACCGTTGTGGTAACCAGGCTGCTATCATGGAACTTGATGATACTCTAAAGTACTCTTTCTTACAGTTTGATCCAGCACCAGGTAGAGGTGAACCACATGTTACTCGTCTTACCCTAGACTACTTCCTGTAATGAGATTTTAAATTTGTACAGTATTGCCATGAACCATATGTTGACCTAAAGGATATGGGAAGAGCAACAGTAACTCCAAAGTGTCAGAAAATAGTTAACATTCAAAAAACTTGTTTTCATACGGACCAAAAGATGTGCCATATAAAAATACAAAGCCTCTTGTCATCAACAGCTGTGACCACTTTAGAATGAACCAATTCATTGCATGCTGAAGCAACATTGTTGGTCAAGAAACCAGTTTCTGGCATAGGCTATTTATAGTTACTTTTGCTTTCTCTGAGAGACTGCAAATATTAAGATGTAAACATTAACACCTCGTGAATACAATTCAACTTTCCATTCAGCTATAGCTTTACTCAGCATGACTGTAGATAAGGATAGCAGCAAACAATCAATGGAGCTTAATGAATATTTTGAAAAATAAGTACCAAGGCTTCCCCTCTATTTGTGAGTTTTGAAATTGTTTTGTTTATTTTCAGGGAACACTGTTTAATTGTATGATTTGTCTGCACTCAGTTTATTTCTCTTCCCAGCCTCAGCTCTACAATGTTCTTTGTTATTGTCAGATACTGGTGAGTTGTTTTGAACTGAACTTTTTTTTTTTTTTGTTTTGTTTTGTTTTGTTTTTTCCCTGTAAGATGTTACTGCACAAGAGCGTTGCAGTGTTTTTCATAATAAACTTGTGAACTAAGTACTGAAAATAAATAAATAAATAAATTCCTGCTGTCCTATGCAACTCCTAAGACTCAAGCTACAGAAGTGCCAATCTGCATTAGTAGAGATAGTTTCCTCACCTAAGCTTTTCCTATACCAAGGCCAATCACTACTCTTGTACCTCCCTATTCAATGGTCATTGAGTTAAGAGATCAAAAAGGGAAAAAGATGAGTTTTTTAATGAGCTAAAGAAGTAAAATGTATTTTTATATTTTTTTCCAGGTGGCTGGAAAAGTTCACATTTTAAAATAATGCTTTGGAGTTTGAAGACATATATTCAAATTCCAAGTCTGCTAGTTACTGTATGACTTTGGGTATCAATTATTCTCTAGACTTCACTTTTCTTCAACTAAAAAATAATGAGCCTGGGGTAGATGACCTTTAAGAGCTCTTCTCATTTTAAAATCTATGTTCCTTTGATTCCATAATCTGTCAAATGAAGGTTCTCAGATAGATAAGATTCCTTCTACCTCTAAATCCTAGGAATCTAGGAATTCTATGTAAATATTTGTAACTACAATCTAGGGGTAGGCTAGTAAATCTGCATCATTAACATTTTCTCCATTACTTAAGTCTATAGACAATCAGCAAAACAATAAATCAAGCTCTGATTTATAGTCATTGCCAGTTTCTAAGGTATAAAGTAAAATTGAGAAATAAGGGAAAAAACATACTTTGATACTTTGCAATGTAGGCAACAGAGTTTTTCTAAAATGTATTTATTTTGGAACTATGTGGTTAATATTACATAAATAAATTCAACTGGAGAGTTAGTGTTAGATTATCAGCTTTGATTTATCCAATTACCATAGAACTTTCCAAATGGCATTGCCGAAGCACAAATCTAATCAAATTGCTCACTTTCTCAAAAGGCTTCAGTGGCTCACTACTGCCTTAATGATAAAATATAAATTCTTTTGTTTGGCACTTAAAACTTGACAAAATCTGGTTCCAACTATTTTCCAGAATGGTGGCATATTTTGTACTCTAGCAAAACTGTTCCATTTGCTATGCCCTATATTATTAAATTATTGAAACATTTATATTTAGTTATATGTTTATCAGATGTTTCCCCCATGCCAGCAGTAACTATTTTCTTTTCTCTTTGTATCTCAAGAATTTAGGCTAGTGTCTGGCACTTAATAGGTACTAATGATTTTTTTAAAATGTAATTTAAAATATCCATTTAATGTAATAAATTTGATATTCTTCAGAAATGTGAAAACCTTTAAAAATCCTTTTCTTTTAATTGTCTGTTATTCATTTAGTTTGACTGATGAGTCCTGGGGAATATTTTTCAAGCAAACAAGTAAATATTAAGTGTTATCTCCCACGCCAATTGTTTTAATATATTAAATTGCTCCAATCCAAATTGTTTCTAAATAAAGAGACTGACTGAGCTTGATATTCTTCTGTTAGAAAATGCCTGAACATTAATTAACAATTTTCTATTGTACACATATTCTGAAAATTAAGGGTAAACACTAACCAAAATATAATCCAATCTAATAAGGATTTATTCAGCAAAAATACTAGCTATTATTATGGGAACTACAAAGAAGCCTAAGCACGCATGAAATGGTTCCTGCTCTAATGGTGCTTACAAATCTTTTTTGTTTTGAACCATTTCAAGTGCTTAGGGCAATGTATTTTTCAGTTTTTCATAAAACTTTTTTGGGAGACAAGCGAGATAGCACCTACAAGGACTTCAATTCTTGGTAGTAGAATGCGGTACCTTTCATGATTCCTCCCTCCCCCAGCTACTGAAATGCTCTAAACTTAAGATTCCTCTCAAAATGACAGAAGAGTTTTAAAACATAAATGGACAGATCACAAACTCTTAAAGGCCAGGAATCTATGTTTTATACAAGCATACATGCCCCCTACAATTCCTAAAATGTTCAGTGCTTTGCATATGGTGTTATTTTCAACAAACTCATCATACATAATTTGCTTTCCCCTTCTCATCCTTTTAAAAACCCATGACAATATATTAAATCTACCTTCTCTTCCTGTCTTTGTATACATTCTAACTCAAGAGACTGGCTTGCAACAGCATCCTGAACAAGAGCCATCCAGCCTCCACTTTAAGATCTTCACTTAAAGGGAACTCACGGCTGACTCAAGCAACCTTTTCCATTTCTGAATATATTTACTCATTTGGACAGTTGTCCTCATGGTGGTATGACCTTGAATGATACAGATCACAACTCCCCACCCTCTGCAAGTCTAGTCCCATGTCCTCCCATCAATAGTCCACAAAGATCACCAGCGAAGCATCTTAGCTGTTAACTCCTTGTTCTTCTGCCATGAGGAGCCCCACTCCTTGGTTGGCTGGTGATATGCCTTCATACCCCATTCTCCCATATAATTAATTCTCCATTTGTGAAATGTTGCAATTAACTCACTCACACATACCATCAGCCTCTGCGTTACTCTGGTTGAAAATACATTAAATGTATTTTCTAGCACATTTGAGGATTCGTAGCTATATAGCTTCAAAAGAACAATAGGTTAAAATAAGGAGCCTTTGTTGGAGAGAGAAGCTATCAGTTCTTAAAAAAAAAAAAAAAAAAAAAAAAAAAAAAAAAAAACAGCAGTCCCTTTATGGCAATCCAACTAGTTTCTCTTCCTATTCAATTGTGGACCAAGGTAATTATCCATGCACAATATCAGTATGAGATATATGTACTAAGGGACCATCTCCACTGCATCTATCCAACTTGTATATCATTCTCTAGACAATTTGCACTTAGTTTTTCTTATGAATAGACACTGAATTCCTGGGTGATTATTAAACTCAGTAGTAGGATATACAGTGGTATAGGATGCAAAGTAAATGTCAGTAAAATGTCATTCACAAACAATTGCATCTAAAAGACCTCCTCCTCAATTTATATCGAGAATTTTTCCTCCATTCCACCCTGCATCAAACATCCTCAACAATGGCTACACACACACACACACACACACACACACACACACACACACACACACACCAGTGAAAATATTTCCTTTTTTATGACTTTAATCATCAAAACACTATCAAACAAGATTATCTCTATTACATCTTTAAAGGAATTTTGTATAATTACCATATATAAATTAGGCATACTTTTTGGAGAAGAAACTGTAATACTGAAGCATTTTTGCTATATAATGAATCAAATGCCTTTTATATTTAACAAAAAAAGACTTCGGGATTCATGAAACTATTCACTTTTCAATTAATTGTATAACAATGAAGATGTGGTCAACTGTAGAATATCCTCCCCTGAAAATTTGTTTCATTCTCCTAACTTCATTGAGAATTCACTAGATATGTTTTTATTCTTTTCATAACCTCTGTAGAAAAGGGAAATTGAGTAGATTAATGTGGTAGAGGACTAGACTTGGGAGTCAAAAAGACCTGAGTTTGAACATGTGATACTAGACAACTCACTTAACCTCTAATTTCCTTATCTGTGAAAGAAAGATGATAATAACATCAGATTCTAAGGATCAAATGAAAAATATGTATAAAAGTTTTTAAAACCTTAATTTACTATATATGTGTTAGCAATTTTTAAATTTTTATTCATGTTTACATGATTTTTATTTTTATTATTCATGTTTTCTTAACTGCCTTGTAAAAATAATTATGATGATAACAAAATCATTTATCTAGAGCTGAAAGGGACCTCAAAACAAAGGTCATGATTTTTTTCCAACCACTAGTATCTTTCCCTCCTTTAGACATTTTGAGATTCAATCCTTCAATGTCCTCAAATATATATCACCTCCTGTATGGTCTTCTTTTATGTATACTTCAGCTTCTCTTTATCTTTGTCTTCTATCATACACTAATGTATTTCATACTTCTCATGAAGCTCATTAGGAACAGTGAAGATGCAACCAAATCTAGTGATCCCTTTGTTTTACAGAGAGAAACACCTAATTAAAGAAATCTTGATAAATATTTTCCTTTTTTAAGCCACTGTCATTCTTATATTTTCAACTCAAAATGTCTCTGCAGGTCATGGCTTATAAGGATCACTCACCCAACTGTCTATAAATTTGATTTTCTATCTACACACTGCTTTATGAAATAAATGCACTTATAAATGGTGCTACCATAGTTCTATGTTTGGCAAGAAGGTCAAACATTTCTTAGTTCAAGTGGTTTGTAGGCTTTTTTTTTTGATGCATGATTTGTTAATTTTGCTTAAGAGAAGGTGATAGTTTATGTTGATGCTTCTTTTATTGATTTTTTTAATGAAACACATTTTCATCTGTTAAAAAAAAGCAATTTAATGTCAGTGGTTATATACTTCCCACCATGTCAATTACTCTTTTTGAAGAGTTTTCAGACCATATAGCTTGAGGATGTTATGTATCATACCATATATTTCATATTTAGTTTGTTTCATATTCCTGAACTATTTTCTAACATTTTCTGCCATACTCCACTCAACATCAATTTTGACACTAGTCATATACACAAACTTAAACTTACTGTGTTTTATTGAGTTCTTGAATAACATTAGTTCATTTATTACTTTCTGGATCTTCTTCACTGGAATCTTTTTATTGCAATTATTAACAATACTTTGAGCAGTTCCTGCCATTTTTTTTCTTTCGTTTTTTTGTTTTTAATTTTTTTTAATAATATCTTTTGATTTTTAAAATACATGCAAAGATAATTTTCAACATTTATCCTTGTGTTCCAAAATTTTCTCCTTCTCTTCTCCCACCTCCCTACCCTACGCAGTAAGTAATCCAATATAGGTTAAACATGTCCAATTCTTCTAAACATATTTTCACATTTATCATGCTGCACAAGAAAAATCATATCAAAAAGAGGAAAAATGAGAAAAATCAAGCAAACAGAAACAACAACAAAAATGAAAATATTATGTTGTGATCCATATTCAGTCCCCATAGTCTTATTTCTAGATCCCGCCATTTTTTCTAATGAATTAATATATGGATGTTAAAGAAGGGGTCAAAAAGTGACAGTTCTACTAAGGCAACATATGACATGATTCCTCTGCCTTAATGGAAATGAAGCAAGTAGAAAGCACATATGGGAAATAGAGGATAGAAAAAGAAGGGGACTCCTAAGGGAGCCTTCTAAGCACTTGGCAGTGAATGCAGTTGATTGAAGGAATAAGATCTCTATAAATATGAAATAAATTCTGTTTATTACAACTGAATTCTACTAACCCAAGTATAACTACTGTCTCCAGAGTTACTAATCATTTCTTAATTGGAGAGTTTTTAATGTGAGTGAGTGTGTGTGTGTATGTGTGTGTGTGTGTGTGTGTGAGAGAGAGAGAGACAGAGACAGAGATAAACAGACCAATCTTTCATTCATTCAGCGAAATTTTAAAACCCTGCTTCATCTTAAAAATAAATAACAAATTCTTAAATAAAATACAAAACCTAAGATTACAAAGGATGCCAAATACATTGAAACAGCTAATAAATAGTTTTTAAAACCAGCTTATGAAGCCCAGATTAAGAATCACTGTTGCAAAACACTGCTTTGTCTCAAGCTTCAGCCTTTTTGACCTCTGAACTACTTGTCAATATTGACTACTCTCTTCTCCTAGATAATCTCTCTCATTTGGGCTTTTGCCTTTTTTTTTTTTTTTTTTTTGCCTTTTTGCCTTTTTGCCTTTGTCTTTTGTTATGTCTTCATTCTTTTTCTACCTATTTGGTCACTATTTCTCAGACTCCTATAAACTAAGTTTCCTTGAAAAGAAAGTTTGCTTTATTTCTTTGGCCTTTCTTTATATCTCCAGTACTTAGCACAAATTCCTTGAACATAAGAGGTGCTGAAAAATGCTTGTTGACTGACAACTCTTTAAAGGAATTATCCTAGGCCATCACTAGTCATCTTGACCTTTATCTTGTCACTTAACTTCAATGACTGGAGGAAAGAGTGAGACTGGTAACTTTTTAAGCTCTGCCCTGCTCATATCCAATTCACTCCCAAGTCAAGACATCACCCTTGCAATGTTATTGATCCTCTTCCAGCAGGAAGGACCAATGAATCATCGTCCATGAGTATGCCAAACGTTCTTGCTTGGGTTATTCTTCTTGTCTCTCTTTATATCTTCTTCATGATCTTATCAGCTTGTCTATCTTCAATTATAACACCTATATAAATGATTCCCAGATCAACATGAACAGCTCTTGGCTTTTTCCTGAGTTTTATTCCCACATCAATAATTACCTACTGGACATTTCCATTTGAGTATCTCGAACACAACTCAAATTCATCTTGTCTAAAACAGAACTCATTATCTCACCCTCAAAAAACAACCTCCTTTTCCACCATATTCTGCATTAGCCCATTTCTTTTTCTTTTTTCTTTTTAAGAAATAAAACAAGCATTTCTATAACAGAATAAAAAAAAAGATTGTGCGTGAAATTGCAAGCCTATTTTGTGCAATTTGCTATTCCTTTTAAATATAATAATGTTATCATGTAAATTTTTTTCTCCTTTTTCTTCCTTCCCCCCATCCATAAATATCTTTCCAGTCCCTCACACTTGCAATTTTAAAAATATCCTCAACTCCTAGCTCTCTTTCACCCTTTCACCTCATTTATATATTACACTATCTGGTCTTGTTGATTTATCTTCTATCACATTTCATACATATGGCACTTTCTTCCCAATTATACAATCACTCTAGTTCAGGCCTTCATCAGGCCTTTTTCTTCGGTCTGTTGAAAAAGTCTCCTACTTAATCTCCCTGCCTAATGTCTATCTGTCTTTCTTTCTCTGTCTCTCTTGCTGTATCTCTCCCATTTTCTACATGGCTGCCAAAGTATCATATTTCTAACCCATAGTTTTAACTTTGCTCAAGTCACCTTTGGGCTTCCTATGACCTGTAGGAAAAAAGCCAAACTCCTCAGTCTGATATTCAAAGCCCTGACTCCAACCTATGTTTGGAACCCATTCCATCCTTTCACGTGCTCTACACAGTCTAGGTAAAATGATGTACCCACTGTTACTCACATATGTCATTCCATCTAAATTCATGTTGAAATGCATTCCCTCCTTAGCTCTATCTCTTACAGACTCTACCTTCCTTCAACACTTTGCTCTCATCATCAGTTTCCTTCCTTCCCACAATTCTTGGTGCTCCCCTCCACCACAAGAAATGGCTTTGAACCTATATTTCATAAATATTAAATTTATTTTTATGTTGCCTGGTCCAAAAGAACATAAGGTTTTTGAGAGCAGAAATGGTTTAGCTTTTATTTTTATATCTCCATGTCTTCTGGCATAGCACCTTCACAAAGAAGAGGCATTTAATAAATGTTAGTTGTTTCAATGATTAATGAAACCAAAATGCTTAATTGATCACTGCTCTCTAATTAAGTACTTACTAATGATCCCTTTAATAACATGTTTTGCTGGGAAGAAGTGAAACATTGCCATACAATATGAAAAAAATACCTTATCTTTCTCTTAAAAAAAATTATGACATTAGTCCATTCCAATAGTACACATCTCCTGTTTTGTTATTCAAAGGAAACTGATGACTTGGTAATCATATCAACAAGGTCTTTCACTGCTCTGACAACTGGTAAATCAAACTCACTGAGGGAAATTATAATTGCATTTACCAATTCCTGATTTTACTTGGTTTTCAGATCCCTATTAACCAATTCTGCTTTTTAGTCTGGTTCATATCTAGAGATCTGAAGCTGTTCAAGTTTGATTACAGAATTCTAGACAATATAAATAGCATGGACACAATGCTTCAAAGCCCTACAATTTCATTTTACCCTGTACAAAACTAGAAAATAAAACAAAAACGTCTTGGGATTTTTCACCAAAATATGTACAATTTTCTGTTGTCTAATATTTTCACCCTTTTATCTGTAATCATATTCTCTACATTTGTCAGTTCATTCTTTCTTAAATAGATTTTCTAAAAAAATTTTATTTCTAAATCAATTTTCTTAAAATTATCTTATAAAATTACTTGTCTACAAGTTTTAACCTCCCCAATAGAAGAATATAATCTCAGTTAAGGGAAGATGTGAATTAAATTAATTTTGCACCTTTACTTCTTAGTACAGTTCACTATACAAGGTAGGCATTTAATAAATAACTGCTAAATTGAATTGAAATCTATACAAAGATGGTCACATACAATGATTTCTTTTATTATCTATAATTCTTGGTCTCTTTTGTTAAGTAGGGTAACAACATTTCAGTAGCATGCCTTCAAGAAATTATTAATCTTCTCAAATAGGCTTTTATTTTAAGAGAAATCTAAATGAAACTTATGACATTTAAACTTTTCTTTCAAAATATATCTCAAGTATACAAAAGTCAACTTACTGTATCTGGAGTTTCTCCTAATTCAGTGCATTTATCATGACTTTCTAATTCTTTTCTGTACTAATTAATGTTTCTATTTTCTCTCTTCCAATTAGGTTCCCTAAAATAGACATGGATTCACCAAATAAGATAATTCTCATACATAAAAAGGCATACAAAATATTCGAGGAAAAAATTTCAGTATTTACCTTGTACTCTGTGTGCATGTGCAGCCTGTTAACTAGATTAGAATTCATCATTGTTTTAGAGCCCCCTACAACTGAGTGTGTTCACATCATGTACCCTATGGACCATAGAAAATAATGTCTCATAACTCAAGGGAATAATGGAGGTATAATTTCAATCATTCCAATAAATGACAGGCAGTATCTTTTAAAATGTCGGAGAAAAGGAACTGAATTCTACTTGATTATTAGGTATTTGGGTAGATATAAACAGTTGAAATAAGTTCTTTAAAAATGTCCAATAAAAGGAGCTCCCTGTAATTTCTGATACTTAGACAGAATGCCAGGCAATTGTGCCCTATCATTTTACTGCATTAGAGCAATGAAGATAAATCAAATTGATTATTTTAAATGGATCCCATCTAGGATGCTACAGGTGGCCAAAACCAGATACTATGTCACAACTGCTTCAGTATAAATAACATTACCATAATTCATATTGCCACTTTGAAGTTATGAAGCTATATCAATCTCATTGATCCTGATAATGTGAAGGTATATAATTCAGGTACCACTCTCACTCCCCAGATGAGGAAGCAAAAACTCATGTAAAATCACTTGCTCCAAGTCACATGGCTAGTGATAGAATTCAAGACTCAAAATCATGCTATTCATTATTTGCTGTTTTTTTCTCATCCCAGAAAAAAAAAGTTATCTTTTCGATAAAAATTTATCATGTATCAATTTTTGATGAGAGTAACAAAAGGGAAAAAAGGGAAGATAATCTGTGATAGTTAAGAAAGATAATTCAAGTTTTATGAGATCCATCCACAGAAACAAATTTTCTTTCAATAGTTGTGTATTTTGTGGTATATAACATCACTTAATATTGCCAGTAATGACAATCACAGACTAAGTTAAAGGTTATCAGCCACAAAACACACACACACACACACACACACACACCCCCTATCTAAAAGAGATATATATCTAGGGGAAAACCTTTTGCTTTACCTTAAGAGAGGGTTCAAAGTATCTTTTCAACATTGAGAAACTAATAGTTGCTTTGACCTTCTGTAATTTCCTAAACCTCTCGTACCAAAGCACTCCTCTCTACTCATGCACTCTCTCATTTAACATTTCTAGAATAACCACTACTATATCTATGAGAAGAATTAGGGGGTATCCTCAGAATCTATGATTGAAGGGACTTGGGACAGCTTCAAATAAATCCAATGTCTTCTTCATAAAAAGCATGTCTTAACAAGTGACCATATGGTCTTCATTTGAATATTTCATGTGAAGGGGAAACTACTAGGAGTCCATTTTACTTTTGAAGAGCTCTAGTAATTAAGGACTTTTTTTTTTCCTACCATGTCAGTTGCTTCTCTGCAACTCCCTCCCAGTGTTTCTAGAGTCAAGGAAAAGTCTTTCTTCCATAGGACAGAAAGGACTAGAAAGCAATTATCATGTACATACCCCAAGCCCTCTTGAAGACAAACATCCACAGGTACTGCAGCCAAACCTTCTAGGTCACAATCTCAAAGCCCTGGCTTATCCTGGCTGCTTTCCCCTGTATACTCTCTAGCCTATCATTTTCTACCCTCATTTTATCTGATTATCTTTGATAAGCTGTTTTTCTTTGTCTTCTCCCCTTTGGGGTTAAAGTCCTTAAGAAAACCATCTATATTAAATGCCTCCATTTCTCTTCTCACTCTTTTCTACACCTCCACAATCTCATCATTTGATCAAAACTATTCTCTCCATAGTTACCAATGATCTCTAAATTGTGCAATCTTCTTTTCTTCTCCTCCTCCTCCTATCTTTTTCCTTTCTCCCTGCCTCCCCCATATCTCTCTCTCTCTCTCTCTCTCTCTCTCTCTCTCTCTCTCTCTCTCTCTCTCTCTCTCTCTCTCTGTTTCTATTTCTCTCTCTCTTTCTGTCTCTGATTGTCTCTCTCTCTCTAGGTCTCTGTCACTGTCTTCCTGATGTGCACTCTCTCTCTCTCTCTCTCTCTCTCTCTCTCTCTCTCTGTCTGTCTCTCTCTCTCTCTCCTTTCCTTCCTTCCTTCCCCCCTTCTTTTCCTTCTTCAGCTATCAAAAAGATCTTCCTAAAGTACAGACCTGATCATGTTATCCCCTAGTATTCATAAATTCCAATGGCTTTCTTGATATCTCCAAAATAAAAAAAAAAGACAAACTTCAATATAGGATTTTAAAACCCTTCCTAACTTGTCCCCTTCAAACTTTCTAGTCATGCTTTTTACTCCTCTACATATATTGTACAACCCAATCTTCTTGCTGTTCTTGAATCATACTCTATCTCCCTTTCCTGGCTATCCTGCCCTCATTTCTACCCCCCAGACTTCCTTTCAAGACTCGATTCAGGGCAGCTAGGTGGCGCAGTGGATAGAGCACCAGCCCTGAAGTCAGGAGGACCTGAGTTCAAATCTGGTCTCAGACACTTCCTAGCTGTGTGACCCTGGGCAAGTCACTTAACCCCAATTGCCTCAGCAAAAAACAAAAAGCAAAAAAAAAAGACTCGATTCAAATCCCACTTCTTACAAGAGGCCACTTCTGAATCCTATCCCTTTCATCCCACTGCCAATGCTTTCACTCTCAGAATACTTCAAATTTAGCAAGATAGTATCCATGCACATTGTTGTTTGCAGGGTTGTTTTACAATTAATTAGAATGTTATCTTGTTGAGAGGCGAGATCATTTTCACTTTTCTTTGAATCCCCAGAGTTTAGATCATGAATAAATATTTGCTGACTAAGGAAGTAAATAAATGAGTCTAGAACTGGTTCCTGAAGGGAACGCTCTATACTCCTTGATGATGATAGCATCTGAACTAGAACTGGAAGGATAGGCTATATCATGTAAGGTAACATTCCTCACTTTAAAAATGGCATGAACAAAGTTACGTAGGCAGAAGATCATTAGATATGTTTCATTTCTAAACATTTTTTTGTTCTATGTTGAGGTAAGGATACCCAGTTTGGATAAAACTGAAAACACATAAAAAGAAGCATAATAAGAGACTGTAATTATTTGGTTGAAGCAGAGTTGAATGCCAAGATTAGATATTTGCACTTGACTGCAGTGAATAAATTTTTTTCTTTTTTAAGGAAAAGGAAGTAAAAGTACATTTGTCAATAAGGAAGTTACTGGAGGTCACTATTCAAAGAACAGTTTCAGTTAGCCATGAAACCCAGACTGTCAAGGCTTATAGATTGATTGAATGGTCCTAACCTGTAGTATTAAGTAGATTAGTATTTCTAGTGGTTTGGAAGGAAAAGGAAGATGAAGAATAGAAAGATAACTCTAAGATTGAGGGAAAGCTGTTTTAAGATAAAGACCACCTGTCATATTTGTAGGCAGATGATAAAGAAAAGATGAAAAAATTTTTGACAGGGATGATCAATGGAGAAAGATTCTATGAGGAAGGAGAAAGGGATAGAATCAAATACAATCAATGATTTTGAGAAAGTCTAGTTATTTGCAAAAGAATAACATGCATTTTTTCCTCCTTTATTTAATGAGTTAAGCTTCTCATTTCTTGGGCTACTTGTTAGGATTAGGAAAAAGGGGTGTGTGTGTGTGTGTGTGTGTGTGTGTGTGTGTGTTTGTACAAATATTTATGTATATGTGAGTAATTCTCCATCAGTAGTTCTGTTTGGTTTTGATTTGGTTTTCAATCAAGGTACATCTTGATTTCTCTCAGTATAAGCTAATTACCTGAATTATCACCATTGATGAAAATTGATTGACAGCTTTTGATGACCAACATTTCTCATCTTTCTCAATTGAATTTTCCCCTCAGGTTGAAGGGCTGGTAGGGGAAGCAGTAAACCCCTTCCAAAGCTTTTTTTTTTTTTTTTTTTTTTTTTTAATAGAAAGTTCTGAATGTCCAAACAGGCAACTCTCTTTTCTCCATCAGAATCTCTGCTTGCTCCAGTGAATATCATCTCCCCAAGCCAGATAACCCTTGGTAATTCTATTACCTCCAACCCTTCCCCTTTTTCTTTTGTAGAGTCTTTCCAATTAGATAGGAAGTCCCTTGAGGGCAAGTACTCTCTTTCATATTTATATCCCCAGCACCTAGCACAATGTCTGGATATAGTAGACATTTAACTTAATTTATTGAATTGATCAGAATAATAGTTTTTTCTTGTTTTTTGTTTTTTTTTTTTTTTTTGGTGAGTAAGCTAAGACAATTGAACAGGATTATATTTATAACAAGTCTGGTGCTGTCAGGCTTGTACAAATTGTGCACGTCACTCTATAAGGAGTTAGGGCAAAAGACTTTGGGCTTCTCCAGGTCATGATCATCCAAATGAACTGAATGTATATTAAAAACCAACAAAAGGCCTAGCATATGATTTTTATAAGAGCATGAAATGATGAAACTATTTTTGAGAAGCAAATTTGGATTTACAAATACACTAGTTTCAAGACCAGCTTTAATAGAGCTTCACTTTCTGGTAAATTGGAAGTATATGATACCCTGAGAATTTCATGAGATCAAAGTAAATGATGTAAATTACTATTTTTAGGAAGATTTTATCCAACAGTTATATGAAAAGTTCCCAAGAAATCTATATGAAACAACAAAAGTAAACATGCAAATAACCTGTCTGAAATTAGAGAGGTTTTGAGAATTCAAATTCAAAATCCTAGCTCTTGAGACCTTGAGCAAATCACTTAGTTTCACCCTCTTTTTCATTAAACAGTTAAAGCAGATTATTTCTAAGATCCTTTCCAGTTTTAGCATTCCATGTAATCTCTAAAATGGGCTAATAAGTGAGTACACACTACAAATTATAATCAGATCAAGAAAGATAGATATAGAGATCTTGAAAGAAACATAGGTCTAAAGGATAAGACTAAATATTTTAAACTTTACTGATCTAAAATCAAAGATACAATAATTACCAGGTAATAAATGATTGAGGATTTGTCCATGTTGTCCAGTGGCTCATCCTGTCCACATCAGTATGGACAACTAAATAAAACAATTTTCAAAAGTTTAAGAATGAAGACAAATATCAGTATACTAATCCCCAAACTGTTTAACATCAATTAAACATCAATCCCACACTACCTTCCTAATCAAGGTTGAGTGGAAGGAGCTGGGTGGAAGGATCCTGGAAAGTACTGTGGTGGTCTCTTGCCCAAGAACCAACACAGTCCCTGGTATCCTTGGTTACTTATAGCTCTAAGGAAGTTCCAGAATGTTAATCTCAAGTTACATCACTAACCTCTGAACTCTTTCTATTGTCTAGGAAATGCTATCAGTCCCCCCACCCCCCTTCATTACTTTGACTCTCTTCAGGATTCCATGGCCCTAAGAGTGGTATTATAAAATGGCATGCTAAAATAATAATAATAATAATAATAATAATAACCTGGTTAGATAATTCTGGTTTGGTTCAGGAACTGTTAACTACACTTTTAAACAATTACTTCAACAATACAAGGATTTCTTTAAGGAAAAAGAATCTATTCCAGGTTGTAAAACTAAAGGCCCATGAATATTTTAAAGATACAGGATTCAAAAGTCAATATATCAACCAGTTCATAACTCAATTTTAAGAGAACAATAGACATTTGGGGAGTGTGAGTGGGATAGAGGATGATGAAATTAATTTCTGATTTTAATTAAGTTCAAAAGTCAACAATGTCCCATGTGAAGAAGACAGGTTCTTCAAGTTTCTCCCCTACTGAATGCTTAGAGAATTAGAAATTAGAAAAATTAGAAGAAATGCCTCTTTACTAAAGTTCCTATTCAATCTAAAGTTGTCCAAGCACCAAATCAAGAGAAAAACCATATATTATTTTACTATTTGCAATTTTAACACACTCGCACCAACACACGAAATTAATTAAACAAAGTTCTGGCAGGACCATCTGAGCAAGTGACATAAATTGCTACCCAACATGATGTCATGAGAAGCCAAAATTCCCTTATTTGCTTCCCTTCCACAAACATTTCCTGAGAAGAAACACAAGAGCTAATACCATGACCCAATGTACAAGGCACTACAGCTACAAAGATGAATTATCATTCTGTCCTCAAAAAACGTGTGATGTAGGAGCAGAAAAAAGGATGGAAAATGAGACATGGACACAAATAAACAAAAGAGAAAGTGGTAAGGACAAGTAAGTGCAGAGGAAGTCCTAGAAGAAAGAGAGCACTTTTAAGTAGGGGAAATCAGAGAAGATATTTAAGTAGATAGAAATGAGCTGGGTTTTAAAGAGAAGGATTTCAACAGTGTTCTAGACACTGGAATACCTTGTACAAATTCATCGAGGTAGGAGAAGTAGTAGCCCAATTTGGCTAGACTCCAAAGGGCATGAAAGGCTATTATGCAAAGATAGGGCTGAAAAACTAAATTGATACCATATTGTGGCGAGCCTTGATTGCCAGGATAAGGAAATATTGTTATTATTGTTACTGTTATTTTATATGGCAAGCAATGGTGATGGTGAAACAATGAAAATTTTTTGTTTTGTTTTAAAATAGAAATGGCACCGTCAGACCCAGGTATTCAGAAGATTATTTTAACAGCTATGTAAATGAATAAAGCAGACAGAAGGTTATAAAGTCAAATACACTGTAATGGGAGGAAGATGAAACTTGGAGATCTGGTGGATCAAATCTCAACCCAAGTAAAGCCTTGCCTGTATCATCTTGAAAAAGTCATTTCCATTCTCTCATGCCTCAGCTTCCAAATCTATAAAATGAAATAATGGGTCTCTTCCAGCTCTAAATCTTGGACCTTACAGATTCAATGCATTCTATCTCTAGACTACAGGGAGAGAGTCTTATTATACAGATCTACCAGAGTATATTAGCTGCTGTTCTGTTAAAATTCACTGATTATTAGAACTTGTTTTTCCTAGCTAATGAGGGCCTCCACCAGAGAGGTATGTTTACTAAGCTTAGAACTCACTTGTTCTGGATTACTTTCAAGTTTAAAATAAACAAAAAGGGATATTGTAGAATATTTTTAACTGTAGTGATGAAATCTGTCTCTAAATATTACAAACCTAAATATTTGCAAACCACTTAAAGTTTCATGCATGTAGAAGATACGTAGACATTACCCATTCTTTCCCCCTGTATTTTTCCTCTATAAAACATGGGAGATGATGAAATTCTACTCAAGACTTAGTAAAACCTGAAAACCACCCACCAAAACTGCAGGCATTGCAATGACTTCTTGTGGGTTGCCTTTGTTTATAGATTTGACTCCCGGTAGGAGAAGTGATTTACCTAACAATAATAGGGGAAATATAGTCAGCAACCTAGTAAAACTAGAAAGAAAATAATTGGGAGGGTCTTTCATATTAAGCTCCCTACATCATTGCAGCAGCTTTTTCCAAAGTAAAATTAGATCCTTCTATTGCCAGGTCTTGCAGCAACTGCCACAGGGCTTCTATCATGACAAGTTTACCCTTAAAGTATGTTTACTGAAAATATGGCTCAAAAAAGACAAAACTTAAAGATCTGGGGGCAGAAGGCAGAGAAGTTAACACCTTCACCAGGAAGAACCTCTATTGTTCTGAAAAGTTTTATCCTTAGGAATTCAAAGCTCAGATCCATGGAAAAGAAATTCTGAGTTCTTAGAAATCACAGGTATTTTCAGAGTTAAGGAACAGACATCTAAAGGGATTAAGTGATGGATCCCAGGTGAGAATACTTAGTAGCATCATCAAACCTAGACCTGAACTCTGGACCCCAGATCTCATTTGCTTTTTACCATTTTTTGTCATTCAGAGGTTCAGTTGCAACTGATGTTTTGTGACCTCTGTGGTCCACTGCACTTTTGAAAGGCAGCACGGCATAGGGGAGAGATTTTGGAATATGAAAATGCTAAATTCAAATCTTTCTCTTACTATGTTCAGTAACTTTGGGCAATCATTTAATCTGTTTCTTTGAACCTCACTCCATTTTCTCATCTGTAAAATAGGCATCATGATCTTTATGCTATAGATAAGAACTGATATAAGGCTCAAATAAGAGTCATCTATAGTTTACAATCTTTAAAGTACTACATGGTGAGGTTTATTTTTACAAAGGTTCTACTATATGTAAAGTATTGTGAAGGGTTAAAATTTTTAAAAAGGAAAAGAAAAAAAAAGAAAAAGATACAATCCTTTGCCTTCACAATAGTAGAAATTTAAGCCTCTCTATCAAGGCTAAAAAGTTTTTCATTTATTTGCCCAATGAATTTTACTGGTGCTTTCCTTGTGAAATGCTTTTCACTTACTGTCATTCATCATCTCTGCCTTCTGGCTTCTATGATTTAATTCTGATCTCAACTAAGGTCCCACCTTTTGCAAGAATTCTTTCCCATACCTCCAGACTCTTAATGCCTTCCTTATGAGATTATCTCCAATTTAGCCCATACATCTTATTTGTTCATGGTTGCTTAGCAGATGTTTTCCCTTCCCTCCCCCACTCCCATTAGACTAGAAGCTCCTCAGGGGCAAGGACTGGAATTTTTTTTTTTTTTTTTTTTT
>JAJPUD010002155.1:184324-207437 GCA_023553655.1 Myrmecobius fasciatus
AAAAAAAAAAAGCCTATTTAACCAATGTCTTGATCTCCAGGATAGTCCTAACATAGTATTTGAAATTCTTATCATTGATGAAAAAACTTCACCTTATCTAGATAATGTCTGAGGCTTAAGAGTCCTATTCATTATTAAAATGTAAATATGTAACCGGAAGGGGATGGAATAGGTGAAAAGGAACCACAATAAGTTTTTTTCAGGTATTAATACCTTATTATTATTAATTAATTTTGTTTTGGTCAGATTGTGACAACGGATAGGAGAGTTTTTTGATGCAAGGACATAAAGTGGACAGAGAAGTAGCCCACAAACCTTTAATGAGAGGCAATCAATATACTCCCTCCCAAAACAACTCATCCCACTTTGGGACATCTAGTCATTCAGAAGCTTTTTCTGATGTTGAGTCTAAATTTACTTTTTTTTCCATCTTCTGTATTATAAGAAGAAAGCCTTGAAAGCCTAATGATAACAAGGGAAGAAGAAAAGAATGAAAACAAAGATTATTGGAGAAAAAAAATTGGAAAGAAGATTAGAAGAAAGCTATATATATATATCTCCCCCCAAAAAAATTGTCCCTCTTCTCACAATCTCAAAAGAATCTGGGCTCAAAACAACAAACTCTTTCCTGTGAGTGGAAAATTGTTCAAGTGCATTCAGTGATTCCTGATAGGCAGAAGCTAACAATATTGCAAGTGTTTTGCCATCATTATAGCACTATATAAATATCAATGATCATGACAGTCACTGTACCAAATAGAATCATAACAGAGGTTTATGTCCCAAAACATCCCTGTATATTGTCCCTAACCTGACCTGAGAGGAAGATTAGTCTCCACTCCTTTCTCAGCTCTCCTCCCTGCAAAGCACTTTCTTTTGGGGTCATTAAAAGGAAAAAAAACAAACAAACAAACAAAAAAAAAACAAACAAAAAAACAAAAACAAAAACATAAACAAAACCACCCACAATCACAATCCATTCATCAAGCTGCAGGAAAAAAAAAATGTTAGTCTCATTGTTAAAACTCAACAAAACAGTTATCAAATGTTCTATCTTCCCTAACACTCTAAACTCCAATTTAACTACTTAGCTCTCTCCCCAAGTGGCTGAACAAAATGAAAGCTATTACTCTATATCTGAAATCATAATTCACATTTTTCAAAAAAGTAGAAAGAACGAGGCACTTGGAAGGTACTAAGGCAGAAAAGCACACAGACCACAACTTGCAACAGATGCAGAAGATTCCTCTAGGATATTCTTATTGAGAGCTAATTCTATGAACTGATATTCCTTTTTTGGACTGAAAACATGGGGACAGCTAAGGATATTTCCAGCATACCAACTGCCTGCCTGAGGATCTGGGGCCAGCCACTTCCACTGGCTCTCGATGTTGAGGAGCCGATGGCTTTCCTCACCCCATCCCATCAATAAGCAACTAAAAAAGATACCAACACTCGCTGCTCAAATGCTAATTCCCACTAGATATGGGACATTTCTTGCCAACTGAATTCTCACATCCCTCCTCTTTTGTAAATATTCCCAAACCCAACTCCACTAAAATCCTGAAGCTACTGTTGTCTTAGGAGAAGACTGTCTGCTTGGTCATAACTCCCCAAGATCCTGGGGACATTTCTAACTATCTTGCCACTTTCCCATAATTCAGATGCTACCTAGATTTTTCATCTGCCATAAATAGCTATAAACATGAGGCTTTCTTTGTATTGTCAGGCCAATTAGAATGATATTCTATTTCTATGTTCATAACTTTACACAATGCTTGACACATAATAAGTGCTTAATAAATATTTTCCCTTTATTTTACCGTGACATTTAGAAGACACAAAAAAATGGGGAGATTATTAAGTAGCAGAGATAGGGTGGAAATACTAGTTCTTTTGATTTCAAACAAGCTGTTTTCTTCACAATTCTTTAAAAGATAAATGTCTACCTCTAGAATTCAGGGCCTGTGTTTGCCTCCTAAATATTGACACCATTTCATTCTTGTCACAACCTTTTGTACCAGAAAAACACAAAACAGAAGTTTAACTCTGTACTGGAACTATGAAAAATCTACCAAGTCTAAAATCTTAATGCTCTCAGATGAGAAGAAATAGCAGGCATAGGTACTGCAATCAAGATAGGTAACTTTCTAAAAGTTCATCAAATGAACTAACATCCCCCAGATTAACAGCATTCTTTTTGTGGGTTTCCATTACTCAAAAATACTATATACCATATCATCTATCTTACACTACTGCATAAATACCATCTACTTTAGCTCTCCAGGATCAAAGGAAAGACTACCTACTAAGAATCCCTTAAGTAATAAACAGCAAAGTGAGCAGAACCAATACAATGTTGAATATAGTAACAGTAATATTGTTTCAAGAACAATTTTGAGAAAATAAGTCATTTTGACTACTATAAATACTTTTAACTATAAGGGACATATTAAGGAAGATGCTATATGCAGTCAGAGAAAGAATTACATACAGAATGCTTTAACATGTACATGTATATATATATGTGCATACATACATACACACACACACATATATATATACACATTTGTGTCTACTGGTAGCTGTAGAGCATGGGGGTAGAAAGTGGGGGAGGGAAAGAAGAAAAAATAAATTTATATAACTTTATCAAGTATTTAAAAGGAACAGCAAGTTGTAAGAGATTTGCAGTTTCATGGACAATCATCTTTTTTATTATACTATGTTATAAAAATGTTTGTTTTATTCCATAACTTAAAAATTAAATTAAAAAAGAATCCTAGAACAGTGCTTTGTCCAGAAAAACTGAGCTTGTGTGCACAAAGAAAAGATCGGTAGAATTCTGGAGAATTCTGTGAGGGTTCAAGTCATTCATACAGGAAATCTGAGCAACTATTTCATTCTAGAACACTCAAGACAACATAGAGCCACTGTTTTGACTCTTTCTATCTTTCTATTCCTATCCCTTCTCCAACTGACGTGGTCTTCTCAGCACCTCCTGAACTGCTCTGATCGAGGCATGTTCATAAAAGTGCCCTTTGACTGGAAGAGTTGATATAATATCTGATATTCCAAAAGGGATAGAGAAAGGGTTTTTTTTTTTAACCTATGAGGAAATACATACTATAAAAGGATATTATGAGTCCAAAGCCCTGGGTTCAAATCTGGACTCTATTGCTATGTATTACTTAGATAAACATAACAACTCATTTTCTCTCTACAAACCTCAGGATTGCACTAGATAATCTCTAAAGTATCTTCCAGCTTTAGATCTTTGCTCCTTTTTGCTTTTTCTCTTGAGAAGCCAATACATAATTATTAATTACCCACAGAGAAACAGCCTGGGGATAATGGGCAAGTCAGACTGGAGTCAGGAGGACTGGTAAAAGTCACCTCTCTCACATCTTGTCTGTGTGACCTTAAATAAACCCATTTAGCTTCCCAGTCACCCAGCAGACTTTCTCAGACATTAATTATATTGCAGAGCAGATGCCAATTTTCATTGGGACAAGGGATTTCTTTTGAGTTTCCTATCCCAATGAAATTGGGTCCAGATAAAAAGGAAAACACCATCAAATAAAAAGGAGTCAAACAGATATTTGATTCTTCTGTCTCTTCCCTACTTTTAGTACTATAATGTAAATTATAACCCTTAAAAATCTTTTAAAATCCTTTAAAAAGTTATAGCAATTTGAAAAAGGGTTAAGTTTTCTCTATGAATTTTCTGGAAGAAAAGTAATACAGAATTCCAATGAACTATTTTTCAACATTAGAGTCTATTTCCAAAGTACTTTTAAATTAGGTGCCTAATTTAAAACAAAATTATCAAAATTTAATTGAACAAAAGGATTTTCAGACAGAAATTATTATTTAAGACACAGCAAATTCATGTTGGTAGATAACCTGGAGGCAACAGAGATGGCATGGATTGTGTGAATTTATAACATTAAAAAATATTAAAGCCAGGAAAGGTGATGAGGGGTAGCACATGTTTTCAATTCTCTACCAATGAGGAGGCTGAAGCAGAACTAACTCCTAAGCCTGAAAAGTCTGAGTTGCAGTAAGCTGAGCTTTTTAGGGGTCCACCGTCAATGTGGCGAGTCTCCTAGTGAGTCCACATTGCCTTGTTATTCAATCGCGTTTGACTCTTCATGACCTCATTCATTTTACAGATTAGAAAAGTGAGGCAAACAGAGTTAGATGACTTGCCAGAGTCACTCAGCTATAAAGCATGTGAAGTCATATTGGAAATCAAATCTTCCTGACTCAAGGCCCAAGGACCACTATACCACCTAGCTGCCCCTTTATGTTGTGTAAGAAGGAACAAGTCAGCCCAGGAAACAGAGCCAAAGAGTAGAGCACTCAGACCAGAAATATCTACTAGTCTTTCAGTCTGGATGAGAGAGGGAAGAAAGAAAAATAAATAAACCCCTTAGCTAAATCCTCATAGTAAGAGATTTTAAAAAATAAATTTTTACTGATACTTTCTGTTGCTTATAGCATAATAATTATCCTGCCATCACACTCACAGAGAGCCATCCCAAATAACAAATAGCACATTGTTTTCAGAAAGGAAAAGAATAAACACAACTGATCAATATATTGAAAAAAATCTGAAAATATTTGCAATATATAACTCCTGTGGACCTCTCACTTCTATCAAAGAATGGATTAGAGGGTATCCTATTGCATCTTTTCGTTCAAGATCTACTGGCTCTTAATAATTTTGTTAATTTACTTTTGTTTTTTGGTGTATTGCTACTGCTTTCATTACAGTCTGTTGTCATTTCTATATAGAAAATATAGGATGCTCCACAAATTTGGTGTCTTCCTCATGTAGTAGTAATGGCCATCCTCAAAATTTTCTTTTTAGCATTCCAAATTTTAATGTATGTGCTGTCAAAAGAACATTCCCCCTCAAAAAAAAAAGGGTTTTTTGGGGGGGGAAAGAGTAAATAAATACAGAAAAACACATTTATGTATGAAATGAAATGAAATGAGAAGAAACATCAGTGCTGACCCAAGCATTTCCAAAATGCACTCAGGAAAAAATGCTTCCAAGAAGACTCACAATCACCAAGCAGTTTAACAAGTAGCAAAAGATTGATCAAAAAAATTTTTTTTTCTTCCTGAAAGCTAATATTACATAGTTCCTGAGATCACAACTTGAGTAGACTAGGAGAAGGCTGACAATCTAAATTAAATCTTAATGTCTCAAGAGGAGGCTACACAGACAATAGTCATTGATCCCTGACAACCCTGACTGTGCCTTCCAGACACATCAAAGTTAAAAGACAAGATATGAAAGTAACAGGAGAATAGTGTCCTTCATGCACGAGAAGAGAGTTGACTCACAATGGAATCTGTGCCTCGGCTTCTGCTGAGGAGGCCATCCACTCATCTCAAAAGTCACTCTTCAGTGCTTCTTTGCTTCTCGCTTTATCTGCTTCTTTTGTGGGCAACTTCAAACAGTTTTGCAGACAGGACTGACATTTCCAGGATACTGTCAATCCAGAGGCTTATTGCTTTGGAGGCCTTTGTGACAAAACTTAATCACCTGTCCTAAGAGCAAAAGCTACTATACAAAAGTAACATAATGAGAATTAATCATGTGGAGACATGGCTGTATAAATGAGACAATTTGCTTGGCATTAATTGGCCAATCAAGTTGGGCCAATGAGAACTGATTCATATTGAAAAGTCTTTCTAGGGTTGGGAACTTGGAAGTGAAGGTGAAGAAGGCAAAGCAGCATAGGAAAAAGGGAAAGGAAAAAAACAAATCAATAAATAGCATATCCAATCAAAGGACATCCAAAAAGCACAAGTAGAACCTGGAATCAAGGAAGCAAGAAATGGAGGAGACAGGCAACTGTGGCTAGAATCAGTATCACAGAATGATTCAGAGTACGAGAACTCATCAACCCATTCAGGAGATCCAAACTCAGTTCTGATGATGCTGGTAGCATCTACTTGCATGCCTGGGGCTCCTTTGTCTGCAGCCTCTCTCATGATCAGAGTCAGCTCCAACCCACTGGGTTAAGTTCAGTTGTGCTCAAATCTTCATGGGGTTTTCTTGGCAAAGGCACTGCAGTGGTTTGGCCATTTCCTTCTCATGCTCATTTTACAGATGAGGAAATGGAGGTAAACAGGGATTAAATGAAATGCTCAGGATTGTACAACTGTCTGAAGGCCAGATCTGAATTTAGGAAGAGGAGTCTTCCTCATTCCAGGCCTACCAATCTATCCCCTACACCACCTATCTGATCCTTGGCACCTCCACTGCATACTGCTTAAGGAGAAAATGGGAGACATTCAAAGAGTTCAATAAAATCTCAAACCAGATAATATTATTAAAGCACAAGGGGATTTAAAAAATTAGCCAGTCAACACTTGTTGCAGAGGTTTAAAGATCAATGCTGCAGGGCTATAGGTAGTCTTAGATTTCAAATATTAACACACTGAAAAACATCTATAAAACTTATTTTAATTTATAAAATTAGGTCTCCTGAAAAGTTGGTTAGAAATTAAAACATTTATATGCACTAAGATAAATTTATTTTCTAAAGATTATATTTACAAGATTTCTTTAAAGCAGAAGTTTCTGCTTTTGATAGCTGTTTCAGTATTATTAATTTTGTTTAAATTTCCATGCTTTTTATTTTATTCATTTAAAAATATTATTCTAAGAAAAAGCTGAAAGGGCTTACCACACAGTAAATGTTGTCCAGGATATAAAACAAGTTAAAAGTTCACCTTTAAACTGAGGAATCCTACTGTGATATAAATTCTAATTTATCTTTTCAGCAAACTGAGATTTTCATAAGGTAAAAATCCTATTAATTAGAGATGTCCTAATCTGACTGCTTCATTTTATGGATTCATTAAAAGTGACTTGCCCAGAATTTGAAGCCGGGCCGCCTGATATCAAATATAGTGACTTTCTATAGTAGTACACTCTCAGACATACTTGTCTGATCACACACAAGTGTAATGAGCTAAAGCACCAAGAGGTCAGTAACCAGATTTCTTTATAGCAGAAGCTGACATCACAAAGACCATGCATTTTGCTCATAACTGTGTCCATCCAATCCTAATTTGATGACAATGTTTCATCATGATTTTGCACACAACTGTAACACTACTGGTTTCCTGGCTTACAGTAACAAATCAGAAGGGGATGGGACCTGATGGAGTTGATGACAACAAGGACAAAAATATGGGGGGAAAGGGGAAGAGAAGAATAAAAACCTTGAATAGTGTGAAGAGCTCCAAAAGCACAGCAATCTGGCGTTATTTACTGAAGGCACAACTATATTAAAGCACAGTAGTATAATTAATATTCATAATCATGATCCCAACTCTACTAAATTCCCACAGTAATGCTTCATTATGGCACAGAGGTCACCCTGGGTTCCCAAAAACTATATACCATTGGATGAGAAGCTCTGACAGTCTCTATCTAGATGGAAAGGCTCCCAAAATATACGCCTAGCCATAAGAAGGTTTTCTGAGGACCAGCTTAGCGAGGCATATAGAGGCTCACCACCAGAAATTGGGCCAGCATGGGATTAATTTCTTTGGCTATAAATCATGAAGGTTGTCTTCCAGGCCATATAGTTAAATCCAGGGATTTAGCTATGCATTAGTGAGAAGAATACCCACAACAATCTCATAAAGCACTGAAGTCTGTCTATAAAGGATGAAAGAATTTAACTATGCATTAGTGAAAAGAGTAAGAAATCACAAATCTTGTAAAATACTGAAGGATGAAATGTAACACTGACCCTGAATCCTGAGGAAAAGGCTAATATGTTGCAAATTTCCCATCTAAAAGGACAGTGGAATGTTTCATAAATTTTGCTAAGACTTTTATAAAGTAGTTAATTTTTTTAAGTATTAATACTAAAATAAATAAATAAATAAAGGTTGAATTATCTGGTGATGTCCCACAGAGTATCTCCTTCCCAATATCTCCTTCTCAAGATAAATAAGATATTATGGTACTGTGTTTCCTTAAAGCAAAGCATATTCCTCTTTCAGAACAGAAGAAATGACTGTATTTTCATCCTTGATCTCATTATCATTCCTTGAATCATGATGAACCATGTAGTTTGAGAAGAACAATTTTTATACAAAGTTTAGATAACTAGCTGTCTGTTTCTTTTTCTTTTTCAATGGCTAAATATCTTCTTGAAACATTACCAGAAAAGGGAAATGCTAGACCTTAAATAAAAATCTACTAAATTTCTTTGCTGATTAATAGTTTGACAGGGATTGTTTAAAACAAATGGCTAAAGTGAAATTGGAGAAGTGTGTGTACACACAAATACATATATATACACACACACATGCACACACACACAATGTTTTTCTATGTTTTCCCCTACTTATCCATATTCAGCTTACCATGACAATGACAATGACAAGTAGCTCTACTTGAGGAATATTAAAAAAAAAAAAAAAAAAAAAAAAGCAATGGCTCTTTCAAAGTACAAACCAAGCATCCTGGGTGATCTATTCAACATGAAGGAATAAGTTGGAACAAAGCTTTTTTGAAGATTTCCTTTTACTATAACTACAGAAATATGAGGTCACATGTGGGATAAAGACATCATTTCTCTGCTATTAGAAGTGGGCTTGGGAACATTCTGTTTTCCATAGAAATAAACTAAGACTGTTTTTTAAAGAGGCAAAGTTCTAGAAAAGGAAAAAGGTACCCTTTTTTCTTTATTTAAACTCTTCACAATGTCATACATTCTAGTTCTGGCTCTGATGGTGACCTCGAGGTAAAATTTCTCTATCTCTAAAAAGCAAAATTGTAATAAATATCTAAGGTTCATTCCATCTCATTGTGACATTCTATAATTTTCTCGGGGAAAAAAAAAGGTTTACAAACCTTTAGTGGCAAATGAAAGTCACAAAAAAACATTTGGTTCTTAAAGTTATTTCATTTTCCTAAGGAAAAGGCATAACCAAGATTTTTTCTTGCATATGTTTAGGCTAATGATAACCTTCAGGACAGCATATCCTTATGGCTAGAGAGAGGTGATACTCAAATGAAATATAAATTTTTTGACATTATCATAATGCTTCAGGTTTGGCAGATTTCATATCAGTTATAAGAGAGCTCAAAATAATAACATGCTCTGGGGTTAATAACTCCCAATAAATATTTTGAATGTTTCCTTGAAAATGAAACAATACTGCAATGCTAAAATATTAATGTACAATAACATGATTCAAATTTCTATGCATCTAAATGTCCCAAATCTCTCCAGAAATTCTCCAAAATATTAGGATATGGGCACACAGATATGAAGGACTTTAAAAGACATTAAGTCCAATCCTTTTATTTTACAGATAAAGAAACTGAGTCTCAGGTAGGTAAAACAATTTTTTTCAAAAAGGTCACTTATTGGTATTAAAGAATTAAATTAACTCACTCTGTTCTTTAGGGGTTTAAAAAGATATACAACAGTCTTTCATTCATTCCTCTAAATTTGTTCATCTTCTCTTTTCCTCCAATCTCTAACCATAAACTCATATTCTCTTATCTCAGGACCAAGTTCTCCAACTGTATTTTTGATGCCATCCATATGATCTTAATTCTTCCTTCTTTTGTCTTGCCCCTTTGCCCTTCTCATATGTCTGATAAACATGCTCGGATCTCCCCCATCCTTTAAAAGAAAAAAAAATGACTTAAAAGTTCAATTTTCCCTCTTTCTTCTCTTTTAATGTCAAAATTCTAGAAAGGGTAATCTATGCTCATTATTTCCATGAAATCATCACTTGTTCCCTTCTATAATCCCAGTGTAAACTTGTTTCTGTCCAAATCACTTTGCTGAAAATGACTTCTCTTGGGTTATTAATAATCTAGCATCCTCATTTATAAAATATATAGAGAATTGTCTCATATTTATAAGAATTTAAGCCACTCTCCAATCGATAAATGGTCAAAGGATATGAACAGACAATTTTCAGATGAAGAAATTGAAACTATTTCTAGTCATATGAAAAGGTGCTCCAAATCACTATTGATCAGAGAAATGCAAATTAAGACAACTCTGAGGTACCACTACACACCTGTCAGATAGGCTAAAATGACAGGAAAAGATAATGACAAATGTTGGAGGGGATGTGGGAAAACTGGGATACTGATACATTTTTGGTGGAACTGTGAACGGAACCATTCTGGAGAGCAATTTGGAACTATGATCAAAAAGTTATCAAGCTGTGCATATCCTTTGACCCAGCAGCATTTCTATTGGGTTTATATCCCAAAGAGATCTTAAAGGAGGGAAAGGGACCCACATGTGCAAGAATGTTTGTGGCAGCCCTTTTTGTAGTGGCTAGAAACTGGAAACTGAATGGATGTCCTTCAATTGGAGAATGGCTGAATAAACTATGGTATATGAAGGTCATGGAATATTATTGTTCTGTAAGAAACGACCAGCAGGACGATTTCAGAGAGGCCTGGAGAGACCTACATGAACTGATGCTGAGTGAAATGAGCAGAACCAGGAGAACATTATACACAACAACAACAACAAGACTATACAATGATCAATTCTGATGGACATGGTTCTCTTCAACAATGAGATGTTTCAAACCAGTTCTAATTGTTCAGTGATTCAGATTGTTATTTTAAGTGAATTAATGAATGCATATTTAAAATATTTATAAGGAAAGGGCAATATGTTTGAGATCAGAGGATGAGTTCAAATCCTGCCTCTTAATTTTGCATGATCTTGGTCAAGGTCAAGGAATTTAACCTTTCTAGTTGCCAATGTCCTCATATGCAAAATAAGGTATTTGGAACAGTGGATGCCCTTTCAGGTTACAAAGTCTAAGATACTAAGATTGTCATTTATTTACCCTTTTTCTTCAAAAGACCTCTCCATTTCTTCTCCAAATACAACTACCCTAGGTCAGGCCCTTTTGCCTGAACTTTTGAAAATACTTTTCTGGTTCTAAGAAAAATAGTTCTCAAACTTTTCAATCTTAAGACCCGTTTGCCTTCTTAAAAATTATTAAGTACCCCTAAGTGGTTTTATATGTTATAACTATCAATATTTACCATATTTAAAAGTAAAATTTATAAATATTTTAAATATGCATTCATTAATTCACTTAAAATAACAATAAACAACCCATTACATGTTATTAAAAAATAACATTTTTAAAAAATCAGTGAGAAGTAGCTTTGTTTTATGAATTGTTCTGCTCCTGTCCCTCAGCATCAATTCATGTAAATCTTCCCAGGCTTTGCTAAAATCGGTTTGTTCACCATTTTTTATAGAATAATAATATTCCATTACTTTCATCTACCATAACTTTTTCAGCCATTCCCCAATTAAAGAGCATCTTATACAGGGCATGCCAATTTCCTCTGAGTGATTATAGATAACTACAAAGATTCTGGCATTGGGCTAGATGCAATCAGCATAACATCATCTGTAAAAAAGATCTTACCCTGCACAGAGAAGCCCTCTGTGATGTGAATTCTGCACTGAAGTTTAAATGAAGAAGAAATTGCTTTACCCTTTTTAACTTTGCTATTACCATGGACTCCCCTTAGGCACAAGTGGTTTCTTTGTATAATCTGTCAATGCTAAGTATTCTATTCCTAAACCACTGATACATTTGATTTAAAGGAAAAAAGCTGATTTAACCTCTCTTCACACCTATAGCGATTTAAAAATTTTTATTGCTTTGTACTGCATTTAGATTTTCCCATTAAAAGAAAAACAATAATTTAAAAATATGCAGCTAGCTGTGTGACCCTGGGTAAATAACTTAATCCAATTGCCTCAGAGGAAAAAAAGAGCTCCTCAATGGGCATGTGGGGGGGGGAGGGAAGGAAAGAGAGAGGGTGGGAGAGAGAGAGAGACACAGACAGACAGAGAAGGAGGCTGGGAGGGAGGGAGAAACAGACAGAGAAAGAGAAGGAGGCTGAGAGAAAGAGAGGGAGAAAAAGAAAAAGAGATATTCTAGAACCATATTCATCATCTCTCTCTAAGGGATAGCATGTTTAATCACTGGGTCCTTTAGACCATGAATGGTCATTATACTGACTATATTTCTTATATTTCTTATTATTATATTTCTTATAGACTTACAAAACAATTTTTACAAGTGTTATTATTGCATAAATTGTTCTTTATGCACTTTTAGGTTTAAAAAAACAACTTTATATTTCTAATACTGCTGGGTTATCTTGTGAAACACAAAACTATTATTTTTTAACATTCATGAGATTAATTTAGATCTTCTATGAATCTTCTCATTTTAAAAAACAACAACAACAAAAGCCTAACTGACCACTTAGAGCCAGAATTACTTTTTTTTTCATTCTGTAAATTTAGCATTTCTCTCAGCATCATCTAGACCTTAGGTGGTTATAACCAGATCATCCCTATTTATGATCAGAAAGTGACCTCTCTGCTTCTTTTTAACTTAAGTCTGGAGACAAAGTCAAAGCAGAATCTACAGATTTCAAATCCCTGTTTGTGATTCACGATTCTCAGCCTGACTCCACTTAAAGTTCCTATTAGTCATAAAATAGCAAACACCAAATTCAATCATCTCTGCAGTTTCTCATTAAAAAAAAAGTTCCACTTACATGACAAAAAAGGAAAAAATCAAAAGGCATAATTTATACTACTCTGGCCAAATTGGGGGGAGGGACAGATAGTGTCATAAAGGAACCTTAAATTAGGTAGCATAAAGACAGTGAGGTTTGGCAATTCCTGTTTTACTTGGTGGACTAAGCATTCAAGTAAAGAAGGGAAATCAGTCTCTGAAAAGAAGGATAGGATTGTAGGAATCTAAAGAGCAAAGAGAACATCTTTTTGGCCATTCCTTCCTTCCTGCCCCAGGGGAGAGGCAAAAGGATTTGTTTTCTGCCTGAAACAAAAATGAGAATGTACTATTGCAGTCCAAGAGTAGTTTTTCAGGTGAAAATTAAAATATGGCACTCTGTTTGGATAACAGTTTCATTTCTCAATTCTCAAATATTGCAATTTGGCTTCCAACCTCATCACTCCCAAAGTTACAAATAATCCAACCAAAAAATTCAAATGATCCCCCCCCCAAATCCTCAGCTTTTTTTGACTTCCTTGTATATGGGATTGCTCTAACCAGCACTAATGTCTATCTCACCCTTAAATTACTTAGTACATTTTGTATTGAGTCAAATGTATAATTTTTCTCTTGATAAAATGTAAGCAGTTCCTTACATTAAAAAAAAACAACAGGATTTTTTTTCCATTCTGATTTTTTTTTTCTCCAATACCTGAACTCATAGTAGGTACTCAATAAATGATTATTAACATTAAAGAACTAAGGATGTCTTACCAAGTAAAGCTATTAGCCAAAATTTCTTTCCCCCCCACGACTTACAAAGACATGACTATAATAACACTGCCACAACTTAGGAAGGGCTTTATTTCAATGGTCAAAACTACATGTATACTGCTCTAGATAATTACAAATTATGTCATATAAAGACAAACTAGTCATATAAATAAATCATGTAAAATTCCTAGATAAGTACAGACTCAGTTGTAAAAGATAGAAAGACCTCTAATCCAATCCTCTCGTTTTACTGAGGAAATGAATTCAATAGTAAATAATTCAACCAAAAGTAGAAGTCCATTAGTCAGGTTCTGAACCCAAACTAACATTCTTTCTTTCTCCTACAAAAAAAGCTTCTCACTTTGCACTGAGATACAGAATTTTAACTACCATCTACACTGGCCTAAAACACTGAAAGAAAATTTCTACTATGTCACCTGTAGAACAAGATTTGCAATCTGCTTCAATAATTCATTCCATTCAACTCCACTTAAGCCAGGCCAGCCAATGTAAGAGCACACAATGCACAAGAACTTTCAGTAAATGGCTCTGCCACTGTGCAATCTTGACAAGCCAGTGAATCTTTCTGGGCTTTAGTTTAATAATCTATAAAATGAATGCACTGAACTAAATGATCCTTCCTTAAGATCCCCTCCGGCTCAAAAATGATATAAATCTATGAAAAGGACATAAAAATGGACTATATCCAGAAATCTTAACCTGCCTCTGTGTGTGTCTCTGTGTGTGTGTGACTCAATAGGACTAAAATATTCTGCTCTCCGAACATATGTTATCAAAATGCTGTTTGCAGAACAAGAAGACAATATGGTTACAATGGAAAGAGTAGAATTTGGAGTCCTACAACCAGCTTTTGAATCCCTACTATCCTGGATGACATTGGGCATGGCCCTCAACCTCTCTGGGCCACAGTTTCTTCTTGAGTTGTTTCCCACTCAAACCTTAAAACTATAATGTGAGAAGAAAAAAGAGACAAGACAGAGACAGAGAGGCAGAGTCAGAGACACAGAGAGAGATAGAGACAGAGAAAGACAGAGAGAGAAAGTGAGACAGAAAGAGAGACACAGAGAAACAGAGACAGAGAGAGTCAGAGACAGAGACAGAGACACACAGAGAGATAGAGAGAAAAAGACAGAGACAGAGATAGAGAAAGTGAGACAGAGAGAGATACAGGGAGACAAAGACAGAGATACACAGAGACAGAGAGAGCAAGACAGAGATACACAGAGAGACAAAGACAGAGAGAGCAAGACAGAGGGACAGATACACAGGAGAGAGAGAGAGAGAGAGAGAGAGATCTGAAATAAATGATATCTTTTGCCAAGACAAACCTATCTTTTTTGCAGTCTGAAAAATTCCGGGAAATTTAAGTGCAAATGAAAACATTCTCAATACAGTACATCTTTAAGCTACCATAGTAATAATTTAAAAAGCTTAAGCTTACATTTATGGAGTATGTTAAATTTCATTAAGTTCACCCAGGTATCATAGTGTATGTAATACAAGTAATCTTAACTTGAAAAAAAAATGGCAAATGTGAGGTTCTGAAAATGGAAGAAACTTGCCACAGTTGCATGGTAACTAGGAAAGAAAGAATTCTACTTACATGTCAATATATTACACCATACCACAATAATAGAGTTCAAGGCTGACAGGGTAAAGGTAAAAGGCTGGAGCAGAATCTTTTATGCTTCAGGTAAACAAACAAAAAAAAAAAAAAAAAAAAAAAGCAGGGGTAGCAATCCTTATCTCAGATCAAGTAAGAGCAAAGATAGATCTAATTAAAAGAGATAAGGAAGGAAACTATATTTTACTAAAGGGTACCATAGAAAATGAAGCAATATCAATACTAAATATATATGCACCAAGTGGTATAGGATCTAAATTCCTAGAGGAGAAATTAAGAGAGAAGCAAGAAGAAATAGACAGCAAAACTATAATAGTGGGGGATCTCAACCTCCCTCTCTCAGAACTAGATAAATCAAACCACAAAATAAATAAAAAGAAGTTAAGGAATTAAGGTTTTAAAATTGTTAGAAAAGTTAGATCTGATAGATCTTTGGAGAAAATTGAATGGAGACAGTAGGGAGTTTACTTTTTTCTCAGCAGTCCATAGAACTTATACAAAAACTGACCATGTGTTAGGGCAAAAAAACCTCAAAATCAAATGCAGAAAGGCAGAAATAGTAAATGCATCTTTTTTCAGATCATGATGCAATAAAAATCACATGCAATATAAGGCTAGGAGAAAATAGACCAAAAGTTAATTGGAAATTAAATAATCTAATCCTGAAGAATGAATGGGTGAAAGAGCGAAACATAGACATAATCAATAATTTCATCCAGGAGAATGACAATAATGAGACAACATACCAAAATTTGTGGGATACAGCCAAAGCAGTTATAAGACGTAATTGTATATCTCTAGATGCTTACTTGCATAAAATAGAGAAAGAAAAGATCAATGAATTGGGGTTACTATTAAAAAAGCTAGAAAAAGAACAAATTAAAAACCCTCAATTAAATACCAAATTGGAAATTCTGAAAATAAAAAGGGAGATTAATAAAATTGAAAATAAGAAAACTATTGAATTAATAAATAAAACTAAGAGTTCATTTTATAAAAAAAAACCCAACAAAACAGATAAGCCTTTAGTTAATTTGATAAGAAAAAGGAAAGAGGAAAATCAAATTGTTAGTCTCAAAAATGATAAGGGAGAACTTTCCTCCAACGAAGAGGAAATCAGAGTAATAATTAGGAGTTACTTTGCCCAACTTTATGCCAATAAATTTGATAATCTAAAGTAAATGGAGCAATATCTACAAAAATATAGACTGCCAGGTTAGCAGAAAAGGAAATAAACTATTTAAATAGCCCCATTTTAGAAAAAGAAATAGAACAAGCTATTAATCAACTCCCTAAGAAAAAATCTCCAAGGCCAAATGGATTTATATGTGAATTCTACCAAACATTCAAAGAACAATTAATTCCAATACTATATAAACTATTTGAAAGAATAGGGAAAGAAGGTGTACTACCAAATTCCTTCTATGATACAGACATGGTGCTGATAGCTAAACTAGGTACAGTGAGAACAGAGAAGGAAAACTGTAGACCAATTTCCCTAATGACTATTGATGCAAAAATTTTAAATAAGATATTAGGATTGAGATTACAGAAAGTCATCCCCAGGATAATACATTATGACCAAGTGGGATTTATACCAGGAATGCAGGGCTGGTTCAATATTAGGAAAACTATCAGCATAATCCATTATATTAATAACCAAACTAACAAATCATATGATTATCTCAATAGATGCAGAAAAAGCATTTGATAAAATCCAACACCCATTCCTATTAAAAACACTAGAGAGTATAGGAATAAATGGGCTTTTCCTTAAAATGATTAGAAGCATCTACTTAAAACCATCAGCAAGCATCATATGTAATGGAGACAAATTAGAATCATCCCCAATAAGATCAGGAGTGAAACAAGGCTGCCCACTGTCACCATTACTATTTACTATTGTATTAGAAATGTTAGCTTTGGCAGTAAAAGAAGAAAAAGAGATTAGAGGAATTAGAGTAGGTCATGAGGAAACCAAATTATCACTCTTTGCAGATGACATGATGATATACTTAGAGAACCCTAGAGACTCAACTAAAAAACTACTAGAAACAATACACAACTTTAGCAAAGTTGCAAGATACAAAATAAATCCACATAAATCATCAGCATTTTTATATATTACCAACAAAGTTCAGCAGCAAGAGATACAAAAAGAAATTCCATTCCAAATAGCAGATGATAGGATAAAATATTTGGGAATCTATCTGCCAAGGAAAAGTCAGGAACTATACGAACTAAATTATAAACACTTTCCACACAAATAAAGTCAGACCTAGTCAACTGGAAAAACATCAAGTGCTCATGGGTAGGCCAAGCAAATATAATAAAAATGACAATACTACCCAAACTAATTTACTTATTTAGTGCCATACCAATCAAACTCCCAAGAAATTATTTTACAGATATAGAAAAAATAGTAGCAAAGTTCATCTGGAAGAACAAAAGGTCAAGAATTTCAAGGGAATTAATGAAAACAAAGGCCAATGAAGGTGGCCTTGCTGTACCAGATCTAAAACTATATTATGAAGCAGCAGTCATCAAAACCATTTGGTTCTGGCTGAGAAATAGAATAGTTGATCAGTGGCATAGGATAGAATCACAGGACAAACTAGGCAATAACTCAGGGCAATTTAGTGTTTGGTAAACCCAAAGACCCCAGCTGCTGGGATAAGTACTCACCATTCGACAAAAAATACTGGGAAAATTGGAAACTAGTGTGGAAGAAACTAGGGCTTGACTCACACCTAACACCACATACCAAGATAAGATCTAAATGGGTTCATGATTTAGATATAAAGAGTGATATCATAAGCAAATTAGAGAAACATAGGATAGTTTACCTCTCAGACCTGTGGAGATGGAATAAATTTATATCCAAATAAGAACTGGAACTCTTAATTGAACACCAGATAGAAAATTTTGACTATATTAAGTTAAAAAGTTTTTGTACAAACAAAACTAATGCAGACAAGATTAGGAGGGAAGCAATAAATTGGGAAATCATATTTACATTTAATGGTTCTGATAAAGCCCTCATTTGTAAAATGTATAGAGAATTGTCTCATATTTAAAAGAATTCAAGCCACTCTCCAATCGATAAATGGTTAAAGGATATGAACAGACAATTTTCAGATGATGAAATTAAAACCATATTCAGTCATACGAAAAGATGTTCCAAATCACTATTGATCAGAGAAATGCAAATTAAGACAACTCTGAGGTACCACTACACACCTGTCAGATTGGCTAAAATGACAAGAAAAGACAATAACGAATGTTGGAGGGGATGTGGGAAAACTGGGACACTAATGCATTGCTGGTGGAACTGTGAACAGATCCAACCATTCTGGAGAGTAATTTGGAACTATGCTCAAAAAGTTTTCAAACTGTGCATACCCTTTGACCCAGCAGTGTTTCTATTGAGCCTATATCACAAAGAGATCTTAAAGAAGGGAAAGGGCCCCACATGTGCAAGAATGTTTGTGGCAGCCCTTTTTGTAGTGGCTAAAAACTGGAAACTGAATGGATGCCCATCAATTGGAGAGTGGCTGAATAAATTATGGTATATGAATGTTATGGAATATTATTGCTCTGTAAGAAACGACCAGCAGGACGATTTCAGAGAGGCCTGGAGAGACTTGCATGAACTGATGCTGAGTGAAATGAGCAGAACCAGGAGATCATCATACACAGCAACAACAGTATTACATGATGATCAATTCTGATGGACATGGCTCTCTGCAACAAAGAATTGTCTCAAACCAGTTCCAATTGTTCACTGAAGAAAACCATATACACCCAGAGAGAGGGAAATGAAATATGGACCACAACGTAACATTTTCATGATCTCTATTGACATTTGCTTGCATTGTGTTGCCTTTCTCTGATTCTTTTTTTTTTCTTGTAGATAGGATTTTTCTTGCATAACTTCTCAAGCATTTCAACATTATTAACATGTAGTGGACTTCCTGCCATCTAGGGGAGGGGAGGGGACTGGGGGTAAAATTTGTAATGGAAAGCTTTGTAAAGATCAATGTTGGGGAACTACCCATACATATGTTATACAAATAAAAAGCTTTAATAAAAAAAATTAAAAAAAAAAAAAAAGAAACGACCAGCAGGACAATTTCAGAGAGGCCTGGAGAGACTTGCATGGACTGATGCTGTATGAAATGAGCAGAATCAGGAGATCGTTATACATGGCAACAACAATATTATATGATGATCAATTCTGATGGACATGGCTCTCTTCAACAATGAAATGTTTCAAACCAGTTCCAACTGTTCAGTGAAGAAAGCCATATACACCCAGAGAGAGGTATGTGAAATGTGGACCACAACATAACATTTTCATGCTCTCTACTGATGTTTGCTTGCGTTGTGTTTCCTTTCTCTGATTTTTTTCTTGTAGACACGATTTTTCTTGCACAGCAAGGTAAGTGTGGAAATATGCATACTTATATTCTATTTGTCATTAACATAATTAGCATGTAGTGGACTTCCTGCCATCTAGGGGAGGGGTGGGGACTAGGGGGGAAAAATTTCTAACAGAAAGCTTTGTAAGGGTCATTGTTGAAGAATTACCCATACATATGTTTTGCAATTAAAAACCTTTAATAAAAAAAAAATTAAAAAATAGTTCAAGGATGGATTTGAAATTCAGTAATCTCTATTTTCAGCTTCCTATAAAGTAACAAACAGACAAAAACTTATCTTAGTGTCCACACTTATGTTGTCTTGCAGGATACCTTCATTAATAACAAATACTGATAATGGCATCATCATCTTTGCAGTTATATCACCCAAGAGCTAGACATCATATAAATTTTGTGACACATAATATGCACTATGACAAACCATGATGCTGCATTTCTCTTTGAATATTTCAAAATAGAGTTATTAATTTAATCACACATTTGGATAGAATCTAAAAAGTATGTGAAGTCCAAGAGTTTATGCTATTTGGCCTTCTGTGAAATATTTGGAAAATAGAACCCAGGATTATTCATCAGAAAGCAAAGGAAGTTCAAGACATTAATATCACTGAAAAAAAATGCAATTATACTTCTGAAATGATATAAACTTCCTTTTTTTTTTTTTAAAAATTGGATACAGGGCTTTTCTGCTCACCCATTTACCAAAGCCATTATACCAGGAAGCTACTGATAACCTGACATGGAAAACAGAGTTAAGGGAACAATTTGAAGGTGAATTTCTACATAGATGAATGTATGTTTATGTGTATAACAGCTTAAGTAATCAACAAGTTAGTAAACTGTATCTATATCAACAAGTACATTCCTAAACTGTTGAGTTAACTGGTGGCTAGTTTCTAGTTAGGGATATTAATATGATGAATTAGTATCTGGAGAAAAAATATCAGCTATAAGCATGAGCAGGAGTATAATTGGTCACTGTGATAAACACAGAATAGCCCATTTTTGAGCACTCTTATAATCCTAAAAGATATATTAAACTTCAGTTATATATTAAGTTTATGCTAAGCCAATACACTGAGAATACATTTATTAACTTGCTGACCATCCTGTGTGGGTATATTAGTCACAATGGCATAATGGTTACTCATTAACTTAAGAAACAAACTATGAAGAGCCCCATGCCATGAGACCGTGTTAGAAGTTCAACACTTCAACATTATTATAGCTTATTCTTCTGTGTCCCATGAAGCTGTTTCAGGTTGGCCCAGAGAGACTAAGAATTTAGCTCGTCGGGATTGGCCTGGCAACTGCTGTAGATTTCAGCAGACATGGAAATGGTATCCAGTCCAGTGAGTGATGACGAGGATAAAAAAGTGACTTTAGTACAGGCAGGCAAAATCCAGAGTCACAGAGTCAGATGTCAAGAGAAACACTAATGAGGAAGTCAGCTTTCATCCTAGGAAAGAAATTATACCCTGTTTTGAGAGGAACTTATCCCTATACTTATGACTGACTTCACAGAAAGAACATTCTGTTTCTCAAAGATTTAAAAGGTAATATTCCTTTTTATCCCCCATCCTACCAGTCCCCCAAAATGAAATACTTCAGTTGAATTACTAATTCAGCTCTAATATAGTACCCTGTAAATTATGATGTGAAATTGCTAGTAAAGTTGTAAATAAATAGTTTACCATTTATCTTTATAGCCATACATTAATTGTCTCAAGTCCAGGCAATTTACAATGCCTTCTATCTCAATAAAAAAAGCAATATGTTAAATAAAAATCCTGTGTATTTGTCTAATCATTCTGACTCTAGATAGGTATCAAGACCCTTGAGAGCAAGGGCTATAACATTTTTATTTTGACCTTCCTCGGCATGTTTTACAGATCAGTGAAACATTTACTGAATAATTATTGGTGAATGATAATTAATTCCATAGACTAT
Organism: Myrmecobius fasciatus; assembly: GCA_023553655.1. NCBI lineage: Eukaryota > Metazoa > Chordata > Mammalia > Dasyuromorphia > Myrmecobiidae > Myrmecobius > Myrmecobius fasciatus. The sequence continues at coordinate 205,718 of JAJPUD010002155.1, forward strand.
GAATGGATGTGAATGAAGGAATCAAACATGTATTCAATGCTTACTATGTACCAAACATTTGGACTATATATATTGAGCACTAGAGAAAGAAATAATAATTTTTAAAAAATCAAGATAATCCCTGCTCTTAAGGAACCCATGCTTTAATTAGAAGAAATAATTTATAAAAAATATGGCAGTCCTATGAGTATAGTAATAGAATAAAGCAAGGTCCAGAGATCCTTAAGTTATATAATAAGTCAAATTACAATGCCAGGGACAGCAAGGATTAGAGGCAGGGCAGGTGCTAAGACCAAAAGCACAGTTATAGAACAAAGTAAGAGGTAAGATTTGGTGATCCTACATCTCTTAAGGAGGAATTGAATAGATGACTTCCACATCATCCAAAGGCTATGAGAAGTCAACCAGTCCAACTGAAGGCATTCAGAATAAGATAAGAAGAATTGGTAAATCTCTTCTGAGGTAGGTAGAGGTCATAATGCCTCCCCTCTAGCAATGAGTTCCCTTTGACAATGTTTATTTTGGGCTCAATTTCATTATATCCATTAACTCATTTAATTCAACAAATATTAACTGCCTACTACAGGAAAGGCACTAAGATGAGAACATAACATACATCAGGTATATACGGACACACATGGGTGCAAGGACATTATGAAGTCTTATTTAATAGTTAAATGCTCCTTGTTTTTATCGTAACATGGGGAAAAATATGTATTGATCCTTGTGAACTCTGAGAATTACATATTATGATAGCTAATATTAATAATTTCTTTGATCCTCTGTTTGTGAAAAAAGGCAGAAATCAAAGAGGATTATAAGATAAAATATAATAAGATTATAAGAGAATGCTGACCTTAGACCTGGAAAAACTATTGTTTCAAATTCTTTCTCGGTTAATTACTAATTATATGACTTTAGGAATGTCATTTCAACTCTCTAAGCCTGTTTATTCATCTGTAAATGGAAATTTAATGATAACTAATTCGCTGGGTTATAAAGTTTAGATGAAATAATGTATATAACATGCTTTGTCAATTTTCAAGCACTATCTAAATCAATCATATAGGTATTTATCAAACATCTACTATGTGTACTAAGTACTATGCTATGTGTAGTATAGCTACAAAAACAAAGAATTAAACAACCTTTATTTAAAAGGAATTGACATTCTAGTAGGAAAAACAATAGATATCAATTGCATACAAAATAAATATAAAGTAAATAGATATAAAGTAGTTAAAAACAAAGAGTATTAGCATCAAGGTGAATCACCAAAGTGCTTGAGAAGATCCTGAAGGAAAAGAAAGACTATAAGATGAAGGTGGGAGGGAGGACATTTGGGGAAATCAGATGATCAGATTGACATTTAAGTATTTTTGGTAGCAGTACATAAGATGGGGAAGAGTGGAAAGAATCAGGAGGCTGTTGCCATAACCTAAATGAGAAATAATGAGGGCCCAAACTAGCAGGGGAACAAATGTGACAGATGCTATGGAGGTAGAAATGAAAAGATTTGGAAAACAGCCAGAAATATGTGATGAGGATGAGTGAGAAGTCAAATCGAACCGTCAAGGTTATGAATGGAAGGACTGTGATGTCTTTAAAAGAAATAGAGAAGGTTGGAAGAAGAGCAGTGGTAGTGAATTCAGTTCTAGAAATGTTTAATAGATCTCTGGGACATATATATATATATATATATATATATATATATATATAT
>JAJPUD010002155.1:216472-268677 GCA_023553655.1 Myrmecobius fasciatus
AGGGAGTTTACTTTTTTCTCAGCAGTCCATGGAACCTATACAAAAATTGACCATGTATTAGGGCATAAAAACCTCAAAATCAAATGCAGAAAGGCAGAAATAGTAAATACATCCTTTTCACATCATGATGCAATAAAAATCACATAAAATATAAGGCCAGGAGAAAATAAACCAAAAGTTAATTGGAAATTAAATAATCTAATCCTGAAGAATGAATGGGTGAAAGAGCAAATCATAGACACAATCAACAATTTCATCCAGGAGGATGACAATAAGGAGACAACATACCAAAATTTGTGGGATACGGCCAAAGCGGTTATAAGGGGCAATTTTATATCTCTAGATGCTTACTTGCATAAAATAGAGAAAGAAAACATCAATGAATTGGGCTTATTATTAAAAAAAAACTAGAAAAAGAACAAATTAAAAACCCTCAATTAAATACCAAATTGGAAATTCTAAAAGTAAAAGGAGAAATTAATAAAATTGAAATTAAGAAAACTATTGAGTTAATAAATAAAACTAAGAGTTGGTTCTACAAAAAAACTAACAAAATAGATAAGCCTTTAGTTAATTTGATAAGAAAAAGGAAAGAGGAAAATCAAATTGTTAGTCTCAAGAATGATAAGGGAGAACTTTCCTCCAATGAAGAGGAAATTAGAGCAATAATTAGGAGTTACTTTGCCCAACTTTATGCCAGTAAGTTTGATAATCTAAATGAAATGGAGGAATATCTACAAAAATATAGATTGCCCAGGTTAACAGAAGAGGATATAAATTATTTAAATAGCCCCATATCAGAAAAAGAAATAGAACAAGCTATTAACCAACTCCCTAAGAAAAAGTCTCCAGGGCCAGATGGATTTACATATGAATTCTACCAAATATTCAAAGAACAATTAATTCCAATACTACACAAACTATTTGAGAAAATAGGGACAGAAGGTATACTGCCAGAATCCTTCTAAGAGATCGATATGGTGCTGATAGCTAAACCAGGTAGGGTGAAAACAGAGAAAGAAAACTATAGACCAATTTCCCTAATGAATATTGATGCAAAAATTTTAAATAAGATATTAGCAATGAGATTACAGAAAGTCATGCCCAGGATAGTACACTATGACTAAGTAGGATTTATACCAGGGATGCAGGGCTGGTTCAATATTAGGAAAACTATCAGCATAATTAATTATATTAATAACCAAATTAACAAAAACCATATGATTATCTCAATAGCTGCAGAAAAAGCCTTTGATAAAATCCAACACCCTTTCCTATTAAAAACACTAGACAGTATAGGAATAAATGGGCTTTTCCTTAAAATGATCAGTAGCATCTATTTAAAACCATCAGCAAGCATCATATGTAATGGAGACAAACTAAAACCATTCCCAATAAGATCAGGAGTGAAACAAGACTGCCCACTGTCACCATTACTATTTACTATTATATTAGAAATGTTAGCTTTAGCAATAAGAAAAGAAAAAGAGATAAAAGGAATCAGAGTAGGTAATGAAGAAACCAAATTATCACTCTTTGCAGATGACATGATGGTATACTTAGAGAACCCTAGAGACTCAACTAAAAAACTACTAGAAACAATTCACAACTTTAGCAAAGTGGCAGGATTCAAAATTAATCCACATAAATCATCAGCATTTTTATATATTAACAACAAAGTTCAGCAGCAAGAGAGACAAAAAGAAATTCCATTCCAAATAGCAGATGATAGGATAAAATATTTGGGAATCTATCTGCCAAGGAAAAGTCAGAAACTATACGAACTAAATTACAAAACACTTTCCACACAAATAAAATCAGACCTAATAAATCGAAAAATATAGAAGTGTACATGGAAGGCAGAGTGAACATAATAAAAATGACAATACTACCCAAACTAATTTACTTATTTAGTGCCATACCAATCAAACTCCCAAGAAATTATTTTACAGATCTAGAAAAAATAGTAGCAAAGTTCATTTGGAAGAACAAAAGGTCAAGGATTTCAAGGGGATTAATGAAAAAAAAGGCAGATGAAGGTGGCCTTGCTGTACCAGATCTAAAACTATATTATAAAGCAGCGGTCATCAAAATCGTTTGGTACTGGATAAGAAATAGAGCAGTGGATCAGTGGCACAGGATAGGTTATCAGGACAACCTAGGCATTAACCTTAACAATCTAGTGTTCGATAAACCCAAAGACCACAGCTTTTGGGATAAATACTCTCTATTTGGCAAAAACTGCTGGGAAAATTGGAAACTAGTGTGGAAGAAATTAGGGCTTGACCCATACCTAACACCACATACCAAGATAAGATCTAAATGGGTTCATGATCTAGATATAAAGAGGGACTTTGTAAGCAAGTTAGAGGAACGTAATATAGTTTATCTCTCAGACCTGTGGAGGTGGAACAAATTTATGTCCAAAGAAGACTTGGAACTCCTAATTGAACACCAGATGGATAATTTTGACTATATTAAGTTAAAAAGTTTCTGTACAAACAAAACAAATGCAGACAAGATTAGGAGAGAAGCATCTAAATGGGAAATCATCTTTACATTTAATGGTTCTGATAAAGGCCTCATTTCTAAAATATATAGAGAATTGTCTCATATATATAAGAATTCAAGCCACTCTTCAATAGATAAGTGGTCAAGGGATATGAACAGACAATTTTCAGATGATGAAATTAAAACCATCTCTAGTCATATGAAAAGTTGCTCCAAATCACTATTGATCAGAGAAATGCAAATTAAGACAACTCTGAGATACCACTATACACCTGTCAGATTGGCTAAAATGACAGGAAAAGATAACGATGAATGTTGGAGGGGATGTGGGAAAACTGGAACACTAATACATTGTTGGTGGAACTGTGAACGGATCTAGCCATTCTGGAGAGCAATTTGGAGCTATGCTCAAAAACTTGTCAAACTGTGCATACCCTTTGACCCAGCAGTGTTTCTATTGGGCCTATATCACAAAGAGATCTTAGAGGAGGGAAAGGGCCCCACATGTGCAAGAATGTTTGTGGCAGCCCTTTTTGTAGTGGCTAGAAACTGGAAACTGAAGGGATGCCCATCAATTGGAGAGTGGCTGAATAAATTATGGTATATGAATGTTATGAAATATTATTGCTCTGTAAGAAACGACCAGCAGGACGATTTCAGAGAGGCCTGGAGGGACTTGCATGAACTGATGCTGAGTGAAACGAGCAGAACCAGGAGATCATCATACACAGCAACAGCAGTATTACATGATGATCAATTCTGATGGACATGACTCTCTGCAACAAAGAATTGTCTCAAACCAGTTCCAATTGTTCACTGAAGAAAACCATATACACCCAGAGAGAGGGAAATGAAATATGGACCACAACGTAACATTTTCATGATCTCTATTGACATTTGCTTGCATTGTGTTGCCTTTCTCTGATTCTTTTTTTTTTTCTTGTAGATAGGATTTTTCTTGCATAACTTCTCAAGCATTTCAATATTATTAACATGTAGTGGACTTCCTGCCATCTAGCTGAGGGGAGGGGACTGGGGGTAAAATTTGTAATGGAAAGCTTTGTAAAGATCAACGCTGGGAAACTACCCATACATATGTTATACAAATAAAAAGCTTTAATAATAAAAAAACAAAACAAAACAAAACAAAAAAACAAAAACAAAAACAAAACAAAACAAACAAAAAAAAAAGAAAAGAAAAGAAAAGAAATAACCAGCAGGACGATTACAGAGAGGCCTGGAGAGACTTGCATGAACTGATGCTGAGTGAATCGAGCAGAACCAGGAGATCATTATACACAGCAACAACAAGACTATATGACGATCAATTCTGATGGACATGGCTCTCTTCAACAATGAGATGTTTCAAACCACTTCCAATTGTTCACCGAAGGAAGCCATATACACCCAGAGAAAGGGATGTGAAATATGGACCACAACATAACATTCTCAAACATAATCTTGATTGATGTTTGCTTACAATGTCTTTCCTTTATCTGATATGTCTTTTGTGTAGATACGATTTTTCTTGCACAACAATAATAAGTTTGGAAATATGTATACATATATTCGATTTGCCAAGTATTTTAACATAATTAACATGTAGTGCATATCCTGCCAAATGGGTGGAGGGGTGGGGAGGGGGGGAGTTGGGGGGAAAAATCTGTTACAGAAAGCTATGTAAGGGTTAATGTTGAAGAATTACCCATATATATGTTTTGCAAATAAAATAAAATTAAAAAAAAAAAGAGAGAGAGCGAGTTATCTAAAGCAGAAGTGTCAAACACACTACCCACAATCTGTACTCATTGGTCTGAACCATATTAAAATGTAATTGGGAAATTTTCAACAAAATTCTAAGAAATACACTAAAACATGTACAATGTTAATTTGTGGTTTTCTCAGTTAATTATGCAGTTCACAGAGATCCTTGTAAACAGTTTTAATAGACCTTATATCTACTTAAGTTTGACATCACTGGTCTATAATACTGAAGAATTACAACTTGCCTGTGTTATGAAGCAGGGGAGGGACCCAAACCAGATTTTTCTGACTTCAAGGCCATCTCTTTATTACTGTACCATACTGATGCCTTTCTAATTTAGGTACAATATATTAGGAGGTTGATCTCTCTAAGCCTCTAGGTCCTTGACACATTCAAATATTATAAATGCAATATTATAAAGTTTACAGTGTCTCATTTAAAAAGATAGGATAACCCTCTCAAGGAGGATATTTTTTACATTATTCCCAAAAATGTCTCCTTCAGAAAAATAACTAAATCTGAAGTGAAATCGGAACTTAAAAATGGAGATGAGATTCCTGAGCCACAACTTGAAGGGATAAGTGCTTAGAGTTTTTTTTCCCATTACTTTTAACATAGCAGAAAAGAGAATCTTTGGTATCCTCAGCACATTTTCTAGACAACCGAGCTAACTGCCAAGGATTCATGACTGGGTGAAGGACATAGAGTGATGGCCCCACACACTCACACACTTGATTCAAACACTTGAAGTTGACCATATGATCTAACAGTCCAGAAAGCTAAGGTGCCTGTAGGATGCATGGTAATCAGAACAAAGCAGTTAAGAATTCCATCTGTAACTTTGCCCTAGTTAGATCACATGTGATGTACTTTGTTCAGTACTGGGAGCCTAAGCAGGAAACACATCCAGAAGAAAACAACCAGAACTGATTGGGAACTCAAAACTACATCATTGGAAAATGGATGGAGAATCCAGAACTATTTAGCCCAAAAGATGAATTAAGAAGGACATGACAATTACCTTCAAACATTTAAAGGAATTCCCTGGGAAAGGGAGTAAAATTCATTTTTCTAGGATTCAAAGGACAAAAGTAGGACCAATGGGTAAAAATTACAGTAGGGTGAATTTTTACTCAATGTAAAGCAAAACTGTCTAACTGAGTGTCATCCAAATGACACCATTTGATGAAATGGTGGAGAAGATGCTGAGTTTCCTGATCACTGCAGTGTTCAGATGGAAGCAAAATGACCATCTTTCAAAGATACTGTAGAAAATTTCTTGCTTCAAATAGGGGTTAGATTATATGGTCTTTGAGATCCCTTTCAATTCTAAGCTTCTGGGTTCTGTGATCTATCAAGTATATAAAACTGCTTACTTGGGGCTTGTAAATAAATCACTTTTCCCCAGGTTCTTATGTCTCTTAAGGCTATTTTGCCTAACAAATATCTCTTTTTGATGAAAGGAAATGTTTCAGGGCCAAGCTTCTAAGAACAAGACCAACAGAAAATGCCATTTTGTTTATTGTTTTCATGCTCCTGGGAAATGTCCCCAAAGAGTAAAGATTAAATGGAGAAACAGAATTCTTTGATAAGAACTTGAAATTGCTTGAAATCAGTCCAAAGCATAGTTAGGTTACCTAGGATTGCCCAAAGCCATAATGAGTGGGAAATACCGTGTTTCTTTTATATATTCTAAATCAATTAGTATATAACATAGTTACTGTACATAATACTAACTTACAGGATAATTAATTTACTGGGTGCGTAGATCTTTTTGAAAAAGGTAGAGATGCAAAGCTAGGAGTGATGTTTTTCATACAAAATCTGACATATTTCTATGCCTAAAAATCTTTTTTGCAAGATCAGTAGTTTGGTCTTGCAACTAAGAAAGGTATTGATTTCTGAAGGAAACAAATCTTCAAGACAGAGAAAGGAGCTTCCTGGCAGAGTAAAGAAACAAAACATGTCCCCCAAAAGATGAAAAGGCAAAAATTCTAGACCAGGACATAATAGGTCAAAAATATGAGTGTTTAACTGAAACGACTAATTTTTCTCATCCCCAAAAGGGCTAAGTCTATGACCTTGAATTCCTTTGGTAACTGCAATGTGAGGGGAAATGACAAACTTCATACAGCACTATAACTTTGCTGATACTGTGGGATAAAGGTCACTTGCCTTTTTAAAAAATTAATTAAATCACTCTATGTCTAATTTCTTACTATGGGAATTAGGGACCAGCTTCAGAGTAGATTCTGATTTTCTTATGATATCATAAGCAAGGAGAAGAAAGCAAGATTCTTAATTCTTTTTACTTTTCAGTGCACTGCCAACTCCAATCCTAAAATTCTGGTGCTAATTCCTATTGCTTCTGGAAATTAAATGACAATCTACTCCTTTATGACTCTACCCACCATTCCCGTAATTCTGAAGACCCAAATGTCCTTTCCTAGTCACCGTTTTCGTGGTGTGTGTGTGTGTGTGTGTGTGTGTGTGTGTGTGTGTGTGTGTGTGTGTGTGTGAATACTCCCTGCTCTCACCACAGGTCCCACATTGTTTCAAGTCTTCTACTCCGGGTTCTTCAGAATTCCTCATAATACAGCCTCATTGCACCTACCACATGCCCTGGGTAATTCCAGTTCTTGTCATCTACAGCCTAGCAGAATGTTTGGGTTTAAAAGATAGGCTTGTGCAATTAGAGGAATGTTTTATTTTAGCTTTTGTATCTTCAAGGGGGAAAAACTCAAAACTATAGTAAATCTTTCCCTGGCTCAGCTGCTGAAATGAAATGTTGGACAACAATGCTGTAGGGGAAAAAATTCTTACCCTAGCGTCAGTAACCTTGTTTTTTTTTTTTTTAATTATAATAATTATATAAGCTTTCTTTACAAAACTATTAATTATAACTACATTATAAAACAACGGTCATCAAACCATTTGTTACTGGCTGAGAAATAGAGCATTCGATCAGTGGCATAGGATAGGATCACAGGACAAACTAGGCAATAACTTAGAGCAATTTAGTGTTTGATAAACCCAAAGACCCCAGCTTTTGGGATAAGTACTCACTATTCAACAAAAACTGCTGGGAAAATTGGAAACTAGTGTGGAAGAAACTAACACCTACCACCATATACCAAGATAAGATCTAAATGGGTTCATGATCTAGATATAAAGTGATATTATAAGTAAAATAGTGTAGTTTACCTCTCAGACCTGTGGAGATGGAATAAATTTATGTCCAAAGAAGAACTGGAATGATTAACTGAACACTAGATAGATAATTTTGACTATATTAAGTTAAAACTTTTTGTACAAACAAAACTAATGAAGACAAGATTAGGAGGGAAGCAATAAATTGGGAAATCATCTTTACATTTAATGGTTCTGATAAAGGCTTCATTTCTAAAATATATAGAGAATTGTCTCATATTTAGACAAATTCAAGCCATTCTCCAATTGATAAATGGTCAAAGGATATAAACAGTTTTCAGATGATGAAATTAAAACTATTTCTAGTCATATGAAAAGGTGCTCCAAATCATTATTGATCAGAGAAATGCAAATTAAGACAACTCCGAGGTACCACTACACACCTGTCAGATTGGCTAAAATGACAAGAAAAGATAATGACGAATGTTGGAGGGGATGTGGGAAAACTAGGACACTGATACATTGTTGGTGGAACTGTGAAAGGATCCAACCATTCTGGAGAGCAATTTGGAGCTATGCTCAAAAAGTTATCAAACTGTGCACACCCTTTGACCCAGCAGTGTTTCTATTGGGCTTATATCCCAAAGAGATCTTAGAGGAGGGAAAGGGAACCACCTGTGCAAGAATGTTTGTGGCAGCCCTTTTTGTAGTGGCTAGAAACTGGAAACTGAATGGAGGCCCATCGATTGGAGAATGGCTGAATAAATTATGGTATATGAATGTTATGGAATATTATTGTTCTGTAAGAAACAACCAGCAGGATGATTTCAGAGAGGGCTGGAGAGACTTGCATGAACTGATGCTGAGGGAAATTAGTAGAACCAGGAAATCATTACACACAGCAACAACAATACTATATAATGATCAATTCTGATGGACATGACTCTCTTCAACAATGAAATGTTTCAAACCAGTTCCAATTGTTCAGTGAAGAGAGCCATATACACCCAGAGAGAGGGATATGAATGTGGACCACAACATAACATTTTCATGCTCTCTATTGATGTTTCCTTGCATTGTGTTTCCTTTCTGATTTTTTTCTTGTAGATACGTTTTTTCTAGCACAACAATGATAAGTGTGGAAATATGTATACATATATTTGATTTGTCAAGTATTATGATATAATTAACATGTAGTGAACTTCCTGCCATTTAGGGGAGGGGGGAAAATTTGTAACAGAAAGCTTTGTAAGGGTCAATGTTGAAGAATTACTCATACATATGTTTTGCAAATAAAAAGTTTTAATAAAGGAAAAAAAAACTATTAATTTTATTTTATGCACCTAAAACCACCTTCTGAAAAGGGATCCACAGATTTCATTATATTGCCAAAGTCACAGATTTCACCATATTGCCAAAGAGCTCCATACCACATACACAAAATTAATTATATCACTGCTTTAGAATAATACCACCAGAATTTAGTTTACCATAATAGAACCCCGAAGTTGTAAAGATAAACACAGCCCTGAAGAAATTGTATTAAGCATCAATAATAATTTATCACAATGAAACATTTTGCATGAGATGCTCAAAGCAGTAGATATTCTTTTGTTGCTTTCTAGATACCAACTACTACTTGCTTTTACTAATATGTAAATTTTTCTGCACTTTTAAATGACCCTCATTCTATATATCTGGAAAAATTGTACTCTTCCTTTAGGCTCATAGTTACAAGATTCCTAAAATATCACTATTTTCTTTAAAAAAAAAATCTTAAGTCTTACTATAGAAACCTAATTAAGCTCCAGGTGACAAGTATACCTAACTAGAGGGAGAAATCACTTAATATTACACACCATACTTCTTTTTTTCATCTACCATCCCCTCCATTCTTACCCCCCAAAAAAGCCCAGGAATCATATTTTAACCTCAGCCTTTATTTGTCTGGCTGAGATTTTAGCCTCTATTTTTCTGCAGCAAGTTCAGGAAAAAGGAAGTATGTCTTTGGTTTTAAGAGAGAATAATTACATCTCTATTTTTGCCATAAAAACATTGCCTAATTAATTATACCCCCTAAACACATTGCTGCTTTGCCCAGTGCAGAGCGGTGCCAAATCCCGAGTGAGAGCCTCAACATTAAAAAAAAGGTGTCCCATGAAGCATACAACTTTTTGTGAATGAATTAGTGGGGTCTTTGGGGCTTTGGATTGGGAAGAACTTCAGATCCCAGAGGAAAGGGATTTCTCTATTTCTACCCCCAGAAGCCAACATCAGTAATGGCAAGCAAGTAATAGATGCTTAAAAAATGCTTGCTTAATTGAAGATTCTTGAACTTCTTCAGAGAATTAAAGTTTAAGAATAAAAATGAAATTCTAGCCCAAGGCAACAGAAAATCAATTTGTGCTGTGTGTAATTTTTGCCCCATGTAGAAGTTACCAAATATCAGTGTGGTTTTTGTTCTTTGATTAAAGATTCTTTTCTAATTTAGGGTGCTTCTCCTTGCAATCATTTTTTAAAATAAAAATACATACTAGTTTTTTTTAATAACCAAAGCAATGCTTTCTTTTACTCTTTATTCCATAATATTTATTTAATGAATAACTGATTTTAAACCAGTTCCTACAGTTTAGATTTAGATATTTGAGACTTGGACCTGGAAGCAAAATCAGATGTCACCAAATCCAAACACTTCATTTTATAGATATGGGAAAAATAAGGCCCCAAATGGTAATAGGACTTGTCCAATTTCACACAATTGAGTTAAGCAGCAGTCAAGATTAAAATCCATGACCTCCAATTTCAAATTAAAGCTCTTTCCACTTTCCTGTCTTTCCTCTCTATTTCCTATTGATTCTCTATTAGGCACAGGAAAGGAAGGAAACCATTGTTCACAAAAAGTCTGTCACTGGTTACTGATTCCATGTGTGGCAAGTTCATTGTGGCTTAGATGTGCTTTAAATGGCAAGGAGCCATGATGACCTTGCGCACACTCAGTTCTCTCTGATTAAAAGCTTCCATCTCAACAGTTTATTCCTATTACTCCATCCATGTCAACTCAAACTTCACCAGAGGAAAATCTGAGGCACACCAAGTGTTTCAGTCTATCAAGAAACTTAAATGAATATTTACAGCATAGACTTCAGTCTCAGGTGAAACAAATTAGCACCTTTTAACATTTCTCAGTACTAATTCCCTTTTGTAAGAGCAGCTTTAATTACCACCTGCCTATCACTTTTCCTGGTCTCTGAAGTCACACACTTAGTTTTTGGTCAGTGGGTATCTTTTAAATCTCCTTGAAAAAGGGGAAAGATACAGACAAACAACATGTATTTCCCTAGCATGTAAATCTCAATATGCTCAAACAGAAACAAGATTGTAGGGCTTGTACACTAATATAACTAATTTAACACTAATTACTGTAACATCAGGATTAAAAAAAAAAAAAAAAAACTTTTAGGCCTTCAAAATCAGAATAATCCCTGAATGAAAGCCAATAATTTGCTATTTGATTGCATTAGGAACATAGGATCTCAATGCTCCAGCAAAACCAAATTCCTATTTAAATCATCGTGCTTTCTTCATAGGCAAATGAGATAACTAAGGAAGCTGGGTTGTGCAGTGCCAAAAAGTGTAGGACCTGGAATCAGGAACTGAAGTTCAAATTCAGACTTGGGCACTTTCTGGATTGACCCGGGTAAGCCACTTCACTTTTTTTGCCTCAGTTTCCTCATCTCGAAAATGGGGATAATGATAGCACCTATTATCCAAAATTGTGAGGATAAGTAAGATTATATTTCTAAAATATTCTGCAAAGTTTAACATTCTATATAAATGTTAGCTGCTGTTGCTATTGACCCTGTATGGAAGGGGTAGGAGAATTTTCTCAGAAAGCTCCAATTAAAATAGATGGTTTTTATATAAATGAATCCAATAAGTATTAAAATTAAACGTGAATATTGGGTCTGTATCCCAAAGAGATCATAAAAGGAAAAAGGACCCAACATATGCAAAAAAATGTTTATAGCAGCCTTTTTTGTAGTGGCAAAGAATTGGAAACTGAGTGGATACCCATCAGTGGGAGAATGGCTGATAAGTCATGAAATGAATGTAATGGATTATTAATGTTCTATAAGAAATAATGATTCAAAAAAGCCTGAAAAAACCTACATGAATTGCTTAGTGAAGTGAGAGAGGAGAACACTGTACAAACTAAAAAGATTATGTGATGATTAACTGTGATGGCCTTGGCTCTTTTCAACAATGAGGTGATTCAATGCAATTCCAATAGACTTGGGATGAAAAATGCCATCCACATCCGGAGGAAAAATATGGAAACTGAATATGAATCGAAGCATACTATTTTCACCATTTTGGTTTTTTTCTTTTTTTTATAGTTTCCCCTTTTGTTTTGATTTTTCTTTCATAAAATGACAAATATGAAAAAAATTTAAGAACTGCATAAAATTAATGTATATCAGATTACCTGATATCTTGGAGAGGAGGGAGGTGAGGAAGGGAGAAAAATTTGGAACAAATGATGGAGGGACAGTGGGAAAGGGTACAACCAGGGGTACATTAGTTTAAAAAAAAGTTTAAAGCCAGCTCTCTGAAAAATAATGTACAAACAGGACACATAAGTTTAATAAACATTATCAATATTCCTTCCATCACTTCTTAACTCTAAACTGTCAACAAAAAATAAATTGAGCCCTGACTGTGTGTGCTTCCCATTTTTAATGTATGTGTTCACATTGAAAATTTAATAAATAGTTCACCAAACTAGCATGAGCTAGCTTTGTACATCCCTGAGTACAGCAATTCTGGAAAGCAATTTGAAATTAGACATAAAAAGCTATACCACTGCTGGGTCACTACTCAAAAGATATGCAAAAAAAAGAGGGAAAAGTTATATATGCATGAAAATATTTGTGGTGACAAAAAAAGCTGGAAGTTACAGTAAGGTCCATCCATTTAGGAAGGGATAATTGAACTATAGTATATGAATGTGATGGAATACTATTGTCTTGTAAGAAAAACTGTGCCTCGGGAGCAAAAGTCTTCTGTTATATTGGGATTAAAAGAAAAATTGAATTCATATTCTGGCAAAAGACTTTAAAAATGGAAGATGATGCCAAGAAACCTAAAAGACTGCAAAAATCTCTAATCAAATATTGCAGAACAACAAAAAATAAATAAATAAATATGCTAATACATGACACAACACTAAACCCCATGAAATTCTGAGAGAGCATGGAACCACAATGGGATTTCCACAATGATTCAAAAGAGAAATCAGAATACTAAAAAAAAAAAAAAAGAGTAACAAATGGCTTACAAAGCAAAAATGATTAGCAGAACAGAGAAACTTTAGGCTTTCCAAAGAAGCAAAAGATAGAACAGATTGGGAATACAAATATACTGAGGTGAAGAGCAATGTGTAAAAAGAGAAGTAAAAACAATAACAATTTTTAAAAGAATACATCCAAAAAAATACATGATTCCTATTATAAGCAAAAGACAGTAAGACTCCATCACAGAATGCAAAGAAATAATTTAATAATTATAGGCCTCTCAAAAGAATACAAGTCAAAAAAACTGAATCCATAAAAAAGGCTGCTCAGAACTTGGGAATATAGAAATCAAAACACCAATCAAAAGAATATATAGATTATACCTTCCAAGGGGGGAAAAAACAAAAACAAACCCTTTTGCTTCAAACTCCAAGAACCAAAGTGATTAAATTTAATAATTCCAGTGACAAACAACAAATTCTGCAAGGCAGTAGGAAAAGAACCTTCACATAATCAAATAATAACAGGGCTAGTCAATACCCATTAGAAACCACAGAAAGGAATGGAACATTCAATAGTAGACTAGAAAGCAAAGGAGTTCAAAGTGTAATCCAAAGGACATATTCTGCAAACCTAAGTCTAAACAATAATAAGAAAAATGACATCTGAAGCATACTTAGGGGGTAAGGGTTCGAAACAGATGTGAGCAAATAATGATTTGCAAATAACCCCAAAACCATAAACATAACAGAGGTAAATAAAAAGAACTATCAAGGAAAAAATAAGTAATAAAATAAATTACCCCATCTGCAGAGACTATATAAAGGAAAAATAAAAGGAAAAGCCATCTGTTGAATTAAAACAAAGCCATTACTATGGCATTTTCTTTCTGTAAAAGTACACAAGGTGATAAAGAAAAAAATGGATTTTTTTTTTTTAAATGAGGAAGTTCCAGTAAAGGAACAAACTTCAAAACACCATGAATGTTAAAGCTACAATCTCACCTACAGGTGAATCAATGTATTTTTAGAACTAAAATTGATGCATTAGAAAAAGAATTCTTGCAGAATTGAGAGGGAAATAAAGGACAGAGGGGAATGATATATTCCTCTAATTCTAATCAAATCTGTGGGTAAATACCAAAAGGAAGATAATTCTTTTAGCCTCTCAGCAAGTTGAAGGCCTCCAGGAGAATGGATAAAGTAGCAAAAGGAGGGATTGAAGAAAGGGATATAAGGAGAAAGAGTTCAACTTAATGAAGGAAAGGGGGAACCATTGAAGAGTATTCCCATGGATGGAGAGAGATATTTTAAAATGGGAGGTGTGGTCCTTATGATGGGTGTAATCTATAGGAACCTGGAAGATATGGAGACAACTTCCTTTAACAGAGGAAGTTTTGCCTACATGGACAAAATCTTGACCCATAATATAGGAATAATCAAGCATCTAGGAAGGTCACAGGAGTGCGAAGAGGGAATAGAAAAGGCAGGATATGTATGGAAGTAATCAGAGAACAGATAGTTGCAGGATAGGAAAGAGACTGTTTAAAGTGAAGGAAAGCAAGTTTCTGGCAATTTGGTTATGTTAAAAGTGGAATATACAAAACTAATCACAGAGTCAGGCTACACAAACAAAAAAAAAAACCCTGCTAGAAACACAAATGGAATAAAAACCTAATAATTCAAATGAAAATGGCTTAAACAATCGAATGAAATAAAAGTGAGTGGTCAACTAGTACAAGGAAGCAAACCTCTAACAAATCATTTCATTGCCTATAAGAAACATGTATCAAAAGCAAAGACATTCATATAATAAAAAACAAGAAATAGAACAAAGTTTATCATGTATCAGGTAAAATTTTAAAATGAGCTGCAATCATGCTATCAAAGCAAAAACAAAATTCAAGATATAAAGAGATAAACAAGGAAAGTGCATTATACTGAAGAGAAAAATAAATAATAAATAAGTATCAATAGTAAATAGTAAACTAGTTTATCCCATATGATCAAACATCTAACTTTGCAAAAGACAAATTAACTAAATTTCAAGACATTGAGAATAAAGGACTAATCAGTCTTCAATATTTTTCTCTCAGTTATGCCCATCTAAGAGAAAGATAAAGAAATGAAAAAACAAAGAATTCTTAAAGAAATCTGAGCCAAAGATTTATGCATTTTTTGAAAGGGACCAGTATAGAATATAATTAGAAAGATAGATGTATCAGCATCAAACAGAAAGTTGTTGTTGCTGTGTGTATGTATGTTTTAATGATCATATAATTGCAAATAAATGAAAAAGACAAAAAAATTTAATATCCTTTATGTACTATAGCAACAAAAATAGTAATTAATTCATGGAACATAAACAAAAACACAGAAATAAAAGGAAACAAAATAATGACACCTTAAATAACAAATGAATCAAAGATCATTATAAAATTAATTGCATGGAAAAACAATGACAGTGATAAGAAAACAGCAAAATTTCTGACTTGGAGTTAAAGCAGTCATTAGGAAAACAATACATCCCTCAAAATATACATTAGGAAAACAGAAAAATAAAGGATTAATGAATTTTTTTTTAAAAAACTGAAACCTAGAAATTTAGAAAATTAGAAATTGTTCAAAATAAATGCAAAATAAGACAATATTGAAAATTAGAGAAGACAGATTAGAAACCAAAGAGACTATAGAAATTACAAACAAAACTAAAAGCTAGTACTTTTAAAAGGCTAACAAAATTGATAAACTTTTCACCAATCTGATTAAAAATCAAGGGACAAAATCAAATCAACAAAATAACAAATGAAGGAAAAATCATTATAAAACAGGAATACATTACAACTTCTATAAATACTGATGCCAACAAAATTCACAATACAAAAGAAATACAGATTGATATTGAAAATATAAAATACCCAAAAGAACAGAACATCATTTAGAGATCTTAAATAATTCAATCTCAGAAACTAAAGCAAAAATAGGTATAAAAGATAAAACTCAAAAAGCCCTATTCAAAGAAAGAAAAACAAAATTTCTGATTCATATAAATTTACCAGAGAATCCTATTAAACTTTTATAGAATTAATGCCAATACTATATAAATTAATCTCAAATACTGAGAAAAAAACAATCACTCTACCAAATCTCTTTTGTGAAACAAATATATTCCAAATGTTAAGACTTACTGATCTAAAAATTTTAAACAAAATTATTTCAAAAAGACTATACAGACTTATTTTCTCCTTTGAGCTTCAATCCCACATCAATAATTGTTTATTGGGAAATTTCAAATTAGATTCACTGGAGACATCAAACTTAGCATTAATTCTCCAAACATCTTTTTCTGTTGAAAAGGCACTACTAGGGGCAGATAGATGGCGCAGTGGATAGAGCACCAGCCCTGAAATCAGGAAGACCTGAGTTCAAATTTGATCTCAGACACTTCCTAGCTGTGTGACCCCCGGCAAGTCACTTAACCCCAATTGCCTCAGGGAAAAAATAAAAAACAAAAACAAAAAAACAAACAAACAAAAAAAGCACTACTACCATTCTTCCAAAATCTCAGGTCAGACTCTTGGCATTACCCTGGACTTCTCAATTTCCTTCAATCCATACATCCAATCTTGCTAAATCTTGTCATTTCTCTCAGACTTGCATTACATCTTGCATTAGACCCCTTTAGACTTTATATTATATCTTGACCCTTCCTCTCCACTCACATAACTACCACCTTGGGCTAGGCCCTACTGACTTCTTTACTAGAATACTACAATAGCCTTCTAAAACTGTTGCGCCTGCCTTTCATTTCATCATCATTTTAGCCTATCCTACAGATTACTAAAGTAATTCCCCTTAAACACAGATCTGATCTTGTTCCTCCTCTACTCGATTAACTCCAGTTGTTTTCTAGGATAAAATAAAATGTCTGTTTCATGTTAAAATTAATTCATAATCTGGTTCCAACCTATCTTTCTTATTTCATTGAATATTTACTTCATATCTTATATTTTGCAATTCAGTCAGCCTGTCTTTGGCTTGTTTCTCACATACAATATTCCATCTCCTGTCTGCATGCTTTTATACTTGACATTATTCTTCATACCTAGGATATACTCCTTCCCCATCTCCATCCCATAACAGTACATCTCTTTCTTTTAAGATGCAGCTCAGGCAATATCTTCTACATAAAGCCTTTCCTGATACTCCAACTGCTGTCTGCCTTCCCAAACTACCATATACATATGTATGTGTACGTATATGTATGACACATGCACAAATATACAAAGTTGAAGATTATGACATAAATCCATAAAAATCAACAGCATTTCAACATAAGAATAGAAATTCAAGAGGCAGTTAATGGAAGGAAAATCCTATCATAAATAATTACCAAATGCATAAATATTGGAGACAATCTACCAAAGTACATTCAATACTTATATGGATTTTTATAAAATATCCCTGAAAGAAATAAAAGAAAATAGCTAATATAATAAAAATTAAAGTAACAATCAAAATAATAAAAAGATACTTTACAAGACTAGACAAAATAATAAAATTATTTGAAGGAACAAAAAATCTAAAATGTCAAGGGAAATAATAAAAAAGGTAAGAATGATCAAGAAATGGTACTTGTATAACTCAAACTAAATTATAAAGCAGAATAATTCAGGATTTATTAAAAAACAGAAAAGCAAATCAATGAAACAACAACAATAATAACAAAAGAAAAACAGATAATCAGAAATAATGTCACTAAATAAACCAGGATTTGAAAAAACTGTCAAGTAGTAGGGCAGAAATCAGTCTGAGATCAACAACATATTCCACAACAGATTTAAACGGATATGCAATCCACATATTAAAATTCATACCATTAAAAAAAATCAAAAGAGAGATCATACACAGTTATTACTAGGAGAAGAATTCTTAACCAAAGATAGAGGCAATTACAAAATGTAAAAAGGTCATGTTGATTACATGAAATTGAAAAATACTGAAAAGTTTTTACTCAAAATTAATGCAACTCGGATAAAAAGACAAGTAAGTCGATTAGGGGGAAAAAGTTTCTATCAAATTTTTCAGATAATATATCCAAGACACACCAAACCAAGAAAAATACAAAAAAAGCTAAAAGCCATTCCCCAAAGGATAACAACAAGTTAAGAATTGAAAAGTATTAACAATCTTCAGGAAGAATGTCCTAAATGGCTTATAATAAAAAGAAAGTAAATCAAAATTTTACCTCACACCCAGCAAAGATGACAGAGGACAGAATAATAGTCAATGATGGATGAGTAGGTAAAGAAACAGTTATGCAGTGTTAGTGGTGCTCAGAATTAGTATTGCCATTCTAGAAAACAATTTGGAATTATGGAATAAGACAGTTAAGATGTCCATACTTTCTGAATTGATTCCAGTGCTAGATATATATGCCAAGGAGATCACTAACAAAAAGAAAGGCTCTGTATATACCAAAATATTTATAGCAGCACTTCTTATGGTAGCAAATTATCTGGAAACTAAATAGGTGCCCATCCATTGGGGAATGGCTAAACAAATTGTGGTACAGGAATATAATGGCAAATTATGGCACTATAATGACAACTACGAATAAAGAGGAGGTGGAAAAACTTACAATAACCAATGCAATGTATAGTAAGCAAAGCCAAGAAAACAATATACAAAATGACTACAGCAATGTAAATGACAAGAATCACCGTCAAAACAAAACAACTGAAAAGGAATGTTACAAAATTACAAAAAACAAGATCGGCCCCCAAACAGAGACATGAAAGATAATTTCTCTACTTCTTTGCCACAGTGGCAAGGCCCATAAGTGTGGAGCAAATGTCAATTTGATTTTAGGGATTTTTTTTTTTTTTTTTTTTACTGTATCATTGATCCATTTTGCTGAATTTTTCCCCTTTTTTTTTTGTTTGTTTGTTTTGTTTTGTTTTTGTTTTTGTTTTTTTTTTCTTCCCTCCCCTTAACATCCATTCTAAAGGATGGCTCTCTGGGAAGGGGGTGGGGGGATAATAACGGGACACCTAAGAGATAAAAATACAAACAATACCAATAAAATTTATTTCCAAAAGTCTCTCCCTATCTCCATTTGTTGCCGCCTTTTGGGCCTCTCTTTAACAAAACACGGTTCTTAACTTAACAAAATAAATTCTTATAAGCCACAGGGAGCAAAGGTGTCTGCATCAGAAAAAACGAAAGTTTAAATAAAGTGACAGTCAAGTTTTCTTAGCCGTCTTCCCTCAGGGGTGGCGGGTCAGGTGGCGATTACTTCCTCCACCTCTAGCTTTGTTTCCTCTTCAAGCCTCATGTGCAAAATGAAGGAGGCGGACTAGGCGATCTCCGGGTCTCTTCCGCCGCTAAACGCTAAGTCTTTACTACACAGACACTTACGTAGCGGGGGTGATTCCATAGAGCGCATGTCCATCCCCAGAGAGCCAGAGCATATGCTCCATGGAATCACCCCCACCACATGGAGCTTCCTGACCTAGACCAGAGAGACCTATTTGGCCTGCGGGTAGATCGGTTTCTAATTCTAAGAGCGGAGCCCCCAGCTCCCCAAGTCCCAAACTCTGAGCCCTTCTGCATCCGCAGTCGCTCTGAGACCAGCATCAGGAGTGAGGGCTTGAGTCTTGGCGGAGTTGCTGCGGTCGAAGAAGGACGAGGTCAGGCCAAAAGAAAGGGATTGGCGGCAAGCCCAGACTCGGGCCGCCGTCACCAATTTCCTGATTTAGGAAACAAAAAAAGGTCTCTAAGGTGGCTTCCAGCTCGGAAATTCCATGCTTATTTAGAAAAAGGTCATCACCACCACATACAACCCTCTGCACATTTAAGACATATTTGAACAAGGTAGAAAAAAAAAAAACATTTATTAAACAAAGTTCGGCAGGAGATTCTTCACCACCAGCTATTCTTGGCAGGAATTCTTTATTCTCAGTAATCAATTATTTACTCTAAGAAATAGCATTTCTCCTAAAAACAACAGCAACAAACAACAAACAGAAAACACTCTCCTGACACAGTTGGAACTCTTTCACACAAGGCTCCTTTTTAGTGGCCAGCGGGATTCCTACCTCCTCCTATCCAGTATATTATCCAGTGAATTGTCTTCCTTGATGTCTCATGGTGCAAGGTCACAGAAGTAAACAACAAATATTAGATTGATTCAGAGAAGATTTATAAAGGTGTGTCTGGTGCCCGCAAATCACCAAGATAGAGCCAAGTTAATTTGAAATTATTCTCAGTTTTTGATTGGGATCTTGTGCATCTCACTTTGCCTTCAGTTTTTAACCTGGAAAATGAGAGCAATGAAGGGGAAGAAGAGGAAGGAGGGAGAGGTAAAGTAAAATTATCAACACATATCCCCCCAAAAAGGGGAAAAATAGAATTCATAACAGAATTACAAACAAGACAGCTTTTAAAGTTATATGTTAAATATAGTATAGTACTTTAAAAGAAAAGTCCTAATTGATGAAGATTCACAGTGTATTCATAGTATTCTCCTTCTGTACTATAATGTATATGGAAATACTTTTTCCCCCTTTTTGGGGGGGGAAATTATATGTGTTCCATTCAGAATTAATAAAAAAATCTACATATCTGATTCTCCTGGTAGGAAAACAAGTACAATAATAAAGTGAGGAGATTGGACAAGCTTGAAAAGAAAGCCTTGGAGATTTCTTCCAGCTTGAGAACTATTGATTTTATATCCATCAAATTCAATTATTTCATTCAAAATTAGGCTTGAGTCACATTGTAGAGGAAACCTCACTTCCTTCCCTACCAGACTTCTCCCTCCTCAAATTATTCTGTATCCATTAATATATATATATATATATATATATACTCATATTATATACATATCTTTTAAGTTCTTTGAGGGTTTTATTTTTATTTTCATGGACCAAGTGATTAATAAGGAATGTGGTACATAACAGGTGTTGAAGCACATCCATACTTTGTGCCCCTGTGCTAAGTGCTTTATAAACATTTCATCTGATCTTCACAACAACCCTGAGATGAAGGTGCTATTACTATCCTTATTTTACAAATGGGGAAACTAAGGCAGACAAAATGGTGAACAACTCAATGAAGGGTCACACAGCTGGTAAATGCTGGATTTGACCTCAAGCTTTCCCAATTTCAGACCCAGCACTCTACCCACTATGACACCTAACAATTGGTGAGAGTTTGCTGTAAAGGGAAACTCCCTAATAACTGAGTTGTCTAGCCATGGAAAGGTATATCTGAGGAGTCCTGCTCTCATTTCCTTTACCCACCCACCCAAATACACAGCCATGCTGACAATAGGAAGGATCAGGAAACCCAATGATAAACCTTAGATAACTTGCAAAGGAGATTCCTCAAGCACAGCTCTGAGAAATTGTGACAGGACTCACAAGGGAAAATACCATGGCACCTTAAGAACCTTTGGTAAATAAAACCAAAGGCAATTATGGTTTGCAGTGCATCATACAAAACTTAAGAGGCAGGTTAAGTGCACTCAGGATTGGCTAGATAAGGACTCCTTATCTAGTATCCCTGGAGTAGAGCAGCCCAGTTTTACAACCAGGAAAAGGTTGTAGTTTGCTAAGGAAGTAACTGACCCTCCAGGCTCCCTTTGGTCTGAACCTATTTCATCCTCACAGGATGACTTAACCTAGTAGAATTCAACAAATAGAATGGACCAACCTGTAGGGATACTCCATTTACAAGAAGGTCTTCTGAACCTTAGGTGCAAGAATTGGCTCAGGATTAGAGTTGGTTTTTCTGGATAGCTCTGGTTCTTAACAAATCTACTCAGAATTAAATAAGCACTAATTATTAGGGGGTAGGAGGTGAGGGGGGAGAGAAATGAGATAAGTATAAGTGAGCATAAGGTAAGAAGCATAAGGTAATACTATGAATCAGCCTGATTTCTTGCCCTTCTCTGCACACTCTCTATTTTATTGATATGTTCCATGAACTTTGGAGCAATCAAATGTGATCTCACCAGGGTATATAATACCTTCTGACCCTGTTAAGGAGCCTGCAATCTAGAAAGAGAGATACCATACTCAACAAATAATTCTAATACTTTTTTTAAAAGAGTACAAATTTCATCGGTGTGAAGGCTACCTCCCCCAATAAAGATCATTACCCAAAAAATGCATTGTCATGAAGCTAGCAGACAATCCTCACAAGCAGGTATAATTTAAGGGGGGAAAAAAGGTAGGCAAACATTTCTGAACTCAGTTACTTGAGTGAATCCATCACTGCCTGAACTCCCTTCAAGGCCTCTACAGTTTGGAAGGACCTGCTAAGAATTTGTGTTCTGTTGCCATAATCTTCAAGAATTTAGGTTCACCTCCATGCTTAAAAAAGTGTTTTAGAGTAGAACTCCAGTGTAAGTCCTAATATGCTTTGTAGGATAGGGGATGGTTTTTAAATCCATTAAATGGCTTTGAAAATAAGAAAAATAGGGTAATTACTGGGAAGACAGTATATAGGATATTGCCCAGTTTAAATTGTGGGTCATAACTCCATAGACAGTCTCATAACTGAATATAGGGATCATGAGATTATGATATGTTATCAGTAAATGTTTGATTTGTGGACCTATTTTATCTTCCTATCTGTCTAGGTCATGTAAAAATTTCTGATGAAAAAAGTTTAAGAAACCCTGGCATGAAGAGTGCTGGATTTAAATCCAAAAGACCTGGGTAGAAATCTAGGCTGTGCTACTTACCACCTGTATTGCTTTTGGCAAATCACTTAATGGTGTGGCACAGGAAAAAAGCAATGGCTGTGGAGTCAAAAGATCTGAGTTCAAATCCCACCTATAATACTTACTGCCTTTGTGATTTGGGGCAACTGAATTAATCTTCCTGGAAGTCTCCTCATCTGTAAAATGAAGCAACTATCCCTAGATGGTGTCTGAAATCCTTTCCAAGTTCTAGATCAGAAAAGCCATGATCCTCTCCACGCCTCAGTTTGCTGCAAAATGAGGTTGCAGGACTAGACGACTTTTAAAGTTCCTTCCATCTCTAAAATGATAATCTTACAATCCTAGGAGAGGAAGAACCTGCTGAACTTTTATTACAAATAGGAGAAATAATGATTTGTTGGAAAGCGATTCAGCATAAAGAGACAGAGTCAGAGAGAAAGAGACAAAGAGACAGAAAGAAACAGAGACATAGACAGAGACTCAGAAGAGACAGAAAAAAGAGAGAGATAGAGACAGAGACAGACAAAGACAGATCCTTATTTTTTTTTAAAAAATTTAAAAAACAGTAACAACATACCATAACCATTAAAGTTGAGCAGTTTGATCACAGAATTTAAGGCTGCACTTGGATTTCAAAGAATGTGTGCAAAACTGCCAGACTACTGATAAAGAGTATTTAGGAGAGAAAAGGATCGATGAAGGTGGGAAAATAACAGTCATTACAAGATCTAGAAAGAATGGCTAACAAAGGGAGAGCTGAAGACAAGTTTTGAAAATTGAGTGTTTTGCAACTTCAAAACATTCTGAACTACACCACCGGCAACCTGCTTTAGGAGCAATCAGCTTTACTCTGGGCTAGATCAAAACCAAAAACAAACAAGAAAAGGCTTCAGAGGACACCTTGGAGGAAGAATTTGGGTCACTGACAAGTGATATGTTGCAGACTTGGGCACCCAAACAGCCCAAGCAGAATGCTTGGCTGGCCTATAACTGTGGGAAAATGCATATAGTTCCCTTTATCCGGCTTAGACTGTACCACTTGTCACCAGCTTAATCCAAGTCTCTGTGAAGATATAAATCACTAAAGTTGTGTGGTAGCTTATGTAGTTATTCTACCAAGTGGGGGATAAGGCGTTTTCCTCTGCCTCCAAGGCAGAAAATTCCCTCAGATTAGAGAAACAAATTGGTCTGAAGAAAAGGAGATAGATAAATTCTTAACATTTGATTCTGTACTGGGATTTCTTAGACCTGTCATATTCTCAGAATACTAGAGGTCTGATTTTAGCCAAAATGGCTTTCCAGTAATATTCAGATACATACATGCAATCAAGACTCCATTATCTATGGCAATAGGTCTTACATGATGTCACATGTATAATGAATACCACAGTGCTTGTCTTTTCAATGACTGGAATAAGAAGTCAAGAGAGGCAGAAAATTTGGAACTGAAATTGTTTTTTCAATTTTTGCTTAAAAATAAATAAATGAAAGCAAAAAAATAAAAGAAAGGGTTTCTGATACCCAGAACCTGGGAGGGAGGAAGGAGGAGCAGAAAATGACTCAATTTTAAAATACTTTGCTATGTCATGAATTTTTAGAAAAGTCAAGACTAATGAAATGGAAAAGGTACTGGATTTGAAGTTTAAATAACGGGGTGAGGGTAAATTTAATTAAAATAATACCTACTATATGAAAGGTATTGATGGGAACCTAGGAATATAATGCAAGTTTTTGCCTTCAAGAAATACTGATAAATACTATCTATAGATAAAGAAGCCAATATACAAGTTGAAGGTGGGGGAAAAAACAATAATTGGAGAGTATCCTAGAATCCAGAATGACAACTGAAGGAAGAACTAAAGGAAGAAAAGAATTCTGAAAGGTTTACACAACCATGTTTTTATACTACCAACTTCAGTGTCAGTCTGGCCCCTGACGCCATCATGTAAGTCCTGTGCAGAAAGGCCTGGCTGTCTCCACCACCAGCATAAATACCGAATGTCAACCAATTACCACCAACAAGGCAGGCAAGTTTTAGACTACCTGAAGCATTTAGGTACCTTGAAGGTGAAACAGGAGGTGGCACATGCAGAAGGATCAAAATTCCACTGCCATCTATATCTTCAATCCTCAGGGAAAATCGACCAAGACCTCCTTGAGACCCAGGATTTTCTGTGTTGCCATGGACCCCAATCTTGTTTCTGTTATCGCTCAAATAGCCATCATTGTGGGAAGCAACCTTTGTGGAAAAGGGGCTTACTCCCTGCTATCAACATCAACTGCCAACTGTCATAAACTGTCAGGTAAACTCAAGAGCCCCAGGAAGAGCTCCAGCCTACCAAAGCAGCTACCAGTCATTAACTCAGGAAATCCCCTTCTAGGAAGATTCAAACTGTCCACTGTTTAAATCTCAACCCAACCCCTTAGCAGTTACACTTACTAAAGCCCCAGAGAAGAAAGTTTTGGCTCAACTTTAAAAACAGATTTAGTTTCATTAAGGAAATAATATTAAAGAAAATGCATTGTGATTTGTATCTAATTGTACTCCAAAGACCTCAAGGCTTTTCCATCTATCTTGCAGTTGAAACCTGCTGTATGTATTGTCTCCCATTATTAGATTGTGAGCTCATTGGGAGCAGGGACTGACTATATTTTCTATGTGAATCCCTACTTTACACAGGCTAATAAGTACCTAATCATTACTTCCTCTTTTTTTTTCTTTTTTTCCTCCTTCCTTCCTTTTTTTCTTTCTTTCTTCCTTTCATAAAGCAGGGATAATAATTCTCATACTTACCTTACAAAGATGTTTATGAAGAAAATAAAAGAACATATATGTGAAGGCACTAATAACCATGAAATACTATAAGTAACTATTATTGTTGTTACTCTTCTATCACAACAATCCAAATCAAAGCTTGCCTTTTGCACTCAAGTGATATTAAGTATATTTATCTTACTGAAATACAGGGGAAAAATTATGTGGGTGTCCTCCTTGTCCACCAACCCAGAATTTTAAGAGGACTGTATTATATAACTCACATGCAAATGTTTCTTATTTTGTTGGCTGTGCAGGCATCACATGGCATCAGAGGGACACATGCAAAAGTTGAAATCAGGCTGTCAGTAATGGCACTAGGAGGTTCCATAAAAGATTATCAGTTCCTCATTCAGTTATGCTGTCGGGAAGTGGGGGTTTTAACTTCCCTTGCTAAAATGGACATCTTTAGAAGGTTCAATTTTATACCTTAAATGCTGTCTTGGAAGTGAGAATAGAAGTAGTCAGGGACCAAGAAAGAAGACCAGATTTGTAGTAAAGAAATAATTATTTCCAAATTCCATCTCTGATGTTGATAAGTAGGATGAACCTCAGGAAGTCAAAAAATCAAGGGCTGAAGATTTAAATCTGGAAAGGGAAATGTTATCTTTGCTAATTGAACTCCTCTGTTTTACCGCCAAGGAAACTGAGGCAAAAGGAAGTAGCTAAAGCCAGGATTCAAATTTGGGTCCACTGACTTTGAATCTCAATCATACCACTCTGCCTCTGTCTTCACTTAACTCCAGAGTAAAACTTAAAGCATAAAACTGAAATAAACCAATCAATCTGATTAATGATACAAATTAGTTCTGATGAGTGCAGAAAATTCAATTCATAAATACTTATCAAGTACCACTATGCAAGAGATACTAGGTACTAGGTAAACAAGAGACAAAAATAAAACATTTCTTACTCTCAAGGAGCTTACAATCTATTATACTTCCTGTCATTCTGTTCTTACATTTCATTATGTTCTGAAATAACCAGAAAAGTTACATGATTTAAAAAATTTCAAGGCTAAATACATGTTCTCAGAGAAATAAATGGGATCATGGATGCTCATAATATCTTGTTCAAAAGAATATGACTGATAAAACAGTGATAAAAATTTGAAACTGAAATAAGATTAAATATTTCTGAAGAAATATAAACTGTATAAGTATCAGTGCAATTAAAACCAGAATCCAGTTTTGGATACCAATTATCCTCTCTCTGACCACCACTAAGATATTTTGCAGATGGTTGACAGCCTTAGTAAACAAATGTACAGATTTTCTGTTAAATGTCCTTGAAATGCAAATTTGAATTCAAAGCATCCCAACCTTTACCAAAATAAAATAAGCTATAAAATAAGGCTAAAAAGACATCAATTTGTTGAAGGTGACATGTCACAGGTTATGAATTTTCCCCCTACTACCATCTTTTTATTTAGCATACACAATATGCTGAGAGGCTCATCTTTATTCTTCTAATAAAAAGGAAGAAGGCAGAAATACTAGTGCTAAGGTGGGGGAGGGAGAGGGAGACAGGGGGAAGAAGCACATTAACAAGATGAACAAGGAGGTGATAAAACAGAGAGCCTCCTCACCCGTTGCTTGGCAAACAGCATAGCATTACAGGATGAAGGAAAAGCACCACAGATGGTGGATGCCCTCTTGCTCCCAAAGCATCATCTCTCTGGAGGCACTCACGCCCCCTGAATAGGAGCCAATCAGCTATAGCTGTACTCCAGCAGCTCACCACTCCACTCTCTCTCCCCCACAGGACTCCCACCACCCAGCTCCCACTTGTGACTGCCGAGAAGCTCAGCAAGTTCTGAATCCCTGCAACCTTGTATACAATGTACCTCAATGGTTCCTAAAGGAATATTTCTGCACAGAAGGCTCCCAAGGAGCCAAGGTTAACAACATCCAAAGCAAAGACATTACTCAATTAAATGTATTTCTAAA
The DNA here is from genome assembly GCA_023553655.1 of Myrmecobius fasciatus. Taxonomy (NCBI): domain Eukaryota; kingdom Metazoa; phylum Chordata; class Mammalia; order Dasyuromorphia; family Myrmecobiidae; genus Myrmecobius; species Myrmecobius fasciatus. The sequence continues at coordinate 243,689 of JAJPUD010002155.1, forward strand.
TGTACTTATAAATCACCATTTCTCTGCCAGCAGAGGATAAGATCTATCAGAGTAGATCAATCATTTGTTCATTTTGTTCTAGACCTGTGGACCCCAGCTCTGACCTGTCCTCTGGCTTAAATGAACTCTAACTTGACTGCAACTATTTTCTTTGTTCCAGACATCTTCTGATGCTCACATAAATAGCTGTACACTTGTCCTTGGCTCTCAGCTTTCTCCTTATATTCACTTTTGGCACTATCCTACCAAAGCTTTAGATCAGGAGGCATATGTGTGTGTGTCTGGGTGGCTGTCTGTATCTGTCAGATTCCCTTTGGTCAGCAGACAAATCCAAGACCCCTTTCTCAGAATAATGTTAATAAATATGTAAAAATACAATTACCAATAAAATAAAATATAATTACCAAAATGTTAAAAAAAAATCAGAGCCAAATTTAAGAACTTTGCCCAAAATTAATAACCCTTACACAATCCCTTATATATAGAAGGCACTACATAAGAAATGTTCATTTAATTACATTGAGCACTTGATACACTGATAGCAGATGCTCCATAGAATCTGGTCCAATATACAGCACTATAAATATCATCTAACTTGGGAGGTTTTTTTTTTGTTATTGTTCATGATATATGGTCTTAAAGGGAAAAAAGGAATCTAATAAACCATCACACCTACATTTTGAGAGCCATTCAGATTAAGTAGGCCACAGAAAGTAATGCCATGTCATTTGAATTGTGATGATCAATAAAAGAACACAAAACACAAGCTGGTTTATTGTTATAATTCTTAAACCAGTGCAGACATAAAGGTTGTGAGTTGTTTTTTTTTTAAAGCAGTACAAATTATATTTCCATTCCTCCTTTCTCCCAGCTGCATCATAGAACTTAAATGTCTAGCAGATCAGTGGGTGGAAGATCAAAGAACATTTTTAAAAATTTAACTTTACTACCCACATGGATGTGGGAGTAATATGTCAGTGGGACTAAAATGTACATGACAGAGTATTAGAGATTCCCTAAACTCACAAGGATCAGATTCTTCTAGCTTTTAAAGTAGCAACATTCACTCCACTGCTGCTTTTCACACTTTCTGTGGCTTCTAAACTGCCACATACAATAAACGAGTGAAGTCTGAATTTATAAATGTATTTGTTTTCACATGTTCCATTTCTAACACTGCCCAGAAACCAAGACCTCGGACCAAGATAACATAGATGGCAGCCTTTCTCTTCATCTGGAAAACAGGACTCACATGAAGCTAGAATGAATACATTAACACAGTGGAATGATTAAAAAGAGTAAATCTCAATTCTTCCTCTCTCCTTCCTCCAGAGGAGAACAGGTGTGCAGAAATGAGAACTCCAAGGTGGGCATTCACAAATGCCACTCATTCAGGAGTTTTGTAGCTCAGGAAATGAAAGTGAAAAAAGGCTGGGACCCAGGAACCAAAGCTTAGCAGCGCCATATTTCAGAGTTCCATCCTTGCCCCACCGCAGCCCACCCCCACACATCCAAGCCGCATATTATCCATACATACTCCATCTTCTTTCCTGCTCCTCTTCCTTTGCATCAGCCCAGTCTTCCTCACTATCTCCCCAAAATGGGACAGAGGACTTACTTCTCCATCCACGCCTCTGACCTTGGTGTTGGTTGAATAGAATGTCTTTCTCTTTCTGCTCCATCTATCAAAATCAAGACATTTCACTCAAGGCCTAACTAAAGTCTCACCTTTTCCATGAAGCTCTCTACTCAGCTTCCACAGCTAACCAAACACATCACAATTATTTATCACTGACACACTTTTTTTTTGGGGGGGGGCTGGGAAGACTTAGTATTTCATTTGTTTATTGAGCTCACTCCTCCCCACCATCAAATTGCCTTTGTTAACGCAGATCAACAATTCTTCTGCAACTTATATTCAGTTAGTTGCCCAATACTCCTAGTCAACTACAGAATTACCACTTAACAGTACACTCCCTTATATTCTTTCATGTATCTGAGCCTTAAAAATAATAAACTGAAAAGAAGCAGCAGCGAGAAAGTTATATCCTTTAAATATTAACAAATTTAGATGAGTTCATCTAGATATAGGTATCTATAGTTATATAGCTATATTTATGTATACATATTACTATCTATATGTACCTATTTATACATATGTGTATATAATTGCTTATGCATGTATGGTTATGTATATAAGTGCATATGTATATAAATACATGTATATAAAATATATATGCATATAAAATGCATTTTACACACACTCACACATGGGCTCAGTCTCTACATCTTGCCCAGACAGGCAGGTGCAAAGTCTGCCCAAGGTCCAATTTTTTTACTGATTTACAGAGGAACGTTGAGCTACTTCATTTCAGATATGGGACAGTTTTCCCCTCTTAGGCAATCTGGCCCATCATGCCTGTCCATAGCTTTACCTCTACTCCTCTTAGAGGCTTATATTAACGTTAAATGTACATGTGGACATCCAACTTGATCTACCAAATGGCAGAACTTTTTATTTTAAGAGATCTGGCCTACCTTATAGCTAGGATTATAGGGGTGTTCAATAATATCTGATCTAAATGTGTTTTCAGTTATTGTGATGCGCTAAGCTCTTTTACACAGAGGGTCACAGAGCTAGAGCTGAAATGGACCTCAGAAGCCACTAACTCCAAAATATGATTTTATAGATGAGGAAAATGGAGCTCCAGACTATTAAGTAAGCTGGCCAGGATCACAAAGATAATAAGCAAGAGAAGAGGAATGTGAAATAATCCTGTTCCATTCTGTGTGGATATGTTGTAGTAGTAGTAGAGTAGTAGTAACAATGATAATAGTAGTGATGGTGGTTGCAGTAGCAATAATAGTTTGATGATGGTAGTAGATGGTAATAGTAATAGCAAATATTTATATAGCCCTTACCATATGCCAGGGACTATATTCAATGCTTTACAAATATCTCACTTGATCCTCACAATAACCCTGAAGGTAGGTACTATTATTGTCCCTACTTTACAGATGAGGAAACTGAAGCAAATAAACTTTAAATCCCTATTATAAACTAAGCAATATACTAGGTATTTGTGAGAGATGCGGAAGTCAAAAATAAGTAAATATTTCTCTTACTTCTGTTTCCTCAACAAAAGTATCAGCTCCTAATGTTCTGCATTGGTCTCCCCCACAACCCTGACAAAGCCTATCTCAGTACTGAGTTTGTAACAGGTACTCAAAAGCACTCACTCAATTGATGACGTATTATTTCCTACCAGTCTCTGCCTTCTGAAAAAAATGAAACCTTTAATTATGCATATAAAAAAGAACAATGATTCTTTTCAAATACTTTTCAACCTAAACATCTATAAGCCTTCACAACAAAACAAGGTTAATCTAAGGTATTTTTTAAAATGCAAAACAAAACTACAAAGGAGTTATTGACTCACATTCCAAGAGAAGAGCTAAACCCCTCATGATCAATCTCTGGAAAAAAAAAATCACTACTGAGCTGAAATTTGTACTTGTATTCCCTGAGGCAGAGTTTAATTTAATTTTAGAGACAGCTGCTGTATTTGTGCACATAGAAACTTTCCTAAAGAAAGCCTATTATTGCCACAGGTGAAAGGTTCACTTCCATATCATCAAAGTTAAAAAAAAATTCAAATTTCCTATGTTAATGAATATTCATGGTGCTATGCTAGGATTAAGTATAAAGAAAATTTCAGACCTTGTCTCTGCCCTTTGTGAGCTAGTAATTTAAAATAGGGAAAAAATACAAAGCAATCATGAACTGGACATTCTAAGAGCAGGATAAAACCAGGAGAGTGTTGTTTACATTACATTGTGGGAGTTATGTTCATTTGGCATCTCCTAATTATCTAACTGGCATGACAATTATAAGTGTACACATCACATTAGCTCCTCCCTACTCTGGCCAGACATTAAAGTTCCTTGGAGGGCTTGTTGGGGGGCACCTGGTTGAGAGTGGGCCTCCCCCGGCAAGAGGGCACAGAGTCATTTTCTTCTCATCAGCAAAGCTCAATGCCCTCCATCTGGTCGGTGCTTAAAGTATGATTTGTTGAAATTCATTTTCTGAACGAAACAGATGGGGTGGAAAATCTGTGTTGGGACTTTAGAAAGCAGTGATTGATTGGTCCAGAACAAGATCGCAGGACCAGGAGCGCCTGACATTGTATGAACACATGAGGCCAGTAAGAAAGCAGGCCCAAAAGAGCTGTCAAGGTGTGAGGAACTAGTTATTTCTTAGCTACTTATAGTTCTGCAGGCCTGAACACGATCATGACCTTTATCCATGGTGTCCCCAAAGTCTTAGTGCAGCTTGGAAAGCTCTGAAAGATGCACTAAGACTTTAGGGACAGCTTAGCACTTCAAAGCTTTATAGACATTCCCTGATTTGATTCTCACAATTCTTTGAGGAAATGCTACAACAATTATTTATCACCTCTGTTTTGCAGGGGAGGAAGCTGAGGCTGAGACAGGTGAGGGGATTTGTTCTCAGTCACATAACCAGTTAAGTACAGGATTGACAGGATTTTAAAATTCGTAGTTCTCTATGAATCTTGTCTGTAAGTTCCTGAAAGGCAAGGCCCATGCCCCCTCTCCCCCGATACACACATGATGTCTCCAGTATATGGCACTTAAGTATAAGACTGATTGAAAGTCTAGATCTGATGTTTCTTGTGCAGTAAGATAACTGTGTAGATATGTATACATGTATTATATTTGTCATATAATTTATCCTATCTAGCATGTATTGGATTACCTGTCATCTAGGGGTGGAGGGGGGGGGGAAGGAAAGGAAAAGTTTGGGAAAAAAAAAGTTTTTTTGCAAAGGTAAAAAAAAATTGCAATGTTTTTATTGGACTTTGTTACGGAAATATTTGTCTTATTCCATAAACAAAAATAAAATAAAGATTGATTGAAAGAGAGCCAGTGACACAGAATTACATCTGTGAACCTAATCAATATGTGAAAACTGCCCATTCACCACCAATCAACAAACATTCACATGACCATTCATGCCGCCCCCCCCCCCAATAGGGATTGACAGGCCATGAAAAGAAGTGGCCATAATGGTTTGGAAGAGCTGGAGTCCACTGGAAGTCCCAGAGACTGTTCTGGGTAATGACACTTGCAAAGAAGGGAAATAAAAGGAAAGGTACAAGTCAGAAATCAAACACCAATCTATTTAATCTGAGTTTCCCATATTCAAAAGCTCCTAAGAAATCACAATGAGTATTATTTTAAAAATCAATTACAGAACCACAGAATGTTAGACCCAATGCACCTTTAGAGGTCATTTTCCCAAACTCTTCATATTACATGTGGGGAAACTGAGACACAGGGAGATGAAGCAACTTTGCCAAGAACAACCTGAGCAGACTCAGTATCTAAACTCCCAGCTCAGCTCAGTGCTTTTTTCTGTCAGGGAAGTACTTCTTTTCTTGGAAAGACAAAGACAGACACAAAGATGATAAATGGATGGATAGATAAATGATAGAAATGGAGAATAGATAAATGATAGGTAAGTAGCTACATAAATATAGATGATAAGTAAAGGAAAAAAGATGGATAGATAAATAGATAGATGGTGGGGTAAAGAATAGATAGATGATAGATAGGTAGGTAGGTAGTTAGGTAGATAAATAAAGCGGTGAAGATGAATGAAAATGATGAAAAATAGAAGAAAGGATATAAATACAAATGGATGGATGGATGGATAAATGATAGAGATAAATAACAGATAGATGATAGGTAGGTGGGTAGAAAGATAGAGATGATAGGAGTAAAGATAGAGATGAGACATGACAGAAGTATAGAAATAAAGCAAAAAAAGGTAGATAAACAGATGACTGAAGTAAAGAATAGGTAGATGATAGAAAGGTAGATAAAAATGATAGGGATAAAGATAGATGAAAATGATGAAAGATAGAAATAAAGAATAGAAAGGTAAATAGATGGATAGATAAGATAGATGGATGATAGAGATAAAGAATAGATATAGATGATAGAGGTAAAGAACAAATAGATGAGAGGTAAATAAACATGATAAAATATAGAAGTAAAGGAGAAAAAGACAGATTAATAGTGGTGGAGAGAGAGTCAGCGACAGAAAAAGAGAGAAAGAAACAGACAGAAAGAGACAGGGAGAGGAAGAGAAACTGAAACTCAATATAATACAAAGGAAAATAGAAAGCAAGAAAAATGTCAGAATATGGGATTTTTCAATTGGAAAGCAACATACAGATAATCTCATTAGAAAGGCTTTCTATATACCAAATTATTAATAGCAGCAATCCTTGAGTAGCAGCAAAGGAAACAAGCAGCTATACACCAATTCCTGTGGTACAGGAATATGATTAATATGATTCATGTAATTATATGATATTACTATCCCATAAGAAACAATGAATATGAAGAATACTGAGAAGCAAACGGATGACATAGAAACTGATGAAAAAATGAAATAAGCAAAACTAGAAAAACCATATACACAACAAGGTTTGAGAGGAAAAAAGAGATGGGCAGAGAACAAACTGAACACTGTAATTAAAATGACTAAGTGTAGCCCAAAGAAAGAGATGAGAAAAATGTTCCTCACTTCCTTCTTCACAAAGATGGAGATCTATGAGTTTGGAATATTGCACATATTGTCAGACGCACTCAATGCACTGGTTAGTTTTCTTGAATGCTTTTTCCTCCTCTGTTATGAGAACAGTTCTTTGGATAGGAGAGGAAAGGAAATGAAGCTGATATAAAAGCAAAGTATATCAACAAAAATGTTTAGAAAAATGATTTTAAGGTGCTTTAAAAAAAAGGCATTAATGAAGAACTCATATCAAGAAGCTATAAAACAGAGAGACAACTTAAAAAGAAAAGAAAAGAAAAGAAAAAGATAAAACCCAACTGGTGGCACTAGTCACAGTGACGCAAAAACACCAATATGTAGCCAGACAATGCAGCACAAGCCATGTACTGCCCACATCCACCCCCACTGAGAAGGCTGTTCAGAAGTAAGGAAAAACAGCTTGAGATAGCAACAGAAGAATCAACACCAACCCCCTCTATTCCTTCATGTAGTGGAACCAACTTCATGTTCTAATGATTAAAAGCAAGTGACCACTGTACACAAAGGGGCAGGTGTAAACTGGACCTCTCACCTGTGGCTATACTGTGTCTATTTCCTCTACCTGTGAAAAATAAGAAAGGGCTTCCACCCACCTGTCCCTTCCATCCCTCCCTGCCTACCCAAACCTGGTATCATCTAAGTGCCAAATTATGCTTTAAAACCAAGGCATGAATCACTGGACTCCAATCCCTCCTTGCATTTTGTTGGAGATCAGCCTACTTCAACATCTATGAGCCAGAGAGAGATTGCCAAGTAATAATACACAGTCAGAGACACAGAGTCACTGAACTTTTTAGATGATGACAGCTGAAAATTTAAAGACACAGAAATGTTTTTCTTTTCTCTTTGTTTTGACAAATTAAGCTAGATGATTTAAAGAATCACTAATTTCCCATCTTTTTTTTAAATCTCTGATTATGCTCCTGATTACAATCATTAAAACACTGTAGCCATGTAAAATAGCAGATAATAGGATTTTCTACAAATTGTTGTCCTTAAAAATAAGATTAAATAATTCCCTCCAATCCTATCCCAGAGCAGCTGATAGATATCTTCTATTCTTGAGACTTCAGCAATTATCTCTATAGTAAAAACTCCTAAAACTACACTGCCTCACTTCATCTCTAATTTCCTATCTCCAACTACTTATTTTGCTCATCACCTTCTGGATGTTTCAACATCCCTTCAAATTCAAAATGTCTAGAACAACTCATCATGTTTTCCCTCTCCCATCTTCCTTATTTGCCATGCCTCATGGCTTAATGCCAATACCAGACTCAAACACCTCTTCACCCAAAGTCAGCTTTCCTCACCAGCTTCGGTGACACCCTTTCACCTAATGATGCACAATCCAAACTCCTCTTATCTCCTTTTCCCTTAGTAACAAATCTATTTAATCTTTTAGTTAACAAGAAACCTAGCAGTCATCAAGGACCACGCAGACCTGAAGAAGCACTCCTACAGTATCTCTGACAGGTGGTCCTTTAGCTTTGACTCAAAGACTTCCATAAGTGTTGCTTCCCAAGCAAACTCATTTCAGTTTTGGACAGCTCTAATTAATAGAGAAGGCAGCTAGGTGGCACAGTGGGTGGGGTGCCAGGCTTGGAATCAAAAGGACCTAAATCCATCCCAGATACTTACTGTGTGGTCCCAGGCAAGTCACTTTAAGTCATTTGCCTCAGTGTCCTCATCTAGAGGACAGAATAACAAATCACTCTAGTATCTTTGCCAAGAAAACCCAAAATGGGGTCACAAAAAGTCAGGCACGACTGAAAATTGAACAGCTGCTGCTTCTTTATACTTGTACTTCAGATGTCTGAAGAAAACTATCAATCCTTTCAACCCAAATTTTTTCCTTTCCAGTATAAACATCAACAACTGATTGCTTGGTTTTACATGATCTATATCATCCTGGATGCCTTCCTCCAAAAGGTCTACAACTTGTCTGTCAATTTTTTTCCTAAATGTGACACTCGGATCCAGTAGGTAAAGCAATCAAGTCTCATCAATTCTTCCTTGGAATCTTTTATAGATCCCTTTCTTTCTGATTCCAGGGCAATCTCTTTCATCTAGAATCTCACCACCTCCTTGCTAGAATTCCTTGCTTCAATCTTTCTTCTAAGGCAAAGTTGCATGAATGTATCTTAAATACCATTGTCATGGGACACCATAAATTCTGCTCAATATAAATTCTTCTGCTTAGCACAAAGCCCTCCATTATATAACTCCAACCCACCTTACATCAAAGGAGAAATTATTTTATCAGAGTAGTCACTATTCCTTCATTACAGCAAATCACCCTTTGGGGTTCTGTAGAAATCTTGATAAATTTCTCAGATATACCATCTAACACTACATATCCCTGGGACCTAATACAGTATCTTAAGTAGACATTTAATATACATACACACACACACACACACACACAATATCTATCTATCTATCTATCAAAATATTGAATTCAATCTACCTGGTGGCCAATATATGGCTGAAAAGCCTCTAAGATTTTATCTAGGCTGCTAATCGTGTTGTAGTACTATGTCTGGTATTATCAACCACTCAGAGTTCAACAGAGTTAAACAGACAATCCCTTTTACAAAAAACAAGTTCCAATACTTCCAACAAAAGCAGATCTTTTAGCAAGTTTAAAAGAAGTTCAGAAGATACACGTAAAAAAAATGTCAGCAATAAAATAGAAAGCTAATTTTGTAGTTCTGTATAAATGGCAATTATTACTGGAGAGTCAAGAAGGGGATAAGATACAGAGGTTGTCAAAGTTCTGAGAAAGTCCCAGAGCTAAGTATGGGGATGAGAATACCTCCTTCAGTGATGACTTCTTCCTAGAGTGACACATACCAACCCCCAGAGACAGCTAACTCTCTCTAAATGATAACAAGCCAATGGTGTCAGCAGGATCACTCAGCCTGTCTTTACACAGAGCCCCAATACTGCCACAAAGACAAAGGAAAATTGGTTCCACTTAGGTAGACTAATGTTCCATGTATGCATTTACCAGACAGAGATTTCTAGGGATTATGCTACAGCTTGTAACAAACAGACTCTCCATCCCCAGCCAGGGAATAAGCCCAACAAAAGAGCTTTCCATTTGTCCCCAAAAGAGGAGGTAACTCTCCTTTCTCAACAGGCTCCCTGCTTGGCTGATGCTTCTCAGAAAGATTGGAGCTTTCCAAACCTTGGAATCAACGGAAAGATTGAGCTAAATGATCAGGATTTGCTCCCTATACCTCCAATGATACTTTTAATTCTTTCTTGTCTAAATCCAGCTCTTTCCATTTGTGATGCAATGCAGAGGATGTCAAAGTAATTTCCTTCAATCTTCTGTCTTTACACAGAGCCCCAATAATGTCATAAAGGCAAAGAAGAATTTCTCTGAATTCATCTTCCCTAAGCATTTAGGCTCTCTGTAGACACTGCCACATTGAGTATGGATAAGATATTTTCTCTGTGAGAAAACTATGGAAACAATGTGGATCAAAGCATAGTATTTTCACCTTGTATGGTGGTTGTTGTCATTTGCTTGATTTTTTTTCTTTCTAATTTTTTACCCTTTTCATATGATTTTCCTTGCGCAGCATGACAAAAATGGAAATATATTTAACTATATTAGATTGCTTGCTGTCTTGGGGAAAGGAGAAAGGGAGAAACATTTGGAATACAAGTTTTTGCAAAGGTGAATGTTAGAAGCTATCTTTGCACATATTTGGGAAAATAAAATACTATAAAAAATAAAAAAAGGAAATAAAAAATGTTCCAAATTTTTTAAATTAAATTAAATTAAAAAGCAATTGGCAAAGAGATTCTCTGAAGGCTCAGGAGCTCCTAGATTTAAGATCTAAAAACAGCTTTTATGCTCTTCTTGTCCAAAGTGCTCACAGCTGTGACCCAGATCTATCCCTCTATGGGTAAAGTTAACTTCAAAAGTCCAAGTTTACATCACACTTTCCTTACTTCTAACAATCCCAATTGCTATTGTAGCTAGCAGGGGAGGGGAGAGTTAAATCACATCTCTCTAGTCCTACCAACAGCCCTCTCCCACAATAGTGGAGGAAAAATAAGATTTAGAGCTGGGGGCTACTCCCAATTAGTCCATCCCATCATTTTCCAGTTGTAGAAACTAAAGCACAGAACTTAAATTAACTGCCCAGCATTACACAGTAGTCAAATGCCAGTTATGCCTGGAAACTCTACCTTTGGAATTCAAGTGCAGTGTGCTCTCACTTATCCCAGCCCTCAGATGACACAGACATACAGAGTCTGATTCAGGGCCCAGACTTCAAGTCTCTGCACCTTGACAAGTTCTGTCAGAGCTTGTCCCTCAGAAGCACAGCTTACAATACACTAGAAACAGGCCCTCTGCCCTGACTCTCCCACCTAGCCCTGCAATCTCCCTTCCCTTTGGAATCAGGTCTCCTTCCTGCCTACTAACAAGAGGATGCTCCTCCTGGCCCTCTCTCTCGTTGTGCTCTTCCCCATCCCCTCGCCTATCTAAATCTAGCCCCGCTTTGGAAAGCTTTCCATTAGGAAGTCCTTCCCCAGCCATCCGTGCTCTCCCAGATTCCCCTCCCTTTGGAAATTCTGTAACCCTTAAAACCTGTACCACCCAGCAGCACTCAAAAGCTACCTTGCATTTTTGTCTAATAATGTCGCCTGGATTTAGTCCTGTCCGCCCAAAATGTAAGCTCCTTAAAAGGGTCTTTCTTCTGTACTCCTCACATTATTTGGAGGAAGATTTGGTCATGCTAAGAAGATTACTTACAAGATCCTCTTGATTGCTCTTCACTAAAATTCTCACTGCTACTCAAAAGTTTAAACAGGTGTAAAATTTACTGTAATTCAAGTTAGTACATTAGCTCATCACTCAAGAGCACTCAGCACAGTGCCTAGCACGTAGTAGGCATTTAATAAATGCTAACTGCTTGAGCTAGAAGGGACCTCAGAAACCATCTGGCCCTTCATTTGGAAAAAAAAAAAAAAACCTCCATTTCACTAATAAGACAACTGAGGCTCATAGCAATTAAATGTCTTGACCCAAATGACAGAGGCAGTAAGCATCAGAGGAAGGGTTTGAAGCCAAGGACCTCTGAATCCAGAGATAGTACTTTCCATTAAGTTTTCACTTAGCTCTTACTATCTAAAGCTTAATCAATGGACCAACATTTTTGAGCTCCAACGTGTGCCAGGCACTGGGCTAGGAGCTGAGACTGCAGAGATGAAATATTCTGGGATCATAAGAACACACATTCGATTGGGGAGAAATAACCCATCCATATTGAAATAGGCAAGATGGATTTAGGGAAGGAGATCACTAACAAGGAAGGTTTCAGGGAGAAGACAATGCTTAAGCCGAATCTTGAAGTAAAGCAGTAGTGAAGGGGAAGAACATCCTAGGCAGGAGAGCCAACCAGGACAAAAGCACAGGACTTCAACCATAAGAAAATGCATATATAGCAAGGTTGGAAAGGCAGTGGGGACCCAGGCTATAAAAGGCTTTATAATCCAAACAGAAGAATTTCTATTTCATCCTACATGCTATACGGAACAACTAAAGTTTAGGGAGGGAGGGACAGAGAGGATGTTGCAATGGCCAACTTTGCTCTGAAGGAAAATCACTTTGGCCGTCTTCTGTGGAGTGGGGAGAGAAAAGGCATAGAAACCATTTTAGCAGATTATTGCAGTAGTCCAGACAGTAAGTCAACATACTGTATGTACAATATTTGTAAATTTAAAAATTCTTTGGGGAGGATTTTGCTTGGTTTGGTTTGGATATGTTTACTTAATCTTTCTCCTTCTTCCCATTTCTCTTCCCCTTCCCTTACCCATCCTTGCCTTTCCCCAACAATTCCATTTTCTTTTAGCATACCAAGATGTTGAACTAGACCTCCTCTGATGGATGATTCTTTTAAGGTCCTTTAACTTTTCAGCTCAGACATCTCCTTTGCTCTTTTTTGTAAAGATGAGTCTGACTTCCTGCTTCTTCCTTCTCCTATTTGGTTTGCTGATTCCTTTCTTGTATGACAGTTCTCATTAGGTAAATATTTTGTATTCCTGGAGGTGAGCTTTCATGAGTCTATGTCCGGCTCTAAATTTATATATACACTCAAGCATGTGCTAGATAGAGGAAGATTATTAAAACATGGCTCTACATGGCCTTATTCCTCCCAACCAAATGACTTCAAATACCTGAAATTGTGCCAATGCATGCAGGAATCCCAGAAGAATACCTATAGAAATAGTACAAAGCACCCAAGACTTCACAGGACTCTACTTTCAAAAGAAATCCAGGGATTTAACTTGGGCAAGTTTTAGTAATACTGCATTAATAAAAATACATCTTTGCCACCCCACAAAGACTTACTTCTTAATGTCAGCCAGCACTGACCCTGGGCCATAAATAAAATGAGGCCACCATACAAAAAAATACAAATAGCATTCTATACATTGTGAAATGATTGGAATGGTGATAGCTTGGCATTTTGATATTCCTCAAGGACCACAAAGTATTTTGCATTCAATATTTCATCTTAACTTCATACCAATACAGCAAGATACATATATTATTATTCCCATTTTACTGATGGAAAAACTGAGGTTCAGTGAAATCAGCAATTGATAATTGGGATTTGAACTCAGGACTTCTGACTCAGTCTAGCACTCTATACATCACATTGCATTACTTGTCAAACACATCCATACTCACCCACCCCTTCCCTACTCTCCACACATATCACATATCCATGTTATTAATCCACAGCTACAGAGAACAGAAAGGTAATGTCACACCTTTCTCCTGAAGTACTCTTAACTAATGTCGCCATTGTTCTTATTATGGAAGTTACAGTGAATTAAACTGTTATTCTCCCATACAAACAACTCATATTACTTATCATGCTTGTTTATTTCTTTTCATTAAAACAGCAAGAGATGTATTCCACAGGGATTAGAAAAAAGACATATTAAGCTTCCAAAATCTCCACCCCTCTTCTAAAATAAGGTAATCATCTGGAAATCCTGACAGTTCTTGACTTGCTGAAATAGTAAATACACTAATGAGAGCATTACTTTGTCTAATTATAAGGATGGTGCCAGGCTTTTTCCTAAATATACCATTTCTTGTTTGAGAGGTTCTTACGGTGGAATGGATACTGCAACGATACTGTCCTAAGAATTACAAATATTCCATAACCACACAGCAAACACAAGAAATGAGAGTCCAGAAATTATTTCCATTCTGGATGTCTATTTCCTGATGACAATGTCTATCCCCTTTACACGATCTAATTGAGGTACCCATAAATCGGTTCAACTCATCAAATATTTTTTATGTACTTACTGGATATAAGCATTACACTATGACAGGCACTGGAAGAGAAACAAAATAGATCAATAGAAATTTATTAAAATATTTTTGGAATGTTTTTGAAGTGAAATAAGTAAAAATTGATTATGTAATATGGGAAATAAGGGAGAGAAAAAAGTCAAAGATAACTCCCAAACCCCAAACATGGGAGAAAGAACAATGCTATCCCTACTAAGAGAAATCCTGGAGTCAAGAGAAAGAACAGACTTTGAAGTGAAGGGATGATATATTACAATTTGGAAAATGTTCTATCTAGAGTTCTAGGGTCAAATCCCATAGGCAGTTGGAGAACTCCTATGGAGAACTTGGGGTTTTCTTGGCAAACATACTGGAGTGGTTTGTCATTTATTCTCTAATTTTATAGATGAGGAACTGAGGCAAACAGGGGTAAATGTCTTTACCAGGGTCAAACAGCTAATGAGTGTATCTGAGTTCACATTTGAACTCAAGAAAATGAGTATTCCCAGAACTCTATCCATTGTGCCACCTGGCTGTCCCTCCTACTAAAACAAGAACTGTTTAATTCTTTGTATTTATATCCCCAGAAATTAAACCCGTCTTGCACATATAAGTGCTTAGTAAATGTTTGTTGGTGGGGTGAGGCCTTTCTTGATCCTTTTCCAATCAATGGCTCAGTCTGTTAAAAATGCTGTTTTTTTCTTTGTATTTATTTACTTTAGAGTACATATTACATCTCCCCAGAAGAACAGAAACTCCTTGAGGACAAAATCTGTTTAATTCTCATCTTGGTATTCCCCAGACCAGCAGGGTAATTTGCATATCCAGTTAAGATATCTCTTGAATTAGACAATTTCACAGAGGAGGGAAGAATAAAAAATATAAAGCCCTGCAAGCTATAATTTTACTTAGCATAGTACTTGACATATAGTAGATGTTTTAAAAATATTTAATGACTAACTGGGCTAGGAATCAAGGTAAGAAACTATATATGTGGCCCACATCTGGAAAAAAAGGAAAGAATAATTACTTTTACATGAAAAGAGATTCTTCATTTTCCCTAACCATTACTTGTCCTCCCCCATCCCAAGAAACTTACATACATTCACATTCATCCTCAAGAAAATCATTTTGAAAAAGTTTTAAAATAAGTATTGTTTAACATTGTTCATTCAATGACACCTCAAATTCTCATCCACACTTCAAAATCAGAATTCCAAGGTCCCCATCTCCACTTTGCACTGGCAAATGAGCTAATGAATCCACAAAGTTAGCTTAGCTGATTTCCGCTGCACTGATTGGGAAGGACACCCCAGCTCTACCAAGCCTGGCTTCTTTCTCTGTTTGACATCTGAAACTGTGGCACAGAATCAAATTGGATCCTTTTAATTTGTTCAATCAATTGTTTATTATGGAGGTGCTTAGAGAAGTCCAAAGTCAGTTAGAATAACAACAGCAGAAAAGATGATTCTTTAATTAAAGTTTTTTTTTTTTTTTTTAAACTAAGCACATAATGAGAAAACCACTTACCTTGTGGTCTCCCAAGGAAATTGCTGATAGATACAGACACAGGGATATCAGAACAAATAGTCCTTCTACTCAAGAAATTAAAAGCCTTACTCTGCATATATTTGATTTCTTAAGTATTCTAACATAATTATCATGTAGTGGATATCCTGCCATCTAAGGGAGGGGTGGGGAGTAGGGGGGAAAAATTTGTAACAGAAAGCTTTGTAAGGGTTAATGTTTAGGAATTACCCATACATATGTTTTGCAAATAAAAAGTATTAATAAATAAAAAATTAAAAAAAGCCTTACTCTGCAAAATGGTTCCAAGGTCAACAGAAAACTCAAAAAAACAAAACAAAAAAAAAAAACACAAAAACAAAACATTTTTGGAATTTTCCTGTAAAACAATAACAACCTAGCAGAAGGACTTTTACAGCATCTTCCTTCTGCATTTTTTAGAATTTTTTCTGTGACTCTCTCTTTCTCCCTCCCTTCTTCCCCAAGCCCCCACATGCATACACCTTAGTAAACATTCTATTTTACTCTTGGAATCACCTTGCTGATGTGACTCAGGGTCCTTCAGCAAGCCCCATTTAGTGACGTTGAGCTCAAACTGAACATAAATATGAAGATCCAATGAGAAGCTCAGACTAAGAAACTTAGATTAAGTTCAGATCCCCATTTCTGAAGATTTACTAACAATGTGACCTTGGATATATCACCAAGTCTGTCTGAGCCTTAGAAACGGGAATAATAATACTAGCAAAGCACTGTTATGAGGAATACACAAGATAAGGTAAATAGAATTTCTTTGAAAACCTTAAGACACTATGTAAATATCAGTAATGATGGTGATCATTAATATTGTTACAGACATTCCTGCAGTGTGATCTGGTAGCAGGAAAGCAGATACTCTACAGGGTGCCACAGGAAAGAGTTTTTTTACAGAAGACAAGACGTGACAGCTTCTCTTACAATTTATAAGAAACCACTGCTTCTCAGTAAGATCCAGAGAACTTTCCTCATAGTCTACTAGTCAGCATCAGCCCAGCAAGCTCACTATGCTTAGCCATACCTTCTGCCCTCTCCTCTAGAGCTTATCACATCTGGGAACTTTTACACTTCATTTCAAAACAGAAAACCTTCCGGTTCCCTAGCTTACTGGTTCTTTCTGAAGCTGATACCTACAGGGTAGGAAACCTGAGCCAGAGCAGGATGCTACGTCTCTCCACAAAGTGCCTGAGCTGTTCTCCCCCGAGAATCCCAGGGGGAGCTGCAGGTATCCATGGGCCAAGCCCCAGGCTTGCTTTCCACCTTGACCAAAGCTCACTCGCTGACAACCCTGGGGTATCCATTCCTTAATAGGCTTCTAGCCTTGCCAAAAAGAAATACCAATACCTGAAAGATAAAAAATGTTGGAGAAATACAGCAAATTGCTACCAGATGCCTGGCAAGCTAATCAAGTAGCAGATTGGATGATGATATAAAGCAAAGAACAGAACAATCTGAACAAAAAAAGCTTTCCAAAGAGAAGAAGGAAAAACCATCCAGAAGGATTCAGGTGATACTAGCACCATTATATTGAGTAGAAAATTAATTCAGGGAAATAAAGGATGGTTAGGATCAGGTATTTCTTCTCCAGATAAAAATTCTTTCTTTTAAAAAAAATAGTTATTAGTTGTTTTCACTTTTGTTTTGCAAGGCAACTGGGGTTATGCAACTTACCCAAGATTACGCAGGTAGTAAGTAAGGTAATAAATGTTAAGTGTCTGAGGCCACATTGGAGCTCAGGTCCTTGTCATCGAACCATCTAGCTCTCTTCTAAGAATTCTTTTTAATCCATCCCAAGCCACTGCAGCCCAGATCCAGGAAGCTGCAGCAGAATCAACAGGGTAGATGTGGTGGAATTCAGCAAAAATATCCTCATGGCTCAAAACAATTTGAAACAGCTTGTAGAAGTAACCTTTGTCTCTTCTGGGCCCCCTGACATTTAAAGGTAAGGGATAAGATCCAAAAGGACATTTAAAAGGCTCTCAGAGCACTGGACTAAAAGTAACATGATAAAATTCAACAAGGACAAATGTAAAGGACTGCACTTGGGTACAAAAATTAACTCCACAAGTATGAAGGGGGGAGATGTGAATAGCCTCTGAGAAAGGTCTGGAGTTTTAGTGGACTACAAACACAGAGTTAATGGTAGCTAATGGAAACCTAGGAGGGACACAGCTTCAAGAATAAGGAGGTATCAGATAATCCCATTTTGCTCTGCTCTTGTCAGAAGTCATCTGGAGTCCTGTGTTTGGTTCTGAGTATCATGGAAACCACTTTTTAAGAAGGATGCTAATTAACATTCAGAGGAGAGAAACTAGCACCTGGGAAGGCCTTTAGTTTATGATTTATGAGAACCAGTTGAAGGAACTGAGAATCTCAGTTATTGTCGCTTCTTAGCTGGATTGTTCCCTTCACTGAAAGCGGTATCCATGGCCTTAGAAGGAGGAAACCTGGATGAGAGTCCCAGCTGTTGCTATGTGGTTATAGACTGGTTCTTTAAACTAGGAGGTTCACTTTCCTCCCCTGTGAAATGATGATATTTAAACTTACCTGCCTCACAGAGTTATGACTGAGAAAGCACTCTGAATACTTTAAAGTGCTTTAGAAATGTTAGACAATGGGTTTGCTTTCCTCTTGCTTCTCTTTATTTATTGAGCACATATTTATTAATTATGCCTACTATGTGCAAAGCACTATAGCTGTGAGTTGTGATTATTTTACTGGTCTCTGTCAGAGTTAAATGCAGATGCTTTTGTCAGCCTGGTATGCCAAAGACTAAAAATCAACAATAAGACATGGATGTAGCAATTTCTCATGCTGATTTTCTACCATGTCAAATCTCTATTTCTGAAGTTGAAATGAAAAGCTCAGAAAGAAAAACATCAACATTAAATAGCATTCCTAGACACACAACAATGCCAGTGCCCATATTAGATGAAAGACCTCTAGTGGAAAAGGGAAAAAAATAGACTTCTCCTATCAAAAATAAGTCTCCCCCCCCCTTTTTTTTCCTTTTCCTAAAGCTGGAAATCTTGATAACTGACTAGCTCAGACCCACACAAATATTCAACCTCAATGTTAGAAAAAGTAGATTGTTTGGATTAGGGAAAATCTTTCCTATGGGCAAATGAAATATGAAACACTAAACATGCACATATGGCCAGAATACCCTCTAAAAACAGATTCATAATGAACATCAATCTTCAGGATGAATTCCTCAGACTATCAACTCTTACACCATCTCCTATGCAGTGAAATGGTCTTAGAACAGAGTGCTTGTCCACATACATATATTTATAATATAGATTTTATTTATATTCATATAAATATATATTTACATAACAGAATATACAAACACATCAATTGGCACAGCCTTTATAAAAAAAATTGGGGCCATTTTCATGCCTTTGGTACTAGAATAAAATTTAATGGAGGACATAGTAGTAAACTGCCTTTTAATATACTCTCAAAATATATAAAATCATGGGTTTTTTGTCATTAAATAAATGCTAAGTAAAGTGTCTGGCTATATTAACAATGAAAAAATCTCTAATTTGGACAGATTAGGAGGGCAAATGTGACAGAATCCCTTTAACATGATTATATTTTAGGAAAATGGGGCTTGGCCTATACTATATTCAAATCTATTCACTTCTAATCTGTCCATGGGAACCTATTATGTCTAGTTATTTTGCATGAGCTGAAAGTAAATTCTGTTAAATGTTAAATCGTATCAAAGATGAAAAGAAAGATAAGATTGTCATATTACTCCCAGTCATATGAACCCTCCCAATATAAAAGGTGATATTTCCATGTGTTCTGAGCCTGACTCCCAGATGACCACCTAAGATCAAAGCTAAAGAAGGAGTAAAGACCAAAGGAATGTCAAAATTCATTTAGTCTAATCCTTCATTTTGCAGATGAGAAAACTGAGGTCCAGAAAGTTTGAATAGCTTGCTCAAAGTCATAGAAGTCATGAGGAAGCAGAGTCAAGACCTAAAGCCAGGTATACTCCAAATACAGTGATCTCTTTTCACTGCACCATATTTCCTCTCAAAGAAAACATCTTACCAGCTGACTATCTCTCTAGGGGGTCACATTGTTTGTTTGTTTGTTTTTTTATAGGGCTATTTTAAGACTTCTTAGACAGCTAAAAAGGCAGATAAAGTCAAACCACACTCAGCAACAGGAAACCCCCACACAATAGAAGAGGAGAAAAAAGCATTCTATAAAAAGTATCAAATCATTTTTCTAAAATTATGCATCCTTAATACATTTATAATACAGAATCTACCCACTGATGATTTTCCTTTTAAGGATGTTGAACACTATGCACCATGGACATTCCCTAAAACATTTATTGTACAGCTTAACAAGTAAGGGTATATTTTACTGGTTAACTTCAAAATCACATGGAAAGCTCAAAAATCACTCTGAAAAGTAAAAATAGATAATCAGGATAGAATCAAATAATTAAGAAGTTTAAAGATGAGCATCCCAAAGGGGGAAAAATGAGGTAGGGGAGAAGAAGACTGAAAGCGTTAAAAGAACTATTTGTAGCAATAAAGACAATAAAGATGTATCTGAATTAGCCATAATATAATGGCTTTAGGGAATAAATAAATTCTCAGGAAAGAGAAAACTGGTTATTTAAAAAAAAATGGGTGTAAGTATATTTTAATTATCAGTTGTAGAATTCAACTGCTGAAAGACCATAAGTATTTACAGAAATGAAAAGCTGGGAAAATCTGAAAAAGAACAAATGTGTATTACTGAATGAACTCTAAAATGAACTCTACTAGGGCCCAGAAATTTGCCTGAAAACAAAATAAGATTTCTTTCCACTGAATGCTGTTTAAAAATATAACATTATAATATGTAATAACTCTTCCGATGAGGCTAAAAAATGCTCAGATCATGCTTTCTTCATGAACATATAAGGTGCTTGAAGGCATCTATTTAAATCTAATAAAGTTCTGAAACTTTTGGGGGGAAGGGCTTTTTTATACTCTTCAAAGATTGAGCTCCCAAAGAGATTTTATGTGACCCAAAACTATTGCTATTTATTTACTATGTTAAAAATAAGATTTTTTAAAAGCATTAATTCATTTTGAGAAAATAATGAACCCATTACATGTTAACATATTTAATGAAAAATAACCGTTATTATTTAACTTTTTTTTTAATTAGTAAGAAGGGTGGTACTGTTTACAAATTTTGCAAATCTCTTTAATGTCTGGCTTAATAGAAGACAGCTGGATGTCTCCTATTTGCTTCTGCATTCAATCTGTTGTGATGTTGTTTTGGAATATATCGAAGACAACCCAGACTTACACAGATATCTATTTAGAAAAGAAAGGAGTATCTTAATAGGCAAATAATATTTTAGGATTATTATGAAAATAGTTCTAACCTCATAGATTTCCTAAAAGGGTCTTGGAGACCTCTAGGAACCTAAGAATTATACTTCAAGAATTGCTGAACTAAGGAACCACCTGCCTTATAGAATGCTTATCATGACAATGAATAAAAATTGTTTTGTCACATTTAATTAATTTGTTTTCCCTTTTTTAATCTAAGTATAATTTTATTGGTATAAAAAAGACAAATTGTACACATGAAATTATATATTATATGTAATATAACATATACAATATATGTAATATGTCTGTATATATTGTGTATATGTATTTATACATGCAACATAGTATATGTGTGGATTTACTAGTACATGCCATATTGTGCTTACCATGTTGTGTCACATATAATGACATACAATATAATGGACATGATATAGCATAACATATGTAGTATAAAATACATTTATCTGTATACATGTCATATATGTAACATGTATGTGTAATGTAACATTGTGTAATGTGTATTAATGTAGCATACTCTATACATTAATTTATAGTAACTATTATTATTTTATTATACTATATAATAGCATATTATACAATATAATACATATTATATTATATATTATATGTATAATATAATTTATTAAATATATTAACTAAACCATATTGCATTATTATACTATATTAGATATAATAAATGTAATAAAGCATACACAATGTAGTACAATCTATGTAATATATATAGTATGATATTACATATACAATATATAGTGTATAATACATGTGTAATATATATATATCTGCAACATTACACCTCATATGTTTAAGAATAGCTGATATAATATGTAAAATATAAATATAATTATACTTATCAATCGATAAATTTTGGGCTGTACAAAAAGTCTTGGAAGTCTCTTTAAAAAAAAAAAAAAACATTATGTGGAAGGCATCATGGAATGATACAAGGGGGAAATAAAATTGGACCGCAATAAAGAGAGCCAGGTTCTAATCTGAGAATCAATCACCAATTACCAATTACTTGACCTTAGTCATTTAATATTATTATGCCTATTTCCTACTTTAAACAATGAGGGAGCAGTAATACATGTACCCTATGCCCTCACAGCTCAAGAAATTCAATGATTCACAACTAAGTCAGGAGGATCCAAGAAACACAATTTTGCTGTTTTGCACATTCATTTTCTCCCCCAAAGCATAACAGCAGGAGTTGGTCAAGGTAGTGAAAAATACCAAAAAGGATACAAAGAAATAATGACACAAAGATTAATTTTCACACACTTATTGTGAGTGGAGTGGAGGGAACCCATAACATTCACTTTATAACCTGGAATTTATCTGTCCTTGAAATTAGTCTCATTCTTCTTCGGACCAAGCCAGACTCTGGGGATTCAGAATAATCAGTTAAGATTAAATGTTCTCCAATTATGTGCATATCTTTTAGATCTCCTCTTCCCTAGTCTCCCAATCTCCGTAATGAAGAACCTTCTCTCCTCAATGTGAAAGGAGAACCAAGTCCATGTACCAGGCACCAAAAAGAAATAACACAAACAAAAAGCAAAACTTGTAGGTTGTATAAAGATAGAAAGACAAAGAAAAGCAATTTGGAAGCTAACAAACAAACTGAGAAGCCAGAAGCCACGAAAAAATTGAACCTGCCTCTGCAGCTTTCAGGTTGAAATCCGGATTACGGATCACAATCTCACCATTACACCTGGCTTTCCCCATAGTTTCTTTTTTAGATTTCCTTTCTTTTTTAGTTTTCCTTTTTCTGTGGCTTCTCCTTTCCCAGTTTGTAGCTCGAAGGCCTCTTCAAAATTCAATATGCCCCAATCCTATCCTCTGAGGAGATGATCTCTCAGTAGAAGCATTTGCTCTGGGATTCACTTGAGGGTCTACTGGAAGCATGAATATAACACTAACAGCTTCAATGTATCATGTCTAATTCTTCCATAAAGTAGAGCTTGGCAAGCACAAGGGAAACACATGATAATCACCAAAACAAAAGGAAAAGGGATGTAGCCCTCGAGGCAAAAGGAGAAGTTAACTGCATCAAGGAGACTCCTTTGAAAATTAAAACAACATTTTTGAATGTAGCTGTGGTAAAAAAGAAATGTAAATATATTACCCAATCAAATGAGGTGGTGCAGTGGATAGTGTCAGGTAAGATACTCATTAAGAAAACTCATCTTCCTGGTCTCAGAAACTCACTCTCTGTGTGACCCTGAGCAAGTCATTTAATTCTATTTGCCTCAGTTTCCTCATCTGTAAAATGAGCTGGAGAAGGACATGGCATTAACCACTCCAGTATTTTTGCCAAGAAAACCCCAGATGGGGTAACAAAGAGTCAATCATGACCAAACAACAATGAAAACAAAGGATTATGTGGCAGTTAAGTGACTCAGTGGATAAGAGTGCCAGGTCTCATCTTCCTGAGAGCAAATGTGGCCTCAGACACTTACTAATTGTGTGACTCGGGGAAAGTCACTTAACTCCATCTGCCTCAGTTTCCTCATCTGTTAAATGAGCTGGAGAAGGAAAAGGCACACCACTCCAGTATATTTGCCAAGAAAACCCCAATGGGGTTCATGCAGAGTTGGACATAATGGAAAAATGGCACATCAATAATATTTTTTTCTGTTAAACTACACTACTTTTTGCTTAGGAAATTTTTGTGGATTCAAATTTGAGAGTAATAAACTAAAAAGACACACTAGAATGTCTGATACCATGACTATATACTATTCCTCTGGGCAAAAACCTTTTACTACCAAATAGTGATCAAGCTCCTTCATGTAATCTTCAATCTGGTTCCACTTTACCTTTTCCAGGTATCTCACTTTATCCTACTCCATGGTCCAGTCTAATCAGCCTCTCCTAAGTGCTCTGCATATGCTATTAATTCCTGTTCAAGCTGTTTCCTCTATCTAAAATGTCATCCTTTCTACTCTCAGCCTATTAAATCCCTACACCCATCCTTCAAAGACCACCTTCTCTGCGTGAAACCTTCCTTAACATTTGTCCTCAAATCCTGTTTTACAGCTCTCTGATACATTTATAACCATCCCATATTTTCCCCTATTCCAACTCTGGCACTGTACAAAGAACATAAGAATAAGCATCAAGTCTTACCTAACCTTTACAACCCCCAGGGCTCTATGGTGAAAGGAGATGCTCAATAGATATTTGATAAATAGAAGAAAGAAAAACCCTGATAGGACCCTAACTTTGAAAACAGGAGTGACTGTTATTAATCTCTGCTAAAGTATTTTTTACTATTGCAAATCTGAATTTGGAAAAATGGTTCACTGAGAAGGGGACCTGAGGAAACAGTCACTAACTGAACAACATCAAGAAACAGAGAAAGCATTTTTGGACCAGAAAATGGGTCAAAATGTCATTGATCCTCAGATCTATCTGTTACGTCAGTTCTGCCAATGAGCAGGGAATTGAAAAGTGTAGGAAAAAAGGAGCTTGGCAGGGAAGGCAACAGGGGCTCAGGGAACTCTGGAGGAGAAGGGAAAATGGGGGGGAAGGGGTGACAAAAAATAATCAGTACTAAGAAGTACTGTACTAAGGTATTAACCAGTGGCAAACAAGTCTAAGTCACTAGAAGGGAACCAAGAGCATCAAGGGATCCAATGAATCATAAATATCACTTCCATGGCATCACATTTGCCTGAACAGGTCTATTTGACTGAGGCCGCATCCATTCATGATTAAGGCTAGGTAGCAATTGAGGCAAAGATTCTCCTCTTTCACCTAATCCCCACCCCCACACCCCCCCAAAAAAAAATCTAAATAAATGAACAAATTAAAGAATGGGGAGGGAAAGGCCCTGAGGGTTTCTAGCCTATTCAATCTGGGTCATACACTGACCAAATGAGGCTTGCCCTAGAACCTAGTGGTGGCCAATGAGAATGAGATTGGAGTTGGTTTAAAACCTAGTGCTTAAGAAAGAAATGTAGTCATCACTCATATGTTTTGTAAATAAAAAGCTTTTAATAAAAAAATAAATAAATGGAAGGAAGGAAGGAAGGAAGGAAGGAAGGAAGGAAGGAAGGAAGGA
>JAJPUD010002155.1:268687-348552 GCA_023553655.1 Myrmecobius fasciatus
AAGGAAGGAAGGAAGGAAGGAAGGAAGGAAGGAAGGAAGGAAGGAAGAAGAAATGTAGTCAGTAAGCCCCAAGATATCTTGGGAGGCTTCAGAGGTGAAAAGGGGAGGGGGGGCAGGGAAGAAGAAGAGAAGATGATTTTAAGAGTATCTGTAGGTGTGAGAAAAAAAAGAGGGAGGAAGGGAGGGAGAAAAGGAAGGAAGGAGGGAGAGAAGGAAGGAGGGAGGGAAGAAGAGAGAAAGGGAAGAAAGGAGGGAGAGAGAGAAGGAAGGAGGGATGGAAAGAAGGAGGGAAGGAGAGAGGGAATGAGTCTTCCAACTGACTAATTGCAGTTTGTTGGCCAGCTTTACTCACAGAGGCTGTTTTTTTGTTCTTGAAGAAGACCATGACATCAGGGTCTTTGCATGGCATGGCATGATGGGAATTGGATTGAAGTAAGGGAAGCTGGACAGGGTCACCTGCCTCACTTTCCCCTCCAGAGCTGTCTGGGTGCAGTGTCTCTCCTTACCAAGGAGAAATGGAAAGACAGCCAAGAGATTTGGTCCATAGATAAAGGGGAGCACTGTGGGAGATTAATGAGGTGGGAAATAAGGGGAAATGACCAAATACACTTGAATGAAGACAAATATATGAGGGAATGTTAAGAATTAAAACAGAAACTGCCTTTGGGGGTCGGTAAAAAGAAATAAAAGAGGTTCTAATAGCAGATCTGGCCAAGGTGGGGTGGGGGAGATGAAAGCAGAAAGACTGAGCCAGAAGCCTAGGTAGAAGTGCAGCATATCTGAAATACAGTCAAGAGTCCAAGAAGAAACCATTCCCTCAGAAGCTGAAAACCATCCCACAAAAAGCAAATAAATTGTGCTGAACAAAATAGGCCAGGCTCAAGTAGCCATAAAATGTAGCTGGACTATTTCTTCTTCTTGTTTGTTTTTTTTTTTTTTTATATATATATATATATATATATATATATATATATATATATATATATACACACAACCTCCTGCTTTCTTAAGGCTAGGAGTCTTAGATGATGGGAGGAAAGACAAGAGGAGTTGAGGTGAGAAAATAAAAAGGAAAAGTAGAAAGTAAAGGGGGGCAGATTTGAAAAAGGCAGAAGGGAGCAAAAAGATTATGCCCTTTAAAAAAAAAAAAAAAAAGTAAAACAACAAAATTATAACCACCCCCAGAAGCGCAGAGCCACCATTTCTCCCTCTGTCCTTTCATCTTTTTATTCCCAGTTTTCTAAGTTATTGCCTTCTCCCCTGCTCCTAACAAGGAATATAAGCAAAGAGTACTCATTTCATTATTTGACCTGTGTGTCCTCCCATGGAAAGCTGGTAAAAATATCTGTGGGTTGTTAAGCTCTTTGTACTCATTGAAAATGCTAGCTGGAAGTATGCTCTGACATTTGTGTAGACAACTGTGCCTTTGAAAATACAAAGAAACATGATATATAACAAGCTCTACCATAACTTATAAATGGAATCCTGGAAAAAAAATAATGAATTGTATAGTAGCACCAGTGATAAGAGGTAGAGAAAGGGGCTTGAGAGGATGAGACACAGAGACAGAAACACAGAAACAAAAAAAGAATGGGAAAAAAAATTTTTATCAATTTACTACCAAAAAAAAAGTTCTTTTGTCTTTGATTTTTGGATTGACAAGGCTGAGAAGCAATATTCCTCGTACAACATCAGTACAGGTTGGAATTGGTTTGATTAAACCCTTTGGGGTTCTGTTACCTTACCACCTTAAAACATCATACCACTCAACACAAGGAAGATGGTTAAGGGAGAAGAAAAAAACAATTAGGGCGAAATGTCATGGTCTTCTGATTTAAAGTAAAATAAATTTATTTTCATCAGAACATATAAAGTTCAAGGGAAAAAATTTTTAGAAATAGGTTTTTTTAAATTGTACTACAAGGTCATAGCAGTTAAATATTTGGCCCACTGAGATAGAAGAGCACATACATCCTGACAATAATACAGAGGAAGAAAATGAAAAGGGGAATAATTTTTTTGTAAAAGCAGAGCCATTGAATCAAGGGCAGAAGAGCAATTTAAATGGGCTACCCCACAAATTTTCTTTCTTGGACACTACATTGTTTTGCTTTCCCTATAACTATAAACAACTTGGCAAATAAAGAAATACAAGAGAGAGGGGGATGGTATGTAAAGAACAATAATGCTGATGGCAGATGTAGCTAAGTAGTAAAAGGAAAAACAATTCACTCACATTTCTAAATTCTATGGATATATTTGAATATGAAATACTGTGTAGCTTCTGCATTATAAAGTTAAAAATAGAATTGTTCTGGGAATCGTTAACATTCCATTACAGTATCCTTGAGTATTACTACCACCCACTCAAATACAACTCTAGATGGGGGAAAGGGAGAAGAAATCTGACTTTTTGTTATAGAAACATCTTTACATACAATGAACATCTTTTTTTAAATATGGCTAATAAGGAAAGGTTTTACATGACCTCACACGTATATAATCAAGATTATATTCCTTGTCTCCTCAATAAGTGGAAGGAGAGAATTTGAAATTCAAATTTTTTTACAAATTAAGTTAAAAATTTTTATAATTGAGAAAATTTTTTAAAAATATGATGAGCATATATTTATAAAAATTCAAGCCATTCTCCAATCAATAAATGGTCAAAGGATATGAACAGACAATTTTCAGAGGATGAAATTAAAACTATTTATAGTCATATGAAAAGGTACTCCAAATCACTATTGATCAGAGAAATGCAAATCAAGACAACCCTGAGATACCACTTCACACCTGTCAGATTGGCTAAAATGACAGGAAAAGTTAATGATGAATGTTGGAGGGGTTGTGGGAAGGCTGGGACACTGATGCATTGTTGGTGGAGCTGTGAACGGATACAGCCATTCTGGAGAACAATTTGGAGCTATGCTCAAAAAGTTATCAAACTGTGCATACCCTTTGACCCAGCAGCATTTCTATTGGGCTTATATCCCAAAGAAATCATAAAGGAAGGAAAAGGCCCCACATGTGCAAGAATGTTTGTGGCAGCCCTTTTTGTAGTGGCTAGAAACTGGAAATTGAATAGATGCCCTTCAATTGGAGAATGGCTGAATAAATTATGGTATATGAATGTTATGGAATATTATTGTTCTGTAAGAAATGACCAGCAAGATGATTTCAGAGAGGCCTGGAGAGACTTACATGAACTGATGCTGAGTGAAATGAGCAGAACCAGGAGATCATTATACACAGCAACAACAGTACTATATGACGATCAATTCTGATGGACATGGCTCTCTTCAACAATGAAATGTTTCAAACCACCTCCAATTGTTCACTGAAGAGAGCCATATACACCCAGAGAGAGGGATGCGAAATGTGGACCACAACATAACATTCTCATACTCCTTGATTGATGTTTGCTTACATTGTGTTTCCTTTATCTGATATATCGTTCGTGTAGATAAGATTTTTCTTGCACACCAATGATAAGTTTGGAAATATGTATACATATATTCGATTTGCCAATATTTTAACATAATTAACATGTAGTGGATATCCTGCCATCTAGGGGGAGGGGTGGGGAGTTGGGGGGAAAAATTTGTAACGGAAAACTATGTAAGGGTTATTGTTGAAGAATTACCCACACATATGTTATGCAAATAAAATAAAAATTAAAAAAAAAAAAAAAAATAAAAAAAAATGATGAGCATGAGTAGTGAAGTTTCAGCTGATTCAAAGTCACCATCATTTTATATTTGAGGTCAAATTGATGACCAACATACTCATGCTTCCTCTTTCTTTCAATGGAAGGACAATCAAGCATCAAAATCTGACAAGACCTTTCAAATCATTGAAACTAGTTTTCTTACTTTAAAAAAAAAAAGAGAGAAGAAAGAAAAGAGAAAGGAAAAAAAACCTACTTTCAATTTTAATTCAGAATATTCAAAACTGCTGGAGGAGGGTCATTAACTATGATCAAAGATTTGCTAACCTAAAGTAGGAAAATTTGCTGCCTAAACGCATCAAAAATTATCCATTTCATGGATAGCATTTTTAACAGTTTTTCAATGACCCCCTCATCAGGAATCATTCACCTATTCTGGGCAACAGTGAATGTTCTTTATGTAGCTATATTTAAATACCACCCATCAGTTCCTATTTTGAACTATGCACTCAGAATAAAACATAGATCAAATATTTCTGCAAATTTATTCAGCCTTTACATTAGAACGATGTTCTTTCTTCCCCCCCCCATTCCTCATGCTGTTGTCCTCTGACACCAACCTGTGGGAATCGACAGGGATTAATGTTTCCTAGGTCTGAAACTTGAATATCCTCTCATGTTCATAAGTGTGTGCTCTTCTCTTAGACCCGACAAGGAATTTAAAATCTGCTTAGAGAAATACTTTTGACCAAAAGATGTCAAGGCTACCATAATACTTTTTATAAGACTCTAAGGCTAAAAGGGCTCTTACAGAACTACAGATGAACAAAATGAGGAACAGAAGTGTAATATCTTTACAAGCTCACACCAGAAACACATGAAGCCATGTCATAAAACAAGAGCATAGGATAAACCATGTCAACTTAAATATATATATATATATGAACTAGATTTATAAGATAACAATCATAGTATGGATATAGAGCAGTCTATGAATTTGCTTTCTTAAAATATTTCAGTAATTGCATGTCAATATAATTGATTACTTTTGCAATGCTGTGTATTTTACTTTTTTCATTAAAAATATTATTTTAAGAGGGGAATCATAAGTTTCAGGTTATTCAAGCTCCATCATCTGTATGAATGAATGTGTCCTTGATTAATAAGACCTGAAAGCATAACAGAATGAAAGAAAAGGAAGTCGTATAACCTAGTGTATGTAATGTTAGACTTGAAATCAAAAAGGCTCGGTTTTAAATTTCCCTTGCAAAATTTACAAGCTATGACTATGGATACATCATTCAACTTCACTGACCCTCAATTTTTCTCATCTGAAAAACAGTAATACTACAACTTGAAATATCTGTCTTATAGAGTTGGTGTGAAGTTCAAAATGGATAATCAATCCATGCCAAGTATGTTTCCAATCATAAAATGCTAGATTAATAGCAGTTTATTTTTATTATTATTATAGAAACAGACTACATACCTGCCACTTTAAAGAATGTCACTCTTATCTTCTTTTTCCATTATTATGCCTACATCACCAAACCCCCAAATTAAGAAAATAAGAGGAAAAAAATCCTCAGAAACAATTTAACCCCATCCTTTTTTTAGGTGAAGGTAACTGGTTCAAGTTCATTACACTTGTAGTAGCAAAGGCAGCATTTGAACTCAGATGCCTTGACTCTAAATGCACTATATCACCCATTACATGACAAATCAGTGCCCAAAACTGAAGCCCTTTCAGTTTCATTCAAACATTTCAGCTTCCAATAAATGGAGGACTCTGCATACCTGAGTCTGCCACAGCAGCTTAATCTTTCTAAGAACAATTTAATTTTTCTTTTTTATTAAATTGACTTGCCTTTTGTTTTTATATAATGAAAAGCTGAAGGAATTTAACACTGCAACTTCAATATCTTACAACTTCAGAGCAATTCAATAGCAGCGTATTTTGTATTATTTCCTTACAAAGATGTAAAGGCTGTTAAGAGTCACGTAGTTAAGAAAACTCAGGTTAAAGAGGTAAAGAGAGGACTAAATATTTCTACTCAGAGTATGAAATGTATTGTTATTGCATAGGTGTATGACCTCCAAGTATGAGAAAGAAGTGATAACCAGAGTTTGGAAATATTTTTAGTCGAAGGAAGATAATATAAAATCTGACTTCTGCATTTTATTGGAAATCAGGAAACTTGGTTAGTTTCTAGTACTCAGTTTTCCTGTCTCCAAAATTAGATTATAAATTCTATAGTCCTTTCCAAACCTTACATTCTCGGCTCATTATTTCTGGTATGCGTAAAAAGATTTTTCAGGGAGGGTCTAGGGATGCTTTCCAATCTTGGTATCTGCTATTAAAGTCTTATGATGTACACATGTGTACCTCTTTTAAAAAAACATCTATTTAGATATTAACTTATAAAGCAGTTACTTTGCTTTTTATTTATAAGCCAAGAAATCCATAATATTCAACAAACTGTTAGGACACAAAAATTTCCAAGTGAAAAGACTTAGAAATTTGTTACAAAACTATTGAAAAAGAATAATGTCTCTCTCATCCTTGAGTAGAAAGCAGTATCTTCTTCATAAAGCCTTTCCTGATCTACCCAAATGCCAATTCTGGCCCTAACTACTTTCTATTTATTCTGTACATAGTTGTATCAGTCTGTTTTCCCTACTAGAATGAATCCTCTCTGAAAGTAGTTTCACTACTTGTATTTGTATCTGCAGTGCTGAACATAGTGGCTGACACAGAGTAGGCACTTAATAAATGCTTATAGATGGACCAATTGGTTAAAATGCTGAATCCAACCACCAGCTAATCTTTGTTTATTCGTACCCAGCCCATCTGTTTCTACACAGACTTATAGGAGGTAGCTGCTAATTAGCCCACACTTGTTAAATACCCCAATCAGAACTTTTCCTGCTATTCACAGTCCTGATATCATGAAATAGCTCCTAAATTCTCCCAGCATTCTTCTGGCCACTCACTTCCAAATCTTTGTTCTTATTCTGAGCTTCCTCCTGTTAATCTAATCATCATCTGTTCTTAGCTCTCTTCAATAGATTTCAATTTATCATGTTTTCTTTCTATTCTCTTTTCCCCCTAATCACATATTTTACTCCTGTACTTCCACTATTCTCTGACTGAGTCCCTTTCAATATTCCAAGGACTGCTGTGTTTGAAGTCTTGCAGTCTTACACCACAGGTGAAATTTGTGATTTTTCAGTCATGCCCAACTCTGTGGCACCATTTGTTTCCATGGCAAAAATAGTGGACTAGTTTGCCATTTCCTTCTCCAGCCCATTTTACAGATGAGGAAATTGAGGCAATCAGTGTTAGGTGACTTGTCCAGGGAACAGAGCTAGTGTTCTCAAGAGAGATTTGAACTCAAGAACACTACCCATTGCACCACCTAGCAATATATAGGTAGGTATTGAATATTCCTCTTGCTTGCCTTTTTTCAGTATTGATGTCAAGTTTTTTCCTGTACCTTTGGTATCTTCTCTTTCATTGACTCCTCCTTGTGAATCAATCTCTCACTGGGAACTATTCTTTCATTTGGCTATGTTTTCTTTCTTCTGGTTTCATTTACAGTAAGAATATCAAGACTGGTAAACCTCATCTCTTCCTGTATGATGACCACTCAGTTACTGGACAAGGACCTCATATTTAGAGTTCTAAGAGCCAAGACAAAATGTATAGATAGCATAAAAACTGTATAATTTCTTGCATGCAAATACATGCACTTCTTTCTCCCTCCCAGTACCATTACCCATGGCAACACAGAAATGCAAAGGAGCAACACAATTAAGGGACATTTTGTATTTTACTTTGGATTACCATGAACTATGTAGCCAGCCTACTGATGGTGAACCTATCTTTACTTAGCTAAACATGGTCTTAATCAGATTCAAAAAGTACATGGTTCTGTTAACAATCTCAACCGTACTGGGCTTTCACTTTTGAGTCCTCCATCCCCTTCTCATTTTTTACACTCATTCCCACTTAAGAGATTTATTATTCTTAATCTATACATTTTATATGGATAAAAACTTTCTAACAAATTCTGGGAAAGATTATTATCTAGAGGGGAAACTTGACTGCATGCAAGAAACTTCCATAGGCAGAAAGGGTATGGTATGGGCAAGCTGTCCCAATTAGCCTGATGATTTTTCTTAAACACACAGAATTTAACACTCCTCCCTGTTAACACTTTCGTTCCCATCACAAAAAAAAAAAAAAGCTTGCTTCAAAATGTTGAAAAGCTGCTTAATTATCTGTTGACTTGTACACTTACACACAAAAGTCATAGATATAACAGCTTGAAGGCAGGGAATTTGTAAGGCATAATTTTATTATCTCCCTCCCTTGTTAGAAAGGAGGCATTCATCTTCATTTAAAATATTTTGTTTTTCTTTACTGACCTTCTGGATTTAATATTTGTTTTAATTTATTCCTCGCTTCATCTCCCTTTCTTCCCAATTTCTACTTCACTTTAATAAATTACATTTACCCTAAGGAGATCAAATGATAAACTCCTTTTTAACAGAGCACATCATGGTTTTAGTGAGCTTAAGAATGTTAAAGAACAGATTACCTAGCCCATGCATTGCTGGAAAATGATTTCAAAAATACCAAACACCACACATGACCTTTTGGAATAGCAAAACTCAACATCTGAGCCATGGATTAATGCACAAATAAATACCAAACAAAGCTTTCAATAGTATTGTTTATGCTCATTTTTAATGGCTTCAAACACATGCATCTACCTGGAACAGGTATGATGATTCACCACCTCTGAGGGGGAAAAAAGCAGCAAGGATCCATGGATGACTCCAAACCTAAGAACACTTTCAGGTTTCCTTTCAGGGGCTCCACGGTGACTTCAAAGCAACCAGAAAACATCAAAGGCACTCACTAAAACAAATGTAGCAACAGCTCCTACACCAAGGAACAACATTGTAAAGAACAGTCTAAAGGCAGGCTGGCTAATGGATAACCCCAAAAGTGGCTCCTCAACCAAGGAGCCGAGGCAAGCTTCTTAGCTTCCCATCCATTCCCAGGGAAGCTGTCTCAGCACCCAGGATACTATTCCTTCACTCCTGCAGGCTTTGCACTAACTAACCAAGACTAAGTTTTAAATTTTAAGGCTCGTCTTCTGTTCAGCACCATGCAAATTGCTTACAATTTGCTTTGAAGCTCTCAAGTTGTTCCGTGGACATATTTTTAGATTTCTTCAGTAAGATTTCAGGTAGCAAGGGGTTGCACTAAATCAGTTTTTTCTGGTAATACACCACAGAATACAATACAGTTCTCTGCACATAGTGGGTAGCTGCCACTATCTGAAAACAGATACAAAATAAATACTACCTTCTTTAAATCTGAAGCTTTCCATCAGACTTCATCTCAGAAGAAAATTAAAACACAGCTGGGAGCTGACCTTCAACCTCGTACCTGCATATCTCAATTTTCATTTATTCCTTGTCTCCTTCATTTCCTCTTATCTTTGTCATAGGTTGGGGGGAGGCACGTTTTTATCTAAGTTTTTAATGAAATGGTCCTGCACAGGTAAGTAACCAGCATCCAGCATCTCACTACTCTGCTATTTCTCTCCATACACATAAGCAGTGTGGAAAATCAGGACTACCAATTCAATTCAGCAAACCTGCATCAAGTATCTGTGATATACAAGGACCTGAGGGAGGGGCAGGTACAGAGGCCAAACTTAGGCAGTGCCTACCCAAAAGGAGTTTATATTCTACTGGGAGTGGGGGGAGGAGAGTTTAAAACGGCCAAACAGAAAGGACAATGATTTGAAGATGGAATTATTAGCATTTGAAGGAATCTAGACAGGCTGTCTCAGAAAGAGATGGCATCTAAACTGAGCTTTCAAAGAAAATAGGAGTCTGACAGGCAGGGATAAGGAAGAAATAGGTCTCAGGCCTGGGGGATGATTTATGTAACTATAAAGAAGTGGGTGATGGGATGCTAAGTTCAGGGAAAAACTAGTAGTCAAATCTGGTATGAATTAGATGTGAAAATATGACTGGAGAGGTAAGACAGAGCCAGGCTGTGAATGGCCTTGAGGGCCAAGATAAGGTATTTGTATTTTCTCCTAAAGCAATTAAAGAATCATTAAAGGTTTTGTAAAATTCTGAAAGTATTATTGCCATTTTCCTATTACAGTTAAGCAAGAAGGGCAGGGGACTAATGAGGGATTATAAGGAAGAAAAATAACTAAATTAATAAAATAAGTTAGTTAAAATAATTAAGGTCCAAGAGAGAAGATGCATTTACAAGAGTGTTTTGAACAAGGGATAGAGAATTTCAGGGAAATTTTTTTTAAAAAAGTTAAAGACTATTCCCTACTCTCCCATCCTCCTTCCTGAAAATGCACTGTGCCCTCATGGCTGACATTTTTTCACTTTGTTTCCTATATATCAGAAATATACTCTCCTCCCCATTTTTCTCTTCTTCTACTAAACTGTAATCATTTTACCCAACCAAAATGCCACCTCCATTTCAAAGGCTTCCCCTTCATTAGAAAAATAGCCTTCCTCCTCCTATCTCACCAATTGCTTTATTTTGTAACTCTCTAATGAATTTATCATGCCATCTTGTGTAATGTAATTGTACTAGATTGTAAGCTCCAAAAGAATTGTGCAAGAGTGTCTGCATTATATAAATTGTTTTTAATCATCCTAGTGCCTAGCACTTTATAAAAATTTGGTGATTAGTATAGTGATCAGAGTCTTTCTCAGACCAAACCTGGTTTTTACACTGTGTTGCTGAAAAACCTTTGGAAACATCCACTTTCAGGATTGTGGAATGAACAAGATTTACAAAAATCTTTGTAACATAGCTTTGGAACATAGTACCTGGTCTGCCATGAAGAGCCACTTTTTTAATGTGTTACATCTGAGATGGAAGAAGAAAGGAGAAATATAGCACTGGATTGTATGGAGTTGAGTGGAAGTTGCTGTGGATGATATAAAGAAAGAATCATCTAAAGTTGTTTAAAGGTATGAGGAAAGCCTAAAAGATGTATACAAAATATACTCTTTTAAAATATTTTTTTAATGAATCAATTTAACTTTTATCCCTTTGGTGCTAACCTAAGCTTATCTGAAAGCATAAAATTCTCCAAATATTTGTACTTTAAGGTTTTGTCATTACTTAAAGAAAATCCATAATGTATTTTTCCATGATTTACAAAAATAAAAACATGGGCTTTGAATTAAGATTAACAAATTACTGCTCCTATACATTAATATTAACCAAGTTAAACTAGTGAAATTCAATTTATAGCTCATTCAGAAGGAAAGTTACAGAATAACTAGATATTTTAAAGGGAGGGAAATATCCCCTTCTTTTCTCTCCCAAATGACTGTAATCTCTGAGGAGAGAAACCTGTTTTTAGTTCCTCTGTATTTAACTCCTAATTTTACTCTCCTAACTCTACTTAACCTAGTATCCCATGTCCTTCAGAAGAGTGACCCTTCAATAAATATTCTTGTCTGCCTAGCTAGCCATAGCAACGAGCAAATTCAAATCTTAATTTTAAATATAACAAGGGAACCTAAAAATAATAATAAAACCTGGCTTTGGGACAGGAAACATTAAGCCAATTCCAAAACCCTTCAATTTCAACTAGCCTTGCCCCATTGGGAAATGAAAAGGGGGATGTAGATATTCATTTGCACGGCTGAATACTCATAGCAACAGAATCGTTTTCAGGAGTTTTTCTGGCCTCCTTTACATGAACACAATGAGAGGGGTACACAACCACCATCGGACTTTTCTCTTTTTCCCAATGCTCATTGCAAAAATTGAATACTATTCAGGGCTGAGGGAGAATGAGGGCTGAAGGACCTTTAGAATACAGCTTCCCCCAACAGCCATTCTGTTGCTGATTATTAGATTATTAGAAAAATCACAGACAACTGTCTAAAGGATATTCTTCAGTCCTTACAAGATAAATAGAACAAAACTGAGGTTTTTAGGGAGTTCAACACAAATTAATCCTGGGATTGGGGGGAGAGAAAGAAATTAGTAATCACTGAACCTAAATTGGTACCTGGGCCTCTTTCCTGAAGGGTACAATAGGACTGTTCCCCAAGTTTCAGGAGTCAGAAGGTTGGTCAACTACCCAAAGGGGAGAAAACAGACTCAGGGAGGGGGAATCCCTAATTTGTGAGCACGACCTCCAAAGAGCTGTAAGGAAGAAGGATGGCATCCTTCTGCCAAGTGAGAACACTCTGGAAGCTTCTGCCTTCTCTGGTGGCAAAGACTGCCCGAGGACACTGAAAAGACTGCTTTGGCAGAGGCTTTTGGCCTGGCCTGAAACCACCAACCGGTGCCAACTGCTTCGAGTCAGGACTGGAGGAGGAGCCAAACCCAGCTCTCCGCTTTTGCAGGCATCTCTGGGAAAGGCTGGCTCACCACCAAGTGTCCTGTTTTCCAAAGGTTCTCTTCAGTGGGGGAAAAGAAATCTTTATCTAATCCCTATCTGCACTCAGCCTCAGGCTTCACATCCAATCAGTCACCCACCAGGAAAGCAGGGCCTAGAATGGAGAGCATCCTGCCAGGGACCCCCATGGACAACCAGCACTCCCTCGGACCCTTGGTTCTCAGCAGCAACCGAGCCCATCCTCCCACTGCCCCTGGAAAAGGGTGTGAAGGCCCACCGCCCCAGGTGTCTGCAAACCCTCCTCCCCATACAGATCATGGCCTCCTATCAGAAAGTCAGCTTGGAGCAGGGGCTGGTCCAGCTTTGAATTTGTACTTTTCTTTAATCAATATTTCAATAAATCTCTCCTTTAAATCTGTAAACACTCTGCTTGCAAGTGCAATTGGCATCAGCACAATGAGTGATGGCAGAGATTGGAGAGAGAAGAGAAAAAAAAATCAAATAAATTCAAACTGTTATTTACATTTAAAATTCCAGTTCTACTTTGTGTAATTTTTAAATTTTAGTATTTCAAAACTTACAGCACAGGACCTAAAACATACATAGAATTTTTGTATATATTTATCTATCTGTGTGCTTAGATGTTTGTATAGCTATATTCTTGTGCACATATATACATGTAGAGATTTTATACATGTGTGACTGTATATACAGCTATGTATATACACATGTATCATCACAGGAGTAGATATGTGGATATACATTTACATGAATATAGTAGATGCATGTGTGTATTTTTATATCATTATACAGGTGAATGTAAAATATACATTTTACATGCATGTAGCATATACATGCATGTATGTGTTTTATATATATATTTACATCACTGAGTATGTATATATACATTTTATATATGCACATACATCTAATCACATATGGATATGTGGGCATATACTTGCATGTATGTAGCATATGCATATTGTACTTATATATAATTATACAGGTAGATATAAAATATACGTTTTACATGCATGTAGTATATGCATGTGTGTATATATATTTAATCACATACAGGTGTGTGCATATGTACACACATTTTATGTAAATGTAAAATATATTCTGCATATACATGTATACTTTTTTTTTTAGTCAAATTAAAATCTCAGCAGGAAATCCAGATATAACTAACAGGAAAAAGATGAAGAAAACTAAGGAGACTAGCTATACAAAGAAAATAGTATAATTGGGGGAGGGAGAAATGGCTTTAATGAAACCCTGTTCATGTTGCAGCACGCAGGAAAATCTTGATTTCTATCAAAATGGAAGATTATCACCCTCAGGAGAGAAAAAAAAGTCAATAATCTTCCACCTGACAATTTCAATTCTAAACCTCACAGTCATTTCAGGAATACCAACAAGTAACCAATCTTTCCACAGTAAATAAGGCACAGTATATTATGCGGTAGTTGGAAAGGGTTGGGTTTTTTTTTCCTCTGAGATTCATAAACAAATTTCTAATTACACAACTGGAAAAAAAAAAAGTCAGCCAAATTCTCTGCCAAGCAAGTAGGTGGAGGAAGGCATTTCTCCGAGTTGTTTGACAATCACAGGACAGAAATTTGGGCTGCATTTTCTCACTTGATCACTCTGAGACTCCCCAATTGTGTAACTACAATAATGTAAAATATCTCGACTCAGTACAGCAACTTATAAGCTATATGGTGAAAATTATTGTGTCAATTTTCATTTCAGAAATTACCGAAAAGCCCTGGCAAATACTCCCTTTTCAAAGAATCCATTATTTTCTAGGCTAATACCAACAGACTGGGGGGGGGGAGAGAAAGAAAGGGGGAGAGGAAGGAACTACCCAAACTTTTTAGGTTGTGTCCTCTTATAAGAAATCAGTAAATTGTGCCAAGCAGAGTTAGTGCCATGGGCAAGGGGGAGGGGGAGGGAAGGAAGGCACCTTTTATCTCCCATAAAGCTGCCTCATAGAGACAAAGACCCAAAGCCAATGAAGGCAATAGCTATGCTGGTCTTAAAAATAAAAGTAAATGGCCTCTCTACTTGTTTATTGAAAAAGATGTTTTTTTCCTCCTTTTATTTTGCCCAATATCACCATTTCTGAATGAACTACTAAACGTAACTAAGTTTAGCACTAGTTTATATTATAACACAATTCATATTGTCCTCCTTCCTTTAATTGTCTCTTCCTAAAATTGAAGGCAGTCTATAAACTATTTTCACTTGTAATTTAAAAACAATTGTCTAAGGCACAGTAGATAGGATATTTTTCCTTCATTAAACAATTTCCACATTACAGCATCACCTAGTAAACCAAATTTGCTCTTTACGTGGCAAAAACTTATTCCCAATAATTAATTCCATAATAATTCTAGGTGAGTATTAGGTCAAAAAACTAGGCTCAAATAAGAGATAAACAGCAGCTAGCATTTATACAGCACTTGAAGTCTGTGCTTTATATTCATCATCTCATTTGAGCCGCACAACAACCTTGAGAGGTAGGTGCAATTATCCCCATTTTACAGATGAGGAAAGTGAGGCAGTCAGAGTTTAAGTAAGATGCCTAGGGGTACACGGCTAATAGGTGTCTGTAGCAGAATTTGAACTCAGATTTTCTTGCCTCCAAATCCAGACCTACTGTACGCCATAATCAGACCCCATCTCAGCCCATCCCCAGATTCACATTTCCTTTAGCTAGCAATCTTCCATTTGATTAAAAGCATACCATTTCATTTATCTTACTGAAAAATGTGTTGTGAATCCTAATCTCAACTCTGTTGTCTCTGTGATAACTATCTGATGACGGAGAGGAATGAGGCCAAAAATAAAGTCAGACTGCAAATACTGCAGGCATTCTGTAATTATTCAGATTTAATTTAATCGATTTGCAGAGACAACTCAAGGATATGTGACTAGAGCCTGAATAAAGCCAGAACTGTATCCATTATAATCTGCAAATGCGTTTTTGTTTCCATAGTGAACATACCTTTGTAACCTTCCCAAGCTTTATGAAACCATCTTATTACAAACAACCCACAAGTTCAATGCCATCCATTAAACTGTTTGAGCTGCCAAATTTATAGGATCTACTTAACAAGTCATTATTGCAATGGTTTCCAAGATAGCTTGTTTTTCAGATAGGTTTATTTT
This sequence comes from Myrmecobius fasciatus, assembly GCA_023553655.1. Taxonomy (NCBI): domain Eukaryota; kingdom Metazoa; phylum Chordata; class Mammalia; order Dasyuromorphia; family Myrmecobiidae; genus Myrmecobius; species Myrmecobius fasciatus. The sequence continues at coordinate 283,955 of JAJPUD010002155.1, forward strand.
GTTGGAATGAATCACATATATTTCAGAGGAAAAGAGGTCTGAGAAAATGCTGAATTTCTAGTCACCCTAACATGGGGCAAGTAGCTAAAGAAAAATTAATATTTCACTTCTTCCTTACCTTCAGCAGATCCCTAGGAAAATCATTGCCTTCATTCACACCCTGGAGATTTGTAATAAATTCCTGACAGGTCATCTTCTTTCCAATATTCTGGAATATAGGTAGAAAAAAAAAATCTCAGTGACTTAATGAATGACTTACAAATACTTATTTAGTCCCCATACCCACCTTCCCTGTTTAGCTATAACTTAAAAAAAAAAAGATAATTTGATCTGGCTTCTAATGAAAAATTCTAGCAAAAAAGAAAAATGGGAAAAAATTAAGTTACAAGATACATTTTTTATTACTAAAATGCATGGTACTTTTAAATAAGAGCACAATTATGTCAGAAAAAAAAAAACACCTTTGTTTTTTCACCTGATGAAATAGTCTATGTCACATTTAGCAAACGAATATATATTCTAGACATTAATTAAATGGCATTTCTAAGTTGATTTCTGGTGGCTGAATGACTTTATGGATGGCTTCATGCACACAGATAATTTCACTTACTCATTCAAGTCCTTCTCCACTGCCTCTTCCTGACATGGAAATGCCCCTGGATTCTCTAAGGCCATATTAGTAAAGAGGTCTAACCTAATAGGAAAAATTTCCCCGAGTAGACTGTCTGTGGACCCAAGAACACTAAGTTCAAGCAGGCTCACTGCAAAAGCAAAAGGTAAGGCATGGCCTGTCAGACTGGCTAAAATGACAGGAAAAGTTAATGATGAATGTTGGAGGGGATGTGGGAAGGCTGGGACACTGATGCATTGTTGGTGGAGCTGTGAACGGATCCAACCATTCTGGAGAGCAATGTGGAGCTATGCTCAAAAAGTTATCAAACAGTGCATACCCTTTGGCCCAGCAGCGTTTCTATTGGGCCTATATCCCAAAGAAATCATAAAGGAAGGAAAGGGTCCCACATGTGCAAGAATGTTTGTGGCAGCCCTTTTTGTACTGGCTAGAAACTGGAAACTGATGGATGCCCATCAATTGGAGAGTGGCTGAATAAATTATGGTATGTGTATGTCATGGAATATTATTGTTCTATAAGAAATACCAACAAGATGATTTCAGAGAGGCCTGGAGAGACTTGCATGAACTGATGCTGAGTGAGATGAGCAGAACCAGGAGATCATTATACACAGCAACAGCAGTACTATATGATGATCAATTCTGATGGACGTGGCTCTCTTCAGCAATGAAATGTTTCAAACCACCTCCAATTGTTCACTGAAGGAAGCCATATACACCCAGAGAGAGGGATGTGAAATGTGGACCACAACATAACATTCCCATACTCTTGCATGATGTTTGCTTACATTGTGTTTCCTTTATCTGATATGTTTTTCGTGTAGGTACGATTTTTCTTGCACAACAATAAGTGTGGAAATATGTATACATATATTCAATTTGTCAAGTATTTTAACATAATTAACATGTAGTAGATATCCTGCCATCTAGGGGAGGGGTGGGGAGTTGGGGGGAAAAATCTGTAACAGAAAGCTATGTAAGGGTTAATGTTGAAGAATTACCCATACATATATTTTGCAAATAAAATAAAATTAAAAAAAAAAAAAGTAAGGCGTGGTAATGGGCACCAAATCTTGGGCTTGCAGGGAGGTGGGGTTCTGTTTCCCCCCAATGACCATGATATGACTTTACAAGCAAGTGGTATTTACAATATGGAAATCTAAAGAAAAGTCCTCAATCTTGTGCTATTTCAAGAATGCTTTGTTACCTGAGTAACCTTATTTGATCAAAATGAGGGTCCTTTTTGATGTCAAATTAGACTACTTACAAGAATAATTTTGTATTAAATTTCTATCTGGATACTTGGGCAACACAAATATTTGCCTACTGATCTAACGGACGACCAATTCTGCAAGAAGACGACCTCCACTGGGAAGCAGGAATCTTGGACTCTATTTCCAGCCCCAGAAACTCCAAGCCCATCTCCACAGGCAGCTACTTAACTGGAATAGTCTCAGCTACAAAATGTGAATCATACTTTTCCTGCCTGAAGACAAGGGACTGGGCCAGATGCTTTTCTCAGCTCCCTTCCAAAAACTGTGATTCTACAATTTCTTACTAATATTTGATTTCTAACATCTTAGACATTTGTAAATGCTTAAAGTTCAAGATGATACATGGCCAAAACTATAATGTTTTTTGGATAGACATTGATTTTTTTTTTTTTTTTTTTTTTGCTGAGGCAATTAGGGTTAAATGACTTGCTCAGGGTCACACAGCTAGGACATTAGACATTGATTTTTATGCTGACAAATTTCACTTTAAAAATACTGGCTAGAGGAAAAATTTTGAGGGGTAACTGACCTTTTTAATTTCTTCACTTTATACATGGAGACTCTACAGTCCAGTTTTAAACAGCAAGCCCTCCAAGTGCCTATGAGACAATGATTGTCTTTAAACATAATTCATGAGGAATACATTTCTGTTGTTTATTGCCTACTGAGTGCAGTAATGTTGTATTGGATACTTAAGGACATCATACAAATTTTCTTCTTTTCTTTCTTTCTTTTTTTTTTTTTGAAAAGCAATTATTAAGTGGCTTGCTGGTGTCACACAGCTGTGAGTGTTAAATGTCTGAGACCATATTTGAACTTGGGTCCTCCAGTGCTCTATCCACTGCACCATCTCACTGCCCTTACAAAGTTTCTTTAAGACATGCTCCTTTGACCTCACAGAGAATCTAGGTAGCATAACAATTAGATTTCAGGAACCAGAGTTAAAATGACAGAAATTCAAATCCTGTCTCTGACTTGTTCTAACTGTGTGAACCTGGACAAATTACTTTACCTCTCTCATCTGTAAAATGGAGATGATGATGATGATGATGATGATGATGACAACCACACTATTACAGGGTTGTTATAAAAATCAAACAAGGCACCCTGTAGTTTGCAAACTTTGAGACACTACATAAAGGGAGTTCTTAGGGGAGCGGAGCAGAACAACAGGGGCACTAATGGCTCTTTAGACTGGAGAAGCAGGTGTGAGTAGCACAGGGAGCTTGGAGCCCAGACAATCTAAATTTAAAGCCTGTCTCAGAGACTTTCTAACTGCATAGTTCTGGGCAGCTCACTTAACTTCCCTCAGCCTCAGTTTCCTCATCTGTAAAATGGGGGATGATAGTAGCACTTAACTCAAAGGACTACATGAGACTCATGAGTTTTAATTTACTCACTTGCCCTCTTCTCTCTCTCTCTTTGTGTGTCTGTCTCTCCTGTCTGTTTCTCTCTCTCTCTCTCTCAAAACAATAATACTACTGAGATCATGCTTAGAAGTGGTTTCATATTAAGTTATAAACCATTTCATAGTGCTTCATTCACAACAGACACTAACATTTTTGCTGAATAAATAAGTCAAAGGATTTTACTAACTTTTAATAAATTTGAGAGGATGGTTGGGAATAACTTAGGAGATAAAAGGCAAATTTTATGCACTTTGGTCCTTGTTGGAACATCTGCTTAAATACACACAACTTTAAAAGTGTATTATAGAAATAGATATGGTAAAGTACAGCCAGTTTCCAATTCTGAGGTACTATTACACATCTCTCAGATTGGCTAAGATAACAAGAAAATACAATTATAAATGTTGGAGGGGATATGGGAAAACTGGAACACTAATACATTGTTGGTAGAGTTGTGAACTGCTCCAACCATTCTGGAGAGCAATTTGGAACTCTGCTCAAAGGGCTATCAAACTATGTATACCCTTTGACCCAGCAGTGTTTCTATTGGGCTTATATCCCAAAGAGATCTTAAAGGAGGGAAATGGACACGGTTCTCTTCAACAATGAGGTGATTCAAACCAGTTCCAATAATCTTGTGATGAAGAAAGCCATCTGTACCCAGAGAGAAGCCTGTGGGGACTGAGGTGGATCACAACATATTTTCATCTTTTTTGTTATTGTTTGCTTGTTCTTTTTTTTTCTTTTTCATTTTCCCCCCTTTTGATTGGATTTTTCTTGTGCAGCATGATAAATGTGGAACTGTTTAGAAGAACTGCACATGTTTAATCGATATTGGATTACTTACTATCTAGAAGAGGGGGACAGTGAAGAGGGAGGGAGAAAAATTTGGAACGCAAGGTTTTGCAAGGGTGAATGATGAAAACTACCTTCTCATGAATTTTGGAAAATAAAAAGCTACTTTTTTAAGTGTAGTCAGTTTTCCACTATCTTCCCCACAATCAAGCTTGATTAAAGATACTTCAGGCAAAATACTATTTATGAAATGAAGCCAATCCCCAATCTTCAACTTGGAACTATACCCTACTTCAGGGAAATCCATCAATTGTCACAATTCTATTCTTTCTGTTCTAACTTAATTAAAATTTACTTTCTTGGTTATAAACCAATGATTTCTTCCAGTTTAGGATACTCTAAGTGAGGTAATATCCATCTACTAATGCAGATTTGCAACTGCTCTTTAATTTACAGTCTAAAAGTCAGTTGTGTGGGGCACTGATAGCTTTAAGTGATTTTGAAATCACTACATCTTAGGGTTCACAAATTAGAAAAATATGAAATGCTTCTTCCAAACAAACATTTGTCACTTTGGCACACTCAGGAGGGCCTGTCACACTCTATCTCATACACTAAATCCATTTGAATTAAGCCAATACAGGATGAATATTTGAAAAGGCCTACTAATGAATCAGAAATGTTCCCTTGAAATCAATCCTGCATATCCAATCAAATCTGAAATGCTAATGTATCTCTGGATTCTTGCTTCTGAAATCAGAAGAGAAAAAAAAGACTTTGATAAACCTAAAAAAGATAAATTAATACAAAAAATGGAAAAGCCTTGCAAAAATATACATTTGGAATTCATTTTGTAAATCACAAAATCTAGTCATGCTCAAGCCTCCAAGATTCATCAATCTGGATACCATTCTTAACATGTCAAAAGATACTGGCTCAAGAAACAAAAATACCAAGATATGGTTAATATTCCCAAGCACATTTAAGATGGTTTTCCAAGTTTTATTTTTCAGATGTACTTTTTTTTGTCAGCATAACAGAATGAGTACACATGTCTGTGTTGTATGCATACAAGACACAAGCATATGTACATCTTTTTTTTAACACGGTTCTTCTAAAAATAGTAAGAATACTGTATTTGAATCCTGTTTAATATTTACTATCTACATGACTTTGAAGCAGAATGCTTAAGCTTGACTATAGTACTTTAGGAACTTAGTTTCTTTCATCTGTGTAATGGGGATAATAAAAATTGCTTTACCATGCACCTTATCATGTGTTCCCCTTAATCTGATTCTTTGGAGATCATCACCTGAAGAATACTAATATTAAAAATACAAATTTCAGGGAACAACTTGGTATCACAAGAGCACTATACTGTATTGGCCAGGAGAGAGAGAGCTGCAAGAAATGATTTATATCCATACAATATACTGGCCCCAAAGGTAGCTAGCTCTAGGACTAAGAAGGAGTCCAGACTGGTCCTTTCCATCACTGACAAATGAATAGTGGGCAGTATCTATGAGAGGACAGAAATGCAATCATCTGGTTCTGGCTTCACAAAGGCAAGACACAGTGGTCCTAACTGCTGAATCCATTACAAACTAGTACCCTTCCAAATGAACCACTAAACCCCTGAAGTGGTTTCTCTGATATGTTTTCTTCCCTACAATAAATGGCTCACCATTTTCTGGCTCTCCCATTTAAAAAAAAAATCTAGTTGACTTTATTCCTATTTTATTCCTTCAGTTATTATTTTCTAAGCCCAACTCACTGCCCCGATTATTATTAATAGTAATAATAATAAAAGCATTCATATGGTGATTTACAACTTGCAAAGCACTTTGTGTATAGTAACTCATTTAATCCTCACCAACAAACTAGGAAGTATTTCTTAATATCATCTTCATTTTATAAATAAGAAAACAAAAAGACAAAAATTAAGTGACTTGCTTAATATCACAGAGCTATTGTGTCTAAGCCAAGATTTGAACCAGGTGGCCTTAACTCTCCATCCAGCGCTTTACCCTCTATTCCCTCTAGTATTAAGGCTATGTAATTCAGTGAGACAGCTACAATTTATAGTTTGGACAATAATACAACATTCTTCATTCATTGTTTGAATGTCGTACTAGGGGATTTTTCATGATCTCTTTGGGGTGGCCATGGATCGCCCTGAGCAAACAGAAGATTCTGGAAGCTGAGGCAATGGCTATACCATTATTTAATAAGAGAAACAAAGGGAGGACTTCAGCCTCCAAAGGAAATCCCATTTCCATTTGAAAGAGCTCAACAGAGCAGAGTATATGACCTGATGTCAGAAAGATGATACTTCTGGCATTTCTAACCACAGGAATGGGATCAAGCCCATCATTTAATGTGCATAATTTAACCCATAGGTGGCCCAGGGCAGAGAGAGCCAGGCCTGGAATCAGAAAGACTCATCTTCCTGGCTCTCAGATGCTCACTAGCTGTGGGATGCTCAGGAAGTCAGTGAACCTGTCTGCCTCAGTTTGCTCCTCTATAAAATGAGTGTACAAACCACTCCAGGGTCTGCAAGAAAACCACAAATGGGGACACCTGCAAAATGGAAATGAGGCCTCTGGTAGCAGCTACCCCACAGAGCTAACATGAGGCTAAAATGAGAAAATATATATATATATAAAATTCTTTGCAAAATTCAACAGTATATGATATGTGACAGTGATAAGGACTAGGGCGCTGAGTAGGATGTTTTCTATGACAGTTCAAATCTCTCCTTACTCCCTGTGTGACTTTGTAAACCTCAGTTTCCTCATCTCTAAAATGGGAGAACTGGATTCATTGACCTCTTTGTGCTCTAAATCTCTCTGGCCCTATGCCAGGGCTCCATGGACTCTGGGACATTATCAGAAGGAGCCTAAGAGCTGCTAGCCAGGAAGAGCACAATCAACAAGAAGGTGGGTCAGTCCCACAGGGCATCAAAGACTGGTCTGTGCAATCTGAGAGCCGTCCAAAGGCCAGCAGCACGGCCTCCATGTGGACTGAGTGGGAGGCTCCCGGCCACACCCTCATAGGGCTGACAAGCTCCACCCCCTGGGCTGGAGCCCTCCCTCCTCCACCTCCTGGCTCTGTCCTCTGCACTGCCCCCGTCCCTCTGGAGTGGTCCCCAGGCCATCCTCTCCCTAGCTTGTGGGCACATCATTGGCTGGATCTCCCCCATGAGATTGGGAGCTCCTTGAGAACGGGGACCATCCTTCACCTTTCCCTGCATCACCTAGCACGCAGTAGGCACTGAGCAAGCGCCTGCCGATCCTTGTGGGAGAAAAGTGCTTCATCCATTGCAAAGAGTGGCACAAACGGGCACTGCCCCACCCTCTCCATCCCTTGAGATGACCCCCACCCCGTACCCAATACACGGAGACACAGAAGGCTGCGGGGCAGGCCCAGGAGCGTATCTCCCTCAGAAAGCTCCCCAGGGTCCCAGCTGTCGTGCCCCCATGACGAGTTTCAGAGCAGAGCTGCAATAATAATGGGCACTGCCTCAGCGGGAGCTCCAGAGTTAGAAGGAAAGAGACCATACTGTGGCGAAGAAGAAGAGGAGGAACTGAGGAAGGAGATGAAACCGGAAGGTCCAAGTCCAAACAGTCATTCTGTGGATGCATAGGGTCCATATGGACATGGACATGGTCAATCCTGACTGCCCTTACACTTCCAGCCTTTCCCTTTGAAAGCCTAAAAGAACGGATTTTCCCAGAAATATTGTTTTCAATCTCAAAAATACAATACAGATGTTTGTGGCAGCCCTTTTTGTAGTGGCTAGAAACTGGAAACTGAATGGATGCCCATCAATTGGAGAGTGGCTGAATAAATTATGGTATATGAATGTTATGGAATATTATTACTCTGTAAGAAACGACCAGCAGGACGATTTCAGAGAGGCCTGGAGAGACTTGCATGAACTGATGCTGAGTGAAACGAGCAGAACCAGGAGATCATTATTCACGGCAACAACAAGACTATATGACGATCAATTCTGAAGGACATGGCTCTCTTCAACAATGAAATGCTTCAAACCAGTTCCAATTGTTCACTGAAGAAAACCATATACACGCAGAGAGAGGGATATGAAATGTGGACCACAACATAACATTTTCACTTTTTGTTGTGTTCTTCCATTTTTCCTTGTTTTTTTTTTTCTTTTTGATCTGATTTTTCTTATGCAACATGGTTATTGTATAAATATATTGGATTTAATTTTTTTAACATAACATTAGATTACTTGCCATCTAGGAGAGAGAGTGAAAGGAAGGGAGGGAAAAATTTGGAACACAAGGTTTTTCAAGAATTAATGTTGAAAAATTATCCATGCATGTTTTGAAAGTAAAAAGCTGTAATAAAAAAAAATGTAGCTCCTCTTTCCAAATCTCATAAATAGGAAGAAAAGAAATGAGAAAAGGGAGCAGAGAATGGATGCTGCACTAGTACTATTCAGCAATCATAGCTGTCACAGTGGCTCCCCATCCTCTCCAAGATCAAATAAGCATAAAATCTTCTGTTTGGTCTTCAAAGCTCTTCACAATCTAGCTCCCTGACCCCACCTTTCCAGCCTTCTGACACCTTTCTCCCCACTCCATAACACATATACTTTGATCAAGTGACATATCTCCTTGCTCTTCCTCGGGGAAAAGAAAAACCAATGCTCCATCTCTTCACTCTCAGCAATTTTACTGGCTATCTCCCATGCTAATAATGTTCTTCCTCATATGTGCTTCCCTGGTTTCCTTTAAGTCTCAGCCAAAATCCCAACTTCAGCAAGAAGCTTTTACCATTCCCTACTTCTTCTGCAATTCCTGCTGATTATTTTCCACATATTCTATATCTAGCTTGGTTATCCAATTTGTTTGTTGCTCCTCTCATTACATTGCAAGTTCCTCTAGGGCAGGGACCATTTTTTGCTTCATTTTATATGTCCAGCACATAGCATATTACATGGTAGGCACTTAAATTTTTATTAACTGAATGACCAATTTCTACCCTTCACAATACCCAAAATATGATCAGACAAGTAAAGGAACAGTCATTCTGGGAGAAATTATTCCAATACTTTCTTTTCTCCTTTGTCCATCTGAATCCCTGGTTATATACCTGATGATTAATTCATTGTCCTAGACAATGAAAATGTGTGTGTGTGTGTGTGTGTGTGTGTGTGTGTGTGGAGTATGAGAGGGAAAACCTGCCAGCCTATTTAATAGAATACTCTTGGACTTGCTACCAATGCTGGCTTTAAATAATTAATCTCTCAGAATGATTATGGAGATGGAAAATGCTATTCCTCAATCCCAACAAAGAGATGATAGACTAAATATGCAAAATAACCAAACATTTGGGGGCAAGGTCAATATAGGAATTTGTTTTACTTGACTATGCCTACTTGTAACAAGGGTTTGGTTTTTACTTTTATTTTTTTCCTCCCAACTAAAGAAAGGGAACAATCAAAAAAGGGAAAATGTTTAATAATTTTAGAATTATTTAATCTAAAATAGAGAAAAATGATTAATTTTCTTTCTTAAAATTCCAGAAGAAAACTAATTTATCTCCCTCCTTTGCCATAGAGGAGAATTAAAGAAAGAAAAAAGAGGGAATTACACTGCCTTCAAATCTGGTTCCATTAACACAGCATCACATATTTAGAGCTAGAAGGAACATTGAAAGCCACTTCACTTACCTATAGTTGTGCTAGGGTGAAATCTGAAGAATATTCAGTTCCCATCCCAGTTCCCTAAGTATCTCTCTACCCATGTACAAGTGTCTGAAATTCTAGGGTTAATATATAATTCTTTCTCCTACTAATTCCCTCTTTTAAAATGCAGTTCTTTCTGGAAAGATAACTTACAAGATTAACTCACATTTTGTAGGCTAATTACTGTTACAGCTAAGCTTTCCCCTCAGCTGAAAGACAAATGGCCTGAAGTGGTTTTGAGGAGGGAAGATGCTAAAGTATATGAAAAGAGTACATACAGAAAAGGAGGGGAGAAGCTACAAAGACAGATTGAGATAAAATCACCATTTCGCACTATTATTATGTAAGTACTAAACTTTGGCTTCCCATTCTCCAGTCTCTTATCTTCAGAACAGAAGATCAAGGAGCTTCCTGAGGATTCATATGCTGTAGGTTTGGGGGTTTCTAACCACATAACAAAAATGATGGACAGCTGATACTTTTTTTTCTTTAAGACAGGTAAAGAATATGAGAAAACCTCAAAAACACTGTTAAGATCTATAGAGGCTTTATGGAAGACCATAGGCAAGAATCCCACTGGAGCAGAAGATAAGGCTAAATGTTTAATAATAATGAGATAACAACAGCAGCTAACATTTTATAGCACTTTAAGGTTTGCAAAGAATTTTAGAAATGTTATCTGTATATCTCCTTCTGGGAGGTAGGTGTCGTTATTATCATGCTCACTTGACAAATGAGAAAACTGAGGCAGGTGGTATTTAGCTTTCCCAGCTAGTAAGTGTCTGGGGCTCAGGTCCCACTGGATAGAGACACCTAGAATTTGTACTGGTAAAGGCGGCTAAGGAATGCATGGATCCTTCAAAGTTCTTAATAGAGATGAAAGAGACAGCAAAAGAACAGTTTCTACATGTTATTACCCAGCCTTATCCTAGGCCTCTGCTTTCACCAGATTTTGGGATAAATATCAACTGATGAAGATAAAGAAAGTTATAAAATGCCACTGCTATTATCACATAATTCACACGGCTAGTTATACTACTAATATGAATACTCTAATCCATTCTCAAGTGATGAAAGCATCCTTTCCAGAACCCAAAGGACTTCCATCATCCCCAGGAAAAACTTGGTTACATTAAACCTGAGATACTAAAAATACAACAAGCATCTCCTACCCACGAATGTTCTACCTTTCTTCTAAAGCCTTTCGTTGAAAATCCAACCATCATTTCAATGGCAGATCATTGCCAAAATCAGGTTTATAGAAAGTCTTCCACTTTTTTCTTCCTGTCTATAATGGTGTGGGGCCATGCTCAGCTGCTTTAAGTGGAAGGCTAGCTGGCAACTGAATCTTTGGAACAGTTTCAAACTGATCAGGATGAAAGCCTAATTGTGAAGGATGAACCCTATTTCGCAGAAGTGCTCTTTCCTAAATTCCAATTAATTATATACCAGAGTCAAATTGCTGAAGGGGAACTGGGAGAGGGAAAGGCAGAGGCAGGGAAGAAGCTCTAACTGCTTCTCCAGGAAAGAAGCCAGGATATGAGAAAGGAGTGGAATACAGTTTCCATTTACAAAGGAAAGGGCCAGTCAGTGAGTCAAGGGAGTGGTGCCAAGGACTGTGCCGAGGAAGCCTCAAAATCCTGCCGCACGTGGGGTAGACCCCTAAGGAGTGGAAAACTGTGGGGAGACCCTGAAGTCACACACAAGAGAAGCAGCAGGGATTTGTAGAGATGGGCATCCCAGAGAGAATGCCCATGCTGAGGAGACCACAGGTCCTTTGAAATTGATCTCACTGCTGTCACAGTCTAAAAATCAAAAAAAGAAAGTTACGAACTCATGCCGACTTTTCATTCTCAAATAGAGCCCCATTTCAGCGTTCATCATTCCTTATTTACAAAACCTTTACCTTCTATCTCCATCTCCATAGATTCTTCCTTCTGCTAATCTTGTTCTAAAACCTCACCATACCTCAAAAGATGGAGATCAGGATTCAGTTTCTGTCACTGACAGGTATTAGCTATGAGACTATCAGCAAGCCATTAATTTAATTAACTAAATCACTTTTTAAATTAAATTATTAAATTTAGTTTAACCATTAAAATAAAAATATTTGGCCTTTCTTTGTGTCCCTCAGGATTTAGCACATGGCCTAGCACACAGCAGGTGTTTTATAAATGGTTATAGATTGATATAATGTCTATTTGTCTTAAGTAAATCCCTCAGGTCATAGGTTACAGGGTTGGTCATCTGAACTGCTGGAAATTCTGCACCTGAATTCCCTGTACCATCATACTATAATTCTGCTATCCAAATTCTTATCTATGTCTTGTAGATCACTAGCCTATCCACTCCAGAATTCAAATCCAGGTCTTTTGACTCCAAATCCTAAGTGAATTGTCCTAATAAAAGACTAAAGTTCACAAGAGAGATGATCAAGGGGCATCTGGAGTTTTTACTTATTGTTACAGATCAAGTCATCTTAATGACATCAGATTACAACAAAATATTAATACAATAAACAGACCTCCAAATAGCTTTTGGTGGCCCAATTATTTAAGCAATATGGAACAGAATAAAATTTCCAGTACAGGAAAATAATTTCCATAGTCTCTGGAGTCTGCTGTAATGAGAAAGGTATGTAGAGCTTTTATTTAAGGATCTTCATCTTTTTTTTTTTTTTTTTGGAGGGTTATGGACATCAAGTGTTTTTTCCCTGCTTTAAAAGCAAACCCTGTGTTAGTATCTAACCGTCAAATCTGTACCCAGATCATAGGGCTATAGCGCTGCAAGAAGCCATCTCTTCTAACAACCTCATTTTACACATTAGAAAATTAAGATCTGGAAAGGTCTGACATTTTGCACAAGGTCACAGCTGATTAAGGGCAGAGCTGGGAAGCATCCTCAGTTCATTCGCCACCCAGTTTCATGTCTCTCCACACATTTGGAGAGGCCTTGTAAAGGATGTGCCTTCTAGATATTCCAACTGCTTACATCAGGAGACACAAGCATCTAGTAATAAAAGTAGCAGTGCCATAGAGCTCTAACCTTTACAGAGCCCTTTCTTCACCACCTCTTGAGAATGGGAAGTTCACATTTAATTACCATTTTATAGATAAGGAAACTAAGGCTTCAGGAGGAGAAATACCTTGGTCCAAGGTCACCTAAATAATGTATGTCAGGCAAGTTTGGAAATATGTATACATATATTCGATTTACCAATATTTTAACATAATTAACATGTAGTGGATATCCTGCCATCTAGGGGAGGGGTGGGGAGTTGGGGGAAAAATTTGTAACGGAAAGCTATGTAAGGGTTATTGTTGAAGAATTACCCACACATATGTTATGCAAATAAAATTTTAAAAAATTTTAAATAAAATAAAATAAAATAAAATAAAATAGAAAAAAAGAGCAAATACAAAAAAATAAACACACACACAAAAAAAATGTATGTCAGGAAAAGAATTGAAACAACTCTCTCCTGACAGGGTATTTGCAGTATGGCACACTAACTTTTAATGACATCGGGCACTTATAGTTCTTTGGATTTTTATCCATGGTCTGTGGACTATCTTTAGATCATCTGTGATGCTTTTGCTTACATAATGAATTCTTTACTCAAAGAAGTCAAAAAGCAATTATTGATTTATTCCCAAAGAAACCACACACACAAAATTTTTCAGCAGATCATCTCTAATGTTTACATTGACTAACCCTGTGACTTATTAGCTCTAAGTACCCCTTAAAACTTTTCATTTTTCTTTTTGAGTAAAAATTCTGTCAAATGAGTCTTCATTGAAGTCAGAGCTTTTCCTCAATACAGTCATGCTTGTCTAATATCTTTAATTGATCTTTCTCCCTCCTTAACCCCTCCCTCCCTCCTCTCTCTCTCCCTCTTCTCTTCTTCCCCCCCTCTTTCTTTCCCCCCTCTCTCCCTTCTTCCTTCTCTCCTTCCCTCCCTCTCCCCCTCTCTCCCCTTTCTCCACCTTCTTTCTTTCTCCCTCTGTCTGTCTCTGTCTCTCTCCCTGTCTCTCTCTCTCTGTCTCTGACTGTCTCTCTCTCTATCTCTGACTGTCTCTCTCTCTCTGTCTGACCGTCTCTGTTTCTCTGTCTCTGTCTCCCTCTCTCTCTCTGTCTCTCTCTGTGTGTCTCTGTCTCTCTGTCCCTGTCTCTGTCTCTCTCTTTGTCTCTCTGTCTCTGTCTCTCTCTCTGTCTCTGTCTCTCTGTCTCTGATTGTCTCTCTCTCTGTCTCTAACTGTCTGTCTCTCTGTCTCTGACTCTGTCTCCCTCTCTCTGTCTGTCTCTCTCTCTGTGTCTCTCTTTGTCTCTCTCTCTCTGTGTCTCTGTCTCTCTCTCTCTCACACACACAGGAAATAACCCTAGGGCACAAGGTAGCCAGGCAGACTTGCCTGGGCAGACAGCACTGCCAGCTCAGCACCTGCCAGTCTCTGGCAGAGAAAGAGGAGGGGACACAGGCTAAGGGACCCAGGGAGGATGCCTTCCAGAGACAGAAGTGGAAGACACTGGGACTCAGAGGGCAGCCCTGGATCCAGGGGCCTGTCAGAGGCGGCCCAGGAGCCCAGCAGCCCTGCACTTGCTCCCCTCAGGAGGAGCCCGTCTTGGCCATCTCAGTGCTGACCTGCCTGTATGGCCATGGGCCAGAAGCACCAAACAGGTCCCTGGGCCTTAGGCCCACAAGGGCAGAGCTAAGGCTAAGTGGAACTCAGGGTAAAGATGGAAAGAGGGAAGCCGGCAGTATCTTAGCAGAGTCAGCCTGGACAGGGACTCACAGACAAGCCAAACCAATATTAAAAAAAAAAAAAAAAAAAAAAAAAAAAAAGGTTTGCACCATTAAGGTAGGGCTGAACAATAATCCATTTATTACATCATTACAAAGTGCCATGGGGCATGGCTATGCTAAAATGGATGTCGAAATTTTTAGTGACTTATTAATTAATCTGCGTTAACACCATATTCCAAATTAGACACAAATTAATCAAGAGCAAGCTACCAGACCTTCATCAGATGGAAAGGGGAGGGAGACACAGATCATCTCTACCAACGACCTAAAACCAAACATTATTGGAGATGAAGTGGGAGGGGTGAAAAGAGAGAGAAATAATGGTAATACTGCATGTATTGGAACATTAATTAATACAGCATTACATGCCATCTACCCATCTAAGTTTTCCAATGTCGAGCACTCAACAAATAAGAAAAAGGTTAGTGTGTTTTCCTACCTTTAGCATCTATGGCAACCATCTTAACTTTCCAAGTTATTCTTACCATTTTTTTTCATAAACGTTTCCCTTTTTCAGCATTATAGTTGAGTGAGAAAAGTACTCAAAATGGAAGTCAAGAGATCTGGGGTCTAATCAATCATAGCTCTATATCAAACTCATTGTGTGACATTTGAGAATACCCCTGAACCTGAGTAGATAGCACAAAATAATCGTAGATAGCACAAAATAATCAATTTATCCTCTCTTAATATAAAATTTACAATAATTTGGATGAAGGATAGGCTCAAATTTATCTGTGCAATAGCTTTAGAAAAATAAAAAAAAATAAATGTTATTGAACAAAAAATGTTTACTACCATTTTGGCTAAAATTCTTAAAGGAATTACCTTTTGGTTCAGAATCAAGAGCATTTTAATAAATTTATTTTCAGGCACTTTTTAGGCACAAATATTTGTAGCACTAATGCCAATGACAACCCAAGCTCACTGAGTCCTAAAGAACTAACTTCAAAAATACTTTGATAGTCTAATTAAAAATATATACAGAATTTAAAGTTACATGACTATATTTCATCAAAAATATGATATAAATGAGACTGACTTTCTGATTAAGGAAATTTAACTTTAAGAATTAATATTCATCCTTACATTTTTCCATTTCAACTCCACAGGAATATTCAAGTGTCTTCCATAGTCATAGATTTCACTTTTCAAATCATTAGCATAAGTAAACTTATTTATATTAATTTCATCATTGAATAATTATGAAACTAAAGGAAAGAAGCTATTCATGGTCACACAAAAAATTAAAGGTCAAAGCTTAGAATAGAGCCCAAGTCATCGTCTTTTTTTTTTTTAATTTTGGATTCAGAGATATGTTTGGAAGAAGTTTTTCCAACCCATGATAGCTTCTAAAAGTACAATGGAACCCTTTATACTAAGGTTGGGGATCATAGTAAATTTTTGATTTACTACCCAAACAAGCTGTAGCTAATTTTTATTCTAAGTATTCATAATACTCTATGGAAGATTATTTGACTTCAAAATGCATATATATATTCAAATGCATGCATGATTACATCCCAGTGCAAAAAACTGTTGGTTAGTTTTGTTATTGGAGAGTTCTAATATATCAAAACAAACCGCAAACAAAGGCCTGCAGACCTAATATTCTCATAAAATTATTCCTAATGGTGACAGAAATCCATGTAAATATCTGCAAATATCAAGCAAATGAAAGTACTCTTCTCAGGCCTGCTTTATAGTACTGTTTTTAAAAAATTCTGGGTCAGCCCTTTTTTGGAAAGGTCATGCTATTTCGAATCCTTCTATGATATTATGGTGAGAAAGGTAAGAACAATGGTTTAGTAATTTTCCGTCTGAGAGGATCATGGCAATGCATCAAAGAGAGAAGGGGGAGGAGAAATATGCAGTGAAGAAAGAGAGTGAAAGGAGGGACAGGCAGAAACAATTCTCTCATTGTCATCCTTCTGACCTGACATCACAAGGTGGTCATGCTCAGTCAGAGCAGGTCATTCTAACTCGAAATCAGGCAATCATGATAAATGCAGGAGAAACTACATCCAGAATTAAAGACAAAAAACTTACCACCTAGAAGGAAAATTCATAAAAATCAAAAGAGATGGATCCAGAGAAATAGAATAAGAAAAATACATTTCAATATGGTTAGTTGTTATATCTATGGTATATTCTAAATTCTAAGAAGCATGCACAATATTGACTATTTTAACCAAATTTCAAAACAAAGAATACTCTAAGAATTGCTATCCATTTTCTTTTAAATTGCTAAGTCAAGGGAAAGGAGAAAGGAAACTTGGAATTCAAAAATTCAAATAATTCTTTTAAAATTTTTACATGTAATTGTTTTTATATGTAATCAGGGGAAGATAAAATATATATTTTTTTTAAAAACTGCTAAATCTATGATAAGACAAAATAATTTATAAGGTTATCCAGAGATTACAATTTGGAAAGTTTAACTGCCTTAAACTTTCTCTCCTAAATCAGTAATTTTAGTCCTTCAAGGATTTGTGTTTACTATCGATAAAACAAATAACCGCAGAAAAGCTCCAATTTTTTTCAGCAATTTCTTCCAAAGCATTTTAACTTAGCTGCACAAAAGCAGCAACACAATGCATCTGCGAAATAATCAAAAGCAGACTAAAAACTGCTTATATCCTAGCCAGCCAACCTAGACCTCTGATCATGGTTTCTTAGGGCAGATTTGAGGTTAGCAAGTTGTCAATATTATAACCCTCAAAAGGTTAGAAAGGTAACCCACCAATATTGCTACTTGCCCTTAATAATGTATCCTAGACCTATCATTCATCCATGACTCCGTTCTAAAGATTTCCATTGCCAGTCTGAACCACCTCAGAGTAAAAAATATTCCCAACCTTTATGACTCAATACACAGTGGAGTGCTCCCTCTAGTGCTCAATCATCACTCCCTCCCCCATAGCCCCAGGACATGAGCAGGGGAAGGGGGGTTGTTTGGAGAGAGGCGTCCTTAGTAACAAGTGTTTTGTTTCACTTTTATCCTCCATAAGTTGTGTGATCCTCCTCTGGATGTCCTACTGCTCTGTTATACCTTAAAAGACAGCACCATGTTTTTATACATTAATTTGTCTGGTATACCCAGCATTTTATTGGCCTTTTATGTCACAACAGCCCGAGAAAACTACTAGATTAGGTAAATTAACCTGTACAAGACTAATTCTAATTATTGTCAATAACAGGTCAGATTCCAAATTCCAGCATGACAAACACTAAGAGAGGAAAGGAATTCTTTACTCATATCAGAATTACCTGTTACATTATCTATTGCCTAAAATAAATATGTATGTAGAAATCTTTTTGCACATATATTATGCAAATGCACAAATTCACATGTATTTATTCATACACACTTTATATACAGTGTATATGTGAACTACACTTAAACTAGGACTGTGTGTGTATGTGTGTGTATGAGACATGCATATATACATATGCACCAAAACTCTAAATCTAAGAGCTTTATGTATACATACATGTATATATATACATCCAATTCCTATGTGTGTGTATGAAAAAGTATGTGTGTATGTATATATATTTATATATATGTACACACATATATGTATGTGTACATAATTCATCTTGTATGCACAAACATTATATGTATTCTCCAATTTTATTAAAATTAGTTCAAATACTTCTCCACTTTTCTACTTCACAGGGCTTCTCTAATGCTAAATTCAATGTATAACTTATCTAACAAGAATAATCTGTAATTTAACCAGTAAAAGCAAGTTGAGGTAAGAGAATAAAAAAGGCAAACCAGTTTGAAACTCATAGATCTTCTCACTCCAGCTAATACAAATTGTTAATTTGAAAATAAAGATTTAATAATGATACAATCAATATTCTTAAATTTAACTATTTCCATCCTAGGAAGAAATGTGTAAAGAAAAAAATGTTCCATATCTGCCATCTAGTGGAGAATGATGATAGTGAGTAAATTTTATATTAAAATTGTCCATTTGGTTTTATAAAGTTTCAGGCATTTGGGGGATGGACAGAGTACGGGGGACAGGGAAGGGAGAAGCCTGGAGTAGTGGACAGAGGACTGACTTAGCTCAAATCCTACTTCTAACACACACGCCTTTCCTGACCAAGGCCAAGTCACCCCAAATGCCCCAGACAGCTCTGCTAAGCCTAGTAAACATAGCTACTGATCAACATTAGCAAAGAGAGTGAGCACTTCAGGAGTCCTCTCCCCACTTCCCCTAAATAAAAAACCAATGAAATCACAGTCATGGACAAATTGTAATAAAAATTAATAAGAATAGCAACAGTGAAATTAACAGCATTATTCCCTCTCCTTCTAGTTCTGGTATATAAAGCAAAATGTCACAAGCTACCAATGATAAGTTTGGAAATATGTATACATATATTCGATTTGCCAATATTTTAACATAATTAACATGTAGTGGATATCCTGCCATCTAGGGGAGGGGTGGGGAGTTGGGGGGAAAAATTTGTAACGGAAAGCTATGTAAGGGTTATTGTTGAAGAATTACCCACACATATGTTATGCAAATAAAATAAAAATTAAAAAAAAATGTCACAAGCTTATTTCTAGGGCTCTGTGTTCACTGAATTAATTGTTGTGAAATAATAACTTCAATGGAGCTTACCCCTAAATATAAGCCATACCCTAAGGGGAAAAATATATATTGTATAAATCAAAAATAACCATGCAAAACTACAATATTAAAAGATCATATTCATAAATAAAAGTGATATTGACTTTTTTCCAAATTTAAAGAAAATTATTAAATATTCATATTTCATAATTATTGTTCTTTTCCTCTGTTGTTTTATAATCCTTGTTGAAAACATATTATATGTCACAGTTTTATACAAGACAGTCATAGCAATATCATGTTTTTCCCTATAGAGAAAAGTAGCAATAAACTTTTCCCCTTTATGGAAAGTGTATAAAAACATACCTTTTCTTAGGACATGTATAGCTACTTACACACACACACACACACACACACACACACACACATCACACTGGAGATTTAAAACAACACACTTACTTCAGTGAACCATATCCCATTCTCACCACACATTCAAAT
Source organism: Myrmecobius fasciatus (assembly GCA_023553655.1). Taxonomy (NCBI): domain Eukaryota; kingdom Metazoa; phylum Chordata; class Mammalia; order Dasyuromorphia; family Myrmecobiidae; genus Myrmecobius; species Myrmecobius fasciatus. The sequence goes on from JAJPUD010002155.1 coordinate 303,677, forward strand.
TAACAAAACAATACGGCTCTAATAGAAAGCAAAACCTCACAACCCTATACTTACATGGCCATGTAGATCAGTGTTGAGGAGCATGATGGCACAGGTGAGGCAATGGACTCCATCTGAAGAAAGAGATGGGAATACAAACGATCAAACCAGATAAACTAAAGTGACCCCATGCCCCTGACAGAGATTCTTATCCATTCATCTGGAAAGCACAGTGAGAGAACTTCCAGTGCAAGTTACCGAGCAAAATCACCATCCACCCCATTCCATTTTCTTAGATGGAACTTAATGTGAAATCATCAAAACATTCTTACATTAAGAAATTCCAAAGATTGCAATGAATTTCTCATATCTTGCTGCCTCTCCAAACTGCCAATTACACCCAGAAGGCTTAGTGAAATCATTTGGATTATTAGCCCTAATCTGAAGCCCATTTCTTTCACTGGGTACTCTTTTTTCAACCAATTCTTTACATTTCATTAACATAAAAAAAAACCAGAATTTGAAAAATAGTAAATGTTATTAAAGAAAAGCACAACTTAACAATCCCTCACTTTTTATTGCACTAAACCAGTAATTCACTTAGAGAGACAAAAAGTCTTCTCTTTATCAGGACTAAAAGAACACGTCCAGTTTTCAAACCTGTGAGTATCTTCTAAAATTTACCAAATGTGAAGGGAAAAATGAAAAAAAGATTAAACCTGGAAATCAAAACTATAAATTTCCTTTATTTTCATTCTGCCATTTCTGTCACAACTTTGATTATTGCCTCATTTTTTTCCTGGGGAGAGCAGGCAGTAGGAAGGAATAAAGTTAGGGGATTAAGAGCTCTGATTTCACTGAAAATTCCAAGGGAAGAAACACCCCGATAAAATAAATCAGCACCTGTTCTGAATAGTTTTAAGAAAGTTTCCTGGCAGAGGTGAGAAGGTAATTGACTTGCCCAGTCACACAGCCAGCATGTGTCAGAGGCAGGATGAACTCTGTCTAACTCTCAGATCATCTATACTACTTTTGTATCTTCTTAGGAAGGAGAAAAAGCTCTTCATTCCCATAGGAGTAATTTAATACTCTCTCCTGCCAATCACTCATCTAAATTCAGGCTATAAGCCTAATACCAAGAAAAGTAAAATAATCCATTAATTCAGATGACATGGTAGAAGGATCAGTTTGAATTAAATAATACAAAAAATAAAAGTGATCAAAACTTAACTCTCAGCAATCTTGGAATACAGAGACTTGGGTGGGAAAAGATTATTAAAACCCACTGATTTCATTTTACTCATTTCTTTCTCTTTAAGAATTTCTCTAACAAATTCTTTAATAACAGTATTAATATCCTGCCCTATTCTATATCTTATTCTATAAGTAAGCCCAAAGATGGACAAAGGGAGGGAGAAAGAAAAAAATAAGGTTTGTCAGAAAAAATTGAAAAATCAGCCTCCAAATGAAATAGCTAGGGCCTTTGTTTTTAGTTAATATTAAATTATGCTTATTCTAGTTAACAGATATTTACTTAACTTTCTATACTGATTAAAAAGGAAAAAAAAAACCAATTACTATTTTATATATAGCATGTTAATTAGTCCAGAAATTGTTCATGTAAACAAAATTCCCTAAATTCAAACCAAAAGGATACTGACTTTAATTGTTAAAAAATTATACTTTCTGATAGGAACTGAACTAAGATATAAAAAAGTAACTGTCTGCAGAAGATGGGACAACACATCCCTGTTAGGCATTTGAAATCTAGTAACTGGAAGATCTAAGTTAGAAATTACCTAACTATTTAACCAACACTTACTGACAATCCTATTTTGGCATCTTCAGAGCTAAGTCTAGACTACTGTAAAGAAATATAATTCTTCATTCCTCACTAGGCTATACTCTGGGCTTCAGTTCTCCCCTAAAACTCCATTTTAAGTAAAGTACCCAAGCCAACTTCATTTCTCTCTGGGTTCTGCATTCCAGATTTCTTTCCCCCAACTCTTCCTCCTCAGGTTTTCATCTTTTCATGTGCTATCCACTAGAAAATAAACTCTTAGGGTGCAGGAACTATTACTTTCTTTTCACTTATATTTGTATTCCCAGCATGAGACACAATGAATGGTATCCAATGCTTCATAAATGTACACTGACTCAACTCAACTAAAAGTTCAGATAAAGTGAGCAAAATTACCTGATGAAAAAATGGTGTCTGGATTACAATGAAAATATCTGTTGGAGAAGTGAACTAAAACTCTCTCTCGTTCTTGAGTTTCCCCCATGAGAGAAAATGCCTTAAAGAAACACCTAAAGGAAATTTTCAGAAAAGCAAAAATGAAAATACATAAAAATTAATTTATTTATAATTAAAAGCAATAAATTAAAATACACCTTTCTCATAGGTTTTGCAATTAATATTGTTTTAAAACAGATATAGGGATCTAATCAGTTAGTTAAAAGGGAAATTAACAATAACAATGCTAACAGTAATAGCATGTACATAGTGCTCTAAGGTTTGCAAAGAGAAAACGTATTACATTTTACATATTACTTCATATAATCCTCCCAAAAACCCTGTGAGATAAGTGGTATAGAAACCAAGGCTAAATGAATTGCCCAGGTCTAATAATAACTTTGTGGTTATTTGGTCATGTCAGCTGTGTCTGACTCTTCATGATCCCATTTGGTGTTTTCTTGGGAAAGATTCTGGAGTGATTGGCCATTTCCTTCTCCAGCTCATTTTACAGATGAGAAAACTAAGGCAAACAGGGTTAAGTGATTTGCTGGGGATTGCACAGCTACTAAGTGTCTGAAGGCAGGATATGAACTCAGGAAGAGGAGTCTTTCTGTTTCCAAGTGCTGTTTCCTCCAGCCACTGCACCATCTAGGTACCCATATTTACACGTCAGCTATTTCTCTTTTGGAGCCATAGTTTTCATATATGTAAAGTGAAAAGGGTGAACCAAAGGATCTTTAAGGCCTCTTTTCTAGATCTCAATATCTAATCCCTAGCTTAAGATCATAAAATAATGAAAAGATTCTGCTTTAAACAAATAGAATCAAAACCAAGTTTGAATGCATTACTCTCTCTTGAGATAATTTCTTGTTTGGGAGTAAAGTTATTTTTTCAATAATAACAAAAAATGGCATTAGTCATTAAACTACATACCTGAGAGATTGATCCAGCGTCATTCCTGTAAAATCAAAAAACTTAAGGTATTCCTCAGCTACTAGTTTGCTGAATTCATTGCTATAAGAAAATGAAAAAATAAAGTTGGTTAATAAAATCAACCTATACATATTCAGATGCTTAACTCAAAGGGTTGAAGAATACATACTTCTTCCCTAAGTGCTTGGCCACATCTGAACGCTTGAAATGATCTAGGTGGTAAAGACGTTTGGCCAGCCGTCTAGCAGCCTCCAAGTTGCTGTTTGTTCCATTGCTGAGGTTTTCAGGGGATTCTTTTTCCAGAAATTCAGTACTCCCCATTTCACCAGGGAGCTCGTGAGTAGAAGTGTTCAGCCCAACATTGTTGCTAGAAAAGAAAAAAAAAACTTAATAATTATTTGTCATAATTATTATATCATATTATTATATTCTATATTAATTAATATTAATATATACTAAGAGCTCAGTTTTTGCACCAAGATACTTGTAGCAGCACTTTTTTTTCAGTAGCAAATAAATGGAAACAATGTCAAAGTCCATAATGGGAAAGTTTAAAAAAAAATGTGGTACATGAATATAGTAGGATATTACTATACTATAAAAAAAGATAAACTGATGAATAGAGAGAAGTATGAAAAGATGTATATGATGCAATGCAGAGTAAAGTGGGAAAAAGCCAAGAAAACAATATAAATACTAACTTTGCAATGAAAAGGGAAAGCATAAAACCATCTGTACTCTCTCCCTCTGCAGAAGTGGGAGATCCATGAGTGTGGTATATTGTACACATTTTTAGGTTTTTTTCAATATACTGATCAGTTTTGCTGGGTTTGTCTTTTTATTTTAAAATATTTGTTATAAAGTGGCACATGGGAAAAGAGAAGAGGTTGGGGAAAGTTTTAATGATAAAAGAAAAAAGATACCCATACAAATTTTATTTTAAAACTTCAATTTTCCCTCTGTCAGAAAATAAAATAACTAGTTAGATGTTGATGAATTCACATACGTAGGAAGAACTAATTTTAAATGGGCAAAGCAAACCTGTTTCACTACTTATTAAAAAATGAAAATAAAAAGTCTATAAAGTATAAAGACTACAATGACTGTCTTTTTGTAATAATTCCCACAAATGAAACAATCCAATGATCCCAACTGCCAAAGCTATTTGACATGAAACTAAACGTTCAGCACTTAGCTGATGACATGTTTAATTAAAACTCTATCATAAATTAGAAGGTACAACAGCTAGGTGATGAAGTGGATAGAGAGTCAGCCCAGTCTTTTTTAGTCAGAAAGACTCATCTTGCTAAGCTTAAAACTGTCCTCAATCACTTACTGGACGTGTGACCCAGGGCAAGTCACTTAACTCTGCCTCAGTTTCCTCATCTATAAAATGGTCTGGAGAATGAAACGGCGAACCATTACAGTGTCTTTGCCAAGAAAACACCAAATATAGGGACACAGAGTCAGACATGACTAAAAAATACTAAACAACAAACATCATCAAATTATCTGTGTGATTTGGGGCAATTTATCTCTAGAGGGGCCTCCATTTCCTCATCTAGGCTAGATAATTTCTGAAATCTCCTCCAATTTTAAATCCTATGAACTCCTATAAATTATATAATAAGGCACATTTCTCTAGTTCTTCCCACAATGTATTAAGATCTACCCATAGTTTTCTCATTTGAAAAAAAAAAAAAGCAAATTCAATCAAATAAACTATTGCATACAAATTAAGCTGGACACAGATTCTACCCTCTTAGATTTTATTCATTTTAAAATAAATTTAAATTTCTAAAGCCAAAGAAAAAGAGAAGAAAAAAGCCACAAGGCTTATAACAAGAAAATATACTCCAAAGTGCTCAGATGCTCATTTGGATACCAGGATCATGCAGTTAGAAATAGAAGGATGGGAGCTCACAGGTGGAGAACTAAGGGACCACAGGACAGCTGCCTCATTTTACAGAGTTGAAGAAAGCAAGGGTCCTAAAGAGACTAAGGGACATAGCCATGATGATACAGTTGCTTAAGAGATAAAAAGATGAGATCTGGAGCCACATTGGCTGACTCAAGGTCAGAGCTTTATCACGTTTCCTTTCACATTCTGATGTCTATTTTAACATGGCTTTGGTAGGCAGGCCAAACTCAGCAACCTCCTCTCAAAAGGGGTAAGCAAGACAGCATAAAAGTAACCTACAGATGCTTCTGCATGAGCACTAGTAACAATATAAACTGTTCATTCTGAAAACTATACAAAAACATTACTGTTTAAAAAAAAAAAATGTATAGGGGCAGCTAGGTGGAGCAGTGGATAGAGCAAGAGGCCTGAAATAAGGAGGACCTGAGTTCAAATATGGGCTCAGACACTTAACATTCCCTCGCTGTGTGACCCTGGACAAGTCACTTAACTCCAACTGCTTCAGGGAGAAAAATGTATACAGTTAACCAGGACCAGGAATTCCAGAATAAACTGCACTGTCATGTCCTTTCTTACGTTTCCAGCCGTGCATAGAAGTCCCTACTGCTCAGACAAACCGTTTCTCCTCCTCCCAAACAGAAGCATTAATGCATGCCCTCTAGGGCTTGACTGACAGTTCACATGTGTGGGAATGGGAGTAGGGAGATGGGGTTAGGGTTGCAGCCTGTGAGGTCACTGCTGGGAGGAGGCTCCCGATGTCAAAACTTGCCATCAATATAGATCGACAATTCATTTTTTCATATAGTATTTCTATTTTTATTTGAATTTTATGAGATTTCCCTCTCCTCCCCACTATCAAATGAATAATTAAAAACAAACAAACAAACAAACAAACAAAAAAAACCTCAGAACAAAATACATAGCAAAGCAAACCACATTCGGACATTTACCATGTCTTGATAAGCGTCTCTCTCTGGCCAGAGATGAGTTAGTTAGCAGGGCATTTATCTGCTGCCTCGGGCATTGAGATACTAAGTGACTTGATCCCTCATCCATCTCCGGCCATCAGAGTCATCTCCAGCTGCCAAGGTCATTGCTCCATCTGCTAGGTCACCAGGGCTCCTCTAGGTCTAATTCAACCTCTGTAGGTATAGCTTCCACACAATTTTGCTATTTCTAAAATCTCACACTTTCCTCAAAAGGCCACAAACTCATTTCCTTATCCTATCTGAATTCCCTCCCATGTCCAAACTCCAATTCAAACTCACCTAACCTACTTCACCCCAATCCTCCTCATCATCTCCAGCAGTCAGCCTCCATTCAGTCTCTAAGTCTTGAAGAAAAGCTCCGTTATAAGGAAAAAGGGAGGGGAACGGTCTTCCTTCCCGGCTTCCAACGGCTCAGGGCTGATTCAGAAGGGCTCCTGAGGACTCCTGCCGGTTGTTTTTCTACCTTGAACTCTTAAGCCTGGGGAAGCATCAACTCACCAGCAGAAGCACCAATGCCAAGATAAGAACATCCCAATGTCTAGTATGCACTCCAGCCATTCTTCTGTGAAGTCTGCCTTTTGAAGGTATTTGCCGCACATACTCCAAGGATCTGCTGAACTCCACTGGCTTCCAGGTATTTAGTTCCCTGTGAGGTCACATTACTATGACCTCACATTCTCTGTGGATTGTTTATTGTTGGACTTTTTATCATGTTTTCTCGCCCACAATAAAAACAAAAGCTAGAACACAGGGGCCCCTGTACATCAGTAGGCCCACAGACAATAGGGACCGAGGCAGGCGAACACTGGAGAAGTCAGGCTGAACGATCCCCATCACCAAGAATACACTCCCTCCTCCTGTTTCCTCCAATACTCAGAACATTGTCTAGCTGAAGGAGCCAGACGATACTTTTCATTCTTTACTTTATGATTTAAGATTTTTTTCTTCTTTTTATCATTACTTTTCATTCCTTCCAATATTTCTTTTTTCTTTTTCCAGTCATATAATGCTCAACTCCTATCACTCACTGAACAATAAGGGAGAATTTTTAAAAATAAAAAATAAAAACACTCGAGAATATTATAATCTTTCTTATGCAAAATAAACCATCTTTGAAAAAACACAGTATTGCTTCCACTACTCACTATCTTTACTGGAACCTTCTGAAATTATAGAATAACTTGGAACACATCTGGTTTTTCTGAAATACTTTTTTAAACCTAGCTCCAATTATGTAAAACTTTAACTATGTAAAAAATGGCCATAATAGAGAGTGCTTCCACAAAAATGGGAACACTATTAGAGAGAAAAAGATGAAATGAATAAATGTCTTCATCTGCCTGAAGGACTGCTGCAGTGGTTACTTATAATTTTTCTGAAATACATTATTCATTCACTCAACAACCATTTTTAAAAAGATATTCCGAGTAGAAACTGGTAGATTCAATATTTATTTATTTAATTATTTTTTGCTGAGGCAATTAGGGTTAAGCGACTTGCCCAGGGTCACACAGCTAGGGAATGTTAAGTGTCTGAGACCACATCTGAACTCAGGTCCTCCTGACTTCAGGGCTGGTGCTCTATCCACTGCGCCACCTAGCTGCCCCAAAAAACCAACAACCTTTTTTTTTTCTTTTTTTTTTTTTGCTTTTTGCTGAGGCAATTGGGGTTAAGTGACTTGCCCAGGGTCACACAGCTAGGAAGTGTCTGAGACCACATTTGAACTCAGGTCCTCCTGACTTCAGGGCTGGTGCTCTAACCACTGCGCCACCTAGTTGCCCCAGATTCAATATTTATTAAGGATACAAAGAGCATACAATCTAGCCAATGGACACAATTCACAAGAGCATGCAATAATGATAAAATAAATATAGAATATAGTTTGTCCTTAAAATATAGAATCCCATGTAATAAGTTTATAGGGAAAATACAAAGTACCATGCTTTAAAGGTACAAGGTAAGAAAACTTAAGGATCAGGAGAGCAAAAAGGGTTGCAGAAGAGGCAAATATTAAGCTGGATCTAGGATTTCAACATGATGTCAAGGAGGAATAAAGGGGAGAAGGCAATAGGGCAAAGACATATACACAAGTATTAGATGGATATGAGAGCTAATTCAATTAGACTGTAAGACAAACTAAGAGGAACAATGTGAGATATAGAAAAACATCTAATCACATTATGGAAGGCCTAGAATGGCAGGTTTAAAAGTTTAAACTTTATCTGCTAGGCAATGAACAAACCTAGCTAAATTGTCCTTCAATTCAATTTGGCTCAACAATTATTCATGAAATGCCAGCAAAGGGTAGTCCACTATTTCCCATAATGGCCTGTTTTACTACTGATCAAATTATCAACACTTTTCCCCTTACAGTCTCATGTAAACTCTTGTTCATCCTTGATCCAAACCCAAAAAAAAAAAAAAACTTCTTTACCTAATTTCTTAGGAGGCCAACCCTGTATTTACTATATCATCAATTCTGGTCCTAAGACCTCATTTCCTAAGACCAAAAAAAAAAAAAATCTGATTTAAGTCTTATTCCTAGAACACATTCACCTCTACTTATAATTTCTGTTTCTATTTTCTATTAGAAGACTTTTCCCCGTGATTTCCAACAAATTCTCTCCAATTACTAGGGACTGGAATGGCATAAGTATTCTTGATTTGTTATGTTATTACAACATAAAGAGGACAGAAAATAGAGCATCACTTATTATTTCATATTTGCTTTGGATCATAAATCTTCATTCTGCTGACCTTTCAATAAAACTAGGCTAATCCAAGAACCAAACTGTTAAACCAAAATATTTATTTCTTGGATGATTTTGCATGTGATACTTTTGTATTCTACACTAGTCACCCAAAGAAGGTTAACACCAAAGACCCTGAGTCCATGGAAGATAGGAAATTATTACTTCCCTTCTTCAAAAGATCCATGATTTCATTTGGGAGAATTCTCCCACCATCAATGCAAATTATTACTCCTCCTAACTTAGGAAGCAGTCTTAACAAATTGCAATGACAGAAAAAAAAATCATCAGAAAGTTTCTAATTTCCAAAAATGACTAGGTTTAGTTGATTAATAAAATAAGTATCAAATTGGTTACAAAGTTCATATAGTCCATGTATTAGTATCACCTATTTATCTATGCTCGGGTTCTTTGCCAAAAGTCTTGGAGAATTCAGGCTCACCTCCACACAACCAACAGCCCTCAGAACAAACTTTCAGTGATGGCTCTTTCCTTATCTCTTCTTCCCATCATCCTTCAAAACTCATCTCTAGTATCCTTCCCCCAGAACTTTACTTCCAAATTTCTATTCAATTAATCAATCAATAAACATTTATTTAGTGGCTACTAGGTAGCAAGGACTGTGGTAAGCAATGATACAAAGAGACAGCTCCCAGCTCCAAGGAGTTTAACTGGGGAAATAACATGTAAATACACATACAAACAAGTTATAAAGATATATATGGGGGGAGACTACATACACACACAGATAATAACATAAGGAAGCATTAAAATTAAGGTGTCAAAAAAGACTTCCTGTAAAAGACGGGATTTCAGATAGAACTTAAAGGAAACCAGGGAAGTTAGCAAGCTGAATTGAGGAGGCAGAGCTTCCAGACAGAAAAAGTGCCCTGAGTCCTGAAGACTGAATGTCACCAGATTGAAGAGTACATTGTAAGAAATGAGGTTTAAAAAGACTGGAAAGGAAGAGGAAGAGTACATTGTAAGAAATGAGGTTTAAAAAGACTGGAAAGGAAGAGGAAGCTAGGTTATGAAGGGTTCCAAATATCATTTTTTTATTTGATCCTGGAGGCAATAGAGTTCCACTAGAGCTTATTGAATGGGACAGGGAGTTAATAAAAACCACTGAATTTGGCAACTAAGCAATCATTCCTAACAGCCAGAGATCAGAGTCAAATCTGAAGAAGAGAAGACCCCTTCCCCAACAACTTGCTTCTTCCTTTTCCTTTACAGGACAAATGCAGCAGGGGACCGAAGGTCCAAAGCCAAAGTGCACCAGGACTTCTTCCCATCCCAGGTGGGATGTCCTCAGATTGGCAGAGGAAGTGAGAGTTGCTTTGCCTGGGCCCCATATGCCTTGGGACATATGACAGGAGATGCCTAAGCCCTCAATGCCTTCCCTCAGGGGACACAGCATGCCTGCAATCGTTTCATTCCTTTCCAATTTTACTTTTGTTTTTTGTTCAAGGGAACAGCTACAAACTAAGGGAGGTTTCTGGACTTTGCTACAGTAGGTAGTTAACTCTTAAATCTCTTCTAGGTGGTTAAAAACAGTTTGGACCTCCTTGTCACTGAGACTTCAAAAAGACTGATACAGCCACCCTCCGTATATCAGACTTCCCCGAAACAAGGCAGAATACAGTCGGCTCCTATCTTGACAAGAGCTAATCAGAACTTACTCCTCCCTCTTCCCCAAAACAGGGACAGACTCATTAACAGAAACTCACAAGCAGAGGAAGGCATTCATAAAATGCAACCACAGGGTGGCGCCAAAGTCACCACCAATTTGGAGCTACAGCCCGTTTTGGCTTGGAGGCTTTGTCTACAAAAGTGTGACTACGTGTCATAAAATGCAACCACAGGGTGGCGCCAAAGTCACTTCAAATTTGGACATACCACTGGTTTTGACTTTTTTTTTTTGCTCCATGTATTTATAAAAATGCAAGGATTTATTTACCTAATATTTCTGCAGCTGGAAAAGCTTAGCCTTGAATATAAGCACACATAAGTTCTTGTATCTTTGTACCTCTCAAATCCACCCATATCCTGGGAAAGTTAATCATTTCCTAGTTGCAGGTCTGTATCTCTGATGATACATCCTGGGATCATGTATCCCTGCTCTAATGAACACATTGAGCAGGGATTTTGCTATACTATCAGTGAATGGTAGCCTGATAAATCTCGGGGCATGACCAATATATATACCTCTTTTCTTTAATTCTCTAATTCCCTAATCAAACAGAATCATATTTTTACTCATTTTCTGTACTAAGATAATATAGAGATAATTTTAGAACTTCCCTATTGATGGAAGGTGACTCACTTAAAATGACAAAGATGAGGACCAACCAACCAAAAAAAAAAAAAAAACCAAAACAAAACCCTGGCCCACTGACTCAAAATTAATAGAGATTACTCTCAACTCCCATAAAAACTTATTGTTCATACTCATACTGATTTACAACCATAATTTTATTTTGGTGGGTAATTCACTTCTTTTCAGAGAGATTATAAAATCCTTGCAGGAAGAGTCTATGAAATGTCTTTATATCCTCCACAGCCAATAGAATCCCTTTTTTTTTTTTTTTAAAAAAAAAGCTTTTTATTTGTATGACATGTATATGGGTAGTTTCCCAACATTGATCTTTACAAAGCTTTCCATTACAAATTTTACCCCCAGTCCCGTCCCCTCCCCTAGATGGCAGGAAGTCCACTACATGTTAATAATGTTGAAATGCTTGAGAAGTTATGCAAGAAAAATCCTATCTACAAGAAAAAAAAAAAGAATCAGAGAAAGGCAACACAATGCAAGCAAACATCAACAGAGATCATGAAAATGTTACATTGTGGTCCATATTTCATATCCCTCTCTCTGGGTGTATATGGTTTTCTTCAGTGAACAACTGGAACTGGTTTGAGACAATTCTTTGTTGCAGAGAGCCATGTCCATCAGAATTGATCATCATGTAATACTGTTGTTGCTGTGTATGATGATCTCCTGGTTCTGCTCGTTTCACTCAGCATCAGTTCATGCAAATCTCTCCAGGCCTCTCTGAAATCGTCCTGCTGGTCGTTTCTTACAGAGCAATAATATTCCATAACATTCATATACCATAATTTATTCAGCCACTCTCCAATTGATGGGCATCCCTTCAGTTTCCAGTTTCTAGCCACTACAAAAAGGGCTGCCACGAACATTCTTGCACATGTGGGTCCCTTTCCCTCCTCTAAGATCTCTTTGGGATATAGGCCCAGTAGAAACACTGCTGGGTCAAAGGGTATGCACAGTTTGACAACTTTTTGAGCATAGCTCCAAATTGCTCTCCAGAATGGTTGGATCCGTTCACAGTTCCACCAGCAATGTATCAGTGTCCCAGTTTTCCCACATCCCCTCCAACATTCATCATTATCTTTTCCTGTCATTTTAGCCAATCTGACAGGTATGTAGTAGTACCTCAGAGTTGTCTTAATTTGCATTTCTCTGATCAATAGTGATTTGGAGCAACTTTTCATATGACTAGAGATGGTTTTAATTTCATCATCTGAAATTTGTCTGTTCATATCCCTTGACCACTTATCTGTTGAAGAGTGGCTTAAATTCTTATATATATGAGACAATTCTCTATATATTTTAGAAATGAGGCCTTTATCAGAACCATTGAATGTAAAGATGATTTCCCAATTTGATGCTTCCCTCCTAATATTGTCTGCATTTGTTTTGTTTGTACAGAAACTTTTTAACTTAATATAATCAAAATTATCTATCTGGTGTTCAATTAGGAGTTCCAGGTCTTCTTTGGACATAAATTTATTCTATCTCCACAGGTCTGAGAGATAAACTATATTACGTTCCTCTAACTTGCTTACAATGTCCCTCTTTATATCTAGATCATGAACCCATTTAGATCTTATCTTGGTATGTGGTGTTAGGTATGGGTCAAGCCCTAATTTCTTCCACACTAGTTTCCAATTTTCCCAGCAGTTTTTGCCGAATAGGGAGTATTTATCCCAAAAGCTGGGGTCTTTGGGTTTATCGAACACTAGATTGTTAAGGTTATTGCCTAGATTGTCCTGATAACCTATCCTGTGCCACTGATCGACTGCTCTATTTCTTAGCCAATACCAAACGGTTTTGATGACCGCTGCTTTATAATATAGTTTTAGATCTGGTACAGCAAGGCCACCTTCATCTGCCTTTTTTTTCATTAATCCCCTTGAGATCCTTGACCTTTTGTTCTTCCAAATGAACTTTGCTACTATTTTTTCTAGATCTGTAAAATAATTTCTTGGGAGTTTGATTGGTATGGCACTAAATAAGTAGATTAGTTTGGGTAGTATTGTCATTTTTATTATGTTTGCTCTGCCTACCCAGGAGCACTTAATATTTTTCCAATTGATTAGGTCTGATTTTATTTGTGTGGAAAGTGTTTTGTAATTTAGTTCGTATAGTTTCTGACTTTTCCTTGGCAGATAGATTCCCAAATATTTTATCCTATCATCTGCTATTTGGAATGGAATTTCTTTTTGCATCTCTTGCTGCTGAACTTTGTTGGTAATATATAAAAATGCTGATGATTTATGTGGATTAACAATAGAATCCCTTTTTATAAAAATTTGATTAGCTGCACAACTATTTATACATTTACTTCTAGGTAACATGAAATATTTTTAAAATATTGCTCCCTTCCCAATAAGATCAGGGGTGAAACAAGGTTGCTCACTATCACCATTACTATTCAATATTATATTAGAAATGTTAACTTTAGCAATAAGAAAAGAAAAAGAAATTAAAGGAATTAGAATTGGATAATTATCACTCTTTACAGATGATATGATATGCTTGGAGAATCCTAGAGAATGAACTAAAAAATACTGAAAACAATTCACAACTTTAGAGAAGTTGCAGGATACAAAATAAATCCATATAAATCATTGGCATTGTTATATGCTACCCAGCAAAGTTACTACTAGCAAGAGATAGAAAGAGAAATCCCATTTAAAATAACTGTAGTTAATATAAAATATCAGGGAGTCTACCTGCCAAGACAAAGCCAGGAAGTATATGAACACAGTTACAAAACAACACACAAATAAAGTTAGATCTAAACAAGTGGAAGAATATCAACTGCTCATGAGTGGGCCGAGCCAATATAATAAAAATGACAATTCTACCTAAATTAATCTACCTATTCAGTGGCATATAAAACTGCCAAGAAATTATAGAACTAGAAAAAATAATAACAAAATTAATCTGAAGGACAAAAAGTCTAGATTTTGAGGGAATTAATGGGGAAAAATGCAAATGAAGGTGGCCTAGCTGTATCAGACCTAAAACTACATTCTAAAGCAGTGATCATTAAAACCACTCAGTACTAAGAAATCTAGTAGATCAGTGGAATAGGTTAAGTTCACAAGACACAATAGTCAATAGATTAGTGTTTGATAAACCCAATGAGTCCGGGATTCTGAGATAAGAACTCACTATATGACAAAAATTGCTAGGAAAATTGGAAAATAGTTTGGCAAAAACTAAGCACTAACACCTAACACCTTATAGCAAGATAAGGTTGAAATGGATTTGTGATTTAGAAATAAAAGGTGACACTATAGGATATCCTGCCATCTAGAGGAGGGGTGGGGAGTAGGGGGGAAAAATTTGTAACAGAAATCTTTGTAAGGGTTAATGTTGAAGAATTACCCATACATATGTTTTGCAATAAAAAAGTTTTAATAAAAAAAATAATTAAAAGGTGACACTATAAGCAAATCAAGAGAAGGGATAATCTACATCAGATCTGTGAAAAAAGGAATTTATGGTCAAAGAAGAATTAGAGAACATTATGAAATACAAAATGATTAATCCTGATTAGATTAAATTTAAAAGGTTTTGTACAAAGAAAACCAATGCAGCTAAGATTAGAAGGGAAGCAGAACACTGGGGCGAGGGGGAATTTTACATCCAGAGGATCTGATAAAGGCCTCATTTCTAAAATACAAATAGAGAATTGATTTAAATTCATAAGAATACAAACCATTCTTCAATGGTCAAATGGTCAAAAAATATGAACAATTTTCAGAGAAAGAAATTAGTCATTTCCAGTCATATGAAAAAATGCTCTGAATCACTATTGATTAGAGAAATGCAAATTAAGACAACTCAGATACCACTATACACTTCTCAGATTGGCTAAGATGTCAGGAAAAGATAAAGACGAATGTTGGAGGAGATGTGGGAAAAACTGGGACACTGATACATTGTTGGTGGAGTTGTGAGAACCATTGTGTAGAGCAATTTGGGGCTAAGCTCAAACTGTACATACCCTTTGATCCAGTAATGTCTCTACTGGATCTGTATCCCAAAGAAATCATAAAAAAGAAAAGGACTCACATGGGCAAAAATGTTTGTGGCAGCCCTTTTTGTAGTGGCAAGAAACTGGAAACTGAATGGATGCCCATCAATTGGAGAGTGGCTGAATAAATTATGGTATATGAATGTTATGGAATATTATTGTTCTGTAAGAAACGACCAGCAGGATGATTTCAGAGAAGCCTGGAGAGACTTGCATGAATTGATGATGAGTGAAATCAGCAGAACCAGGAGATCATTGTACACAGCAATAGCAATATTATGAAATGATCAACTGTGATGGGCATGGTTCGTTTCAATATTAGGGTGATTCAGGTCAATTCCAATAGACTTGTGATGAAGAGAGCCATCTGCATCCAAAAAGAGGTTTGTGGGGACTAAGTGTGGGTCACAACTAGTATTTTCACTTTTTTGTGGTTGTTGCTTGCTTTCTCATTTTTTTTCCTTTCTGATCTGATTTTTCTTATGCAGCATGATATATGTACATAAATGTATAAATGTGTTTAGAATTGCACATGTTTAAGCTATATTGAATTACTTGCTCTCTAAGGGAGGAGGATGGAGGAAGCGAGGAAGAAAAATTTGAAACACAAGGTATTGCAAGGGTGAACACTGAAAACTATCTTTGCCTGTATTTTAAAAATAAAAAGCTATTATCAAAATTTTTTTTAAATTGAGAGAATTAATTTAATAAATATTTATGAAGTGTCTCCTTACCCCCCCCCCAAAATTTATTGCTGCCTACCCCAAAGTGGCATATGGAATAGGGGTCAGGCCTAGAAGACCTAAATTGAAATCTGGCCTCAAGACACTTCCTGGCCTTGTGACCCTGGGCAAACCATCTCAATTTTCTCATCTGTAAAATGGGGGTAAAGTGTTAACATCACCTACCTCTGGAGTTGCAAAGGAAAATTAAGATAATGTTTGTAAAGTGATTAGCATAGTGCCTGGCACACTGTGGGTGCCATAAAAAATTAATTAGCATTATTTATTTTATTCAGTTAGTATTCTAATATTTATTTTTAATGTTTTCATGTTTATTATTATAAAACTATTTATTATTATTTATTAACATAAGGTCTTATCCTGCATCAGCAACTACTCATTTGATATTTTCAACTCATTATCCTATAGGTAGCTGTTAAAAACTCATTACCAATACCCCTCTACCAAATGGCTATTTTTCCAAATTTCCCTATTTCTGCTGGACACTCTATTAATCCCTCTAGTCACTCAGGCTTACAGCTCTGAAGTCATATTTGCCATGACTTTTTTTTATATTATGCTCCACAGATATATAATTTTGCATTTTTTCATATCCCCAGTACTTGGCACACAGTAAGCACTTAATAAATGCTTGATGATTACTTGATCTATTGATACATCAGTCATTCCTAGGGAGATAACTACAGTACACAGAGGTTGAGGATAAGGACCCCACTGCTAGCAAATGTCAGAGGCAGGATCTGAAATCAAGTATTCTTTATTTTATGCCCCACCTTGTATCTACACTATATCTACCAAAACATTCTCGTTCTGCTTTTCTCTGTCTTGTTCCTTCCATCTCTCCCTACCTGCAGGCGCGCACACACACACACACACACACACACATACACACACACACACAGAGTTCATATTTATTATTTAAACTACCTGCATATTTATTGGAATAAGTAAATTACAACAAAATAGTTTTGAAATTCACTTACCAAATTACTAAGGCATTCTCTGTTTATTACATTCTAAGTTCTTGGATTATCAATAGAAAAAAAAAAAGGAGCACATACATTAGCTTTAATCCTATGAACTCACTCAGGTTCATACTCATACCTCTGTTGTAGACAAAAATTCAAATGTTTATTTAAACAGGAAGGGGTCTTCTGAGTTTATTATTACTGTTAATAATATTTTAAACTCAACAAGAGAAAGTACTTGAACTTTATATGTTCAAAAAGTGTGCACTTCCTCAAAGGAGCTAGCCGGCAGTCAACATTCTTATAAAATAGCATTTCTCTGAAAGACTAGGTTTTACTTAGTCCTAAAAGAGTATTCTGACCATTAAACAAAGAAATTAAGTGGCACTTATTCCAGAACAACAAACTGGATCCTAGTGAATGAGCTGGCAATACTGGAGTTCTGGGATGTTAGTCAATTAAGTCTTTAGACACTTAAGAATGGTAATCAAATAATTGTGGAAATCCATACAGAAGAATTGCACATGTTTAACATATATTAGATTACTTGTCCTCTAGGGGAGGAGGTGGGGAGAAGGGAGGGAAAAAATCTGGAACATAAGGTTTTGCAAGAGTGAATGTTGGAAATTATCCATGCATATGTTTTGAAAATAAAAAGCTTTAATAAAAAATAATAATGGTAATCAGAATATGTAGAGGTTCTACTGTACAAGAGTATGTGTGACTTTCAGTGGCAAAATAAATCCACCTGTGATCTCGATTGGGCCTTCTGGGCAATTCTTTGGCCTGCCACATAATAGCCAGAGCAATACTGAGATGTCACCAGGTATACTTCAAGCGTAACTGAGGCTGTACTTACATGGAAAGTGGGGAGGATCACACTGACAGCTTGAATAATATAACATAACAATAATAATAATTAGTATTCACATTATTTTTCAAGTTACTTGATTTAAACAAATATGCCTCACAGAAGTCAGGATAAAGAATACTCCTTAAAAAGCATTCTGCAGTGCACAGAGTACTTCCATATAATCATCCTGTAAGGGCTAAGTCTGGTAATCATTATCCCATTTTAAAGAAAGTTAAGTTTCTTAACTAGGTGTTCTCTAAAATCTTTTAGCTCTGAATTCTATGATCCTATGACATATCCACAATCAAGTAGTTTGGACCTGGAGGGAAGGAGGAGAGAACAAGCATTAATTAAGATGTCAGGTCCTCTGCTAAGTGTTTTATAAATATTATCTCATCAGATTCTCACAACTATGGGAGGAAGAATTAGGAGGTAAGTATGATTATCATCTCTTTGACACTTGAGAAAGATCAGGGCAGACTAAAGTTAAGTGACTGGTTTAAGATCACACAGCTAGTGTCAGGTCATGTCTTGGCTCTGGAATACAAAACAACTAACATCAAAAAAAAAATCCCTTTTGCAGAAACTACAAAATGTAATAAATAAAAAGCCACAGACCCAATGTTCATTTAAAGGAGTACTACTATTCAAAAGCTTTCTAGTCACTGTACCCCTTTAAAAACTATTATTCAAACACAGGTTTTCTGACCTCAGGGCATCACACTGCCTCCAATATTGCTGTGGCTGTTTTTGTTGTTTTTAAAGCTTTTTCTTTTCTTTTCTTTTCCTTTTCCAAGCTTTGTGGCTATTTTTTTTTTTAAACAGACTTTCAGAAACAAGGCCTGTGTGCCATGGATGAGCCTGTAAGAGCACTAAGTCAGCTATAAGACTCCTTTCTCCCATAAACTCAGGTCAGCCCCTCCATCGACAAAGATGCCCCCATAAATCAAAGGCGAGGCAAGAACGTCCCTCCCAGGATGTTTAACAACCTGGTGCCCGCATAGCCCACCCCCAAACCTTCTGTGCTTTCTGTGTCTACAAGGTTTGGTCAACAACAAGGCAGCAAAATGGGGTCACCTCTGTGGGCAAGTCACTTCATCCCCCCAAGACCAGAAGTTTCAGAAAAGGAACCGAATGAGACCTCTCTGCACCACAGTCTCCTGCCCAAGCTGGGAGCATCAGCAAAGAACTTTACTGATTTCAAGAAAAACAGATTGATACTGGAAGGCCTTTTTTACTGAAATAGGAAGCCCAAGACCACATCACGCAACTAAGTCCTCAGTCTTTCCCCAAATGCCTCTTTTCTTTTTTTTTTTATTTTATTTGTATAACATATGTGTGGGTAATTCCTCAACATTGACCCTTACAAAGCTTTCTGTTACAAATTTTCCCCCCCAACTCCCCATCCCTCCCCTAGATGGCAGGATACCCACTACATGCTAGTTATGTTAAAATACTTGACAAATCGAATATATGTATACATATTTCCAAACTTATCATTGTTGTGCAAGAAAAATCTTATCTACACAAAAGACATATCAGATAAAGGAAACACAATGTAAGCAAACATCAATCAAGAGCATGAGAATGTTATGTTGTGGTCCACATTTCACATCCCTCTCTCTGGGTGTATATGGCTTTCTTCAGCGAACAATTGGAACTGGTTTGAGACAATTCTTTGTTGCAGAGAGCCATGTCCATCAGAATTGATCATCATGTAATATTGTTGTTGCTGTGTATAATGATCTCCTGGTTCTGCTCGTTTCACTCAGTATCAGTTCATGCAAGTCTCTCCAGGCCTCTCTGAAATCATCCTGCTGGTCGTTTGTTACAGAGCAATAATATTCCATAACATTCATATACCATAATTTGTTCAGCCATTCTCCAATTGATGGGCATCCCTTCAGTTTCCAGTTTCTAGCCACTACAAAAAGGG
Organism: Myrmecobius fasciatus; assembly: GCA_023553655.1. Classification (NCBI taxonomy): domain Eukaryota; kingdom Metazoa; phylum Chordata; class Mammalia; order Dasyuromorphia; family Myrmecobiidae; genus Myrmecobius; species Myrmecobius fasciatus. Next base: position 323,338 of record JAJPUD010002155.1, read on the forward strand.
CTGCCACAAACATTCTTGCACATGTGGGGCCCTTTGCTTCCTTTATGATTTCTTTGGGATATAAGCCCAATAGAAATGCTGCTGGGTCAAAGGGTATGCACAGTTTGATAACTTTTTGAGCATAGTTCCAAATTGCTCTCCAGAATGGCTGGATCCGTTCACAGCTCCACCAACAATGCATCAGTGTCCCAGCCCTCCCACATCCCCTCTAGCATTCATCATTAACTTTTCCTGTCATTTTAGCCAATCTGACAGGTGTGTAGTGGTACCTCAGGGTTGTCTTGATTTGCATTTCTCTGATCAATAGTGATTTGGCACACCTTTTCATATGACTATAAATAGTTTTAATTTCATCCTCTGAAAATTGTCTGTTCATATCCTTTGACCATTTATCGATTGTAGAATGGCTTGAATTTTTATAAATATGAGACAATTCTCTATATGTTTTAGAGATGAGACCTTTATCAGAACCCTTAAATGTAAAGATGATTTCCCAATTTATTGCTTCCCTCCTAATCTTGACTGCATTGGTTTTGTTTGTACAAAAACTTTTTAACTTAATATAGTCAAAGTTACCTATCTGGTTTTCAAGTAAGAGTTCCAGTTCTTCTTTGGACATAAATTTATTCCATCTCCATAGGTCTGAGAGGTAAACTATATTACATTCCTCTAATTTACTTATAGTATCACTCTTTATATCCAGATCATGAACCCATTTAGATCTTATCTTGGTATGTGGTGTTAGATGTGGGTCAAGCCCTAATTTCTTCCACACTAGTTTCCAATTTTCCCAGCAGTTTTTGTCAAATAGTGAGTACTTATCCCAGAAGCTGGGGTCTTTGGTTTATCAAAGACTAAATTGCTATAGTTATTGCCTAGTGTGTCTTGTGATTCTATCCTATTCCACTGATCGACTACTCTATTTCTTAGCCAGTACCAAATGGTTTTGATGACCGCTGCTTTGTAATATAGTTTTAGATCTGGTACAGCAAGTCCACCATCATCAGCCACAATGCCTTTTTTCAAAGAATTTCTTCATCACTATGGCATGGCATGCTACAATATTTTATAAAATGTTACAGTACTGATATCCTTCCAGAGAAAAAGAAAAAAAAAATTAAAGGGAGTTAATCTGTAGCTTTCCTTTATAAAGAAAAGGCTGAAACACAAAAGGTATTCATATAAATTTACTATTAGTGGAATATCCTAGGAAAAAAACAGAATTTAAACAGAACTTTGAATTTATTTATAAAGTGTCCTGTTTATACAAGACAAGAAATCCTACCCCTTCCTGTTTTCTTTAATTCAAAACAACGAATATCAAAAAACAAAAATCCCTTTTGTAGAAACTATGAAATATAATAAATAAAAAGCCACAGGCCCAATATTCATTTAAAGGAGTATTATTTAAAAAGCAAAAGACTTTAATAAATGTGCCTCATAGATATGTGGAAATCTCAGAGTATACTAAGGAATAGGAAAGGATGTATATATACAGGAAGGAAAGCAGAAATTCCAGGGCTGCAGTTTTCTATTAAGTGCCTTCAAACAAAAATTAAGGGGGGACAAAGAGGGGAGGGAGAATTTCTTAAATATGAAAGTTGCCTTGACCTATTTTGCTTAGGGAATCAATGAAAAAGACAAGAAAAAGACAAGTAAAAATCCTACTGAACATGAAAAAATAATGGATGCTTTTTTGTAAGTCTCATTCATAGAAAAAATACAACTTTTTTTTAAAAAATAAAAAGCAGTAAATTTCAAAATTAATGTGTCCAGGGCATTGTTGTTGTTTCATAGATACCAGATTCTGTTAAAGGAGATAAGAGGTGCAGTGGATTGAGTGAGGGCCAGGACACAGGAAGATTCCTGTTCCTGAGTTCAAATCTGGCCTCAGATACTTCCTAGTTGTGTGATCCTGAGCAAGTCACTTATCCCTGTTTTCATTTTCCTGTCTAATCTGTCCAAAGAGCTGGAGAAGGGAGAAACCATTCCTGTATCTCAGCTAAGAAAACCCCAAAGAGTGTCACAAAGAGTCGGGATACAACTGAATAACAGCACATATACATTATCCATATAGTCCATAGAGAATATGAAATCTCTTTGGGACATGGTATTGGGGATGAGTCTATGAACTCTCAAGTAAGGAAACTCCTTCTATCCATATACATCAAAACCTTTTCAGCAACTTAAAGCCTTAAAAAAAATTGTGTAGAGCATTTGTTCTTTAATTTTTTTTCATGTCCTGTCTGATCCCATTTGGGAGGTTTAGAAACAGAGATGACTTGACATTTCCTTCTCTGGCTCATTTAACAGGTGAGGAAACTGACTTAGGAAACTACTTTCATATTATCTATATTCTACTGTAATTTTATTTTTGTTAAATGTGTCCTAAATACATTTTAATATTTCTCTCCTCCCTCAACCCCAAGTGTAGCAGCCCCAAGTGTAGCAGCCTGTTTGATACTTCTGGCTTGGAGCATGGAGAGTTTATAAGGGACCTAGCCAGAGTAACCCAGCCACTGTATGTCAGAGGCAGGACTGATCCCAGAATGTATTGATTAATTTTTAATGTATTTTAAATTATATTATTTTTATACTTTATTATTTATACATACTTGTAAATTATTTTACATAATATTGTATAATATTTTATATATAAATTATTGTATAAATTTTATATATTCATTTATGGATATCTATATATATTATAAAATATATCATATTGACAATATTATTTTATTTAAATATTATATATTATAGATATATTAAATTATTTTATATTTTATTATATATATATACTTAGTCATAAATATATTGTTGTTTATGTAAATATTATATATTCTGGATATAATTTTTCTTATGTTTTACATTATTTTTATTTACATATTATATATGTATTTATATTATATGTACTTAATATGTTTTATATTATTTACATGCATATTTATATTACATGTACTTATATGTTGTGAATTATATTATCTCATATAAATATTACATATTCTAGATATTAAAAGTTTTTTTGTCTTTTACCAGGCCTATCACAGAATAAGGAGCTCCAGGTGAGGAATTCCCACCAACAATAAAAATGGGCATTGTCTCTACGTGCCCAAAAGGTGCCAGGAGTGAGTGGGACTCAAGCCCAGGTTTCTGCTACTAACCTTGAAGGCAGTTCTTTACCCACTACACACAATATGCAGCTCACATTGTAAAGTATTACAAAGTAAAAATTTTAATATTATATATATTTCCTAGTGATCATTCTATACAAATAGCCAACAATTTCAAAAGTTATGGGACATTCCCCCGCCTCCTCTCCTGACCCCTGCCAACGAGAGCTCAGACACAACTGTGAGTGTTGGAACAAAAGCATCATGCTTTCTAAGGGACATCTATCCACGTCAAGAGTACTTTTAGAACAGGTGCATATTGGTCCCTAGGCAACTAGATTGGCAAAAATGCTGCCTTAACTGATAGCACGTTTCCAAAATAGAAACTCACCAACACGGGGCAGCTAGGTGGCGCAGTGGTTAGAGCACCAGCCCTGAAGTCAGGAGGACCTGAGTTCAAATCTGGTCTCAGACACTTCCTAGCTGTGTGACCCTGGGCAAGTCACTTAACCCCAATTGCCTCAGCAAAAAGCAAAAAAAAAAAAAAAAAAAAAAAGAAAGAAACTCACCAACACATGCATAGAGTAAGTCCTAATCACCCAGATTTCAGGTAAATTATAGTTATAAGCTAGAAAGGGTTGCTAGCATGATGTCTATTTTTGACTGCATGTTCTGGATCTGAAAGCTTCTGACGTGTTTTTTAACTCTTGATATTAATTTAGCAGAACTTTTGCCTGGTTAACTATTACACTGCCCAAAGTTCCAATAATCCTAAACCCCAAAGTGAAATAAGAAAAAATAATTCCAATAAAAGACTCACCTATCCAGAGAAAACTACATCCTGGGACAGAAAAAAAAAAAAAAAAAGTCCAAATAGAAAACTTTCTGGCTCTGCTATCAGACTTCAAAACTACATAGGGTGAAAAGTGTCCAATGAATAACTACCACTCTTCTAGCCAATTAATTTCTTAGCTAATTTAAATCCAACAACATACCAGAAACAAAAAATACCCTAAAGACAAATACAGAATGATTTATGAAGCTGTATGAATTCCTACTTCCTTAGTTTTTGAGTTACAAAGCCAGTAGGAAACTAGAAATTAATTCATTTTCTTTATTTGCATCCCAAGTACCTAACACTATGCTTGAAACATACTACAATGTTTAGTAATTTCTTGTTGATTAATTTTTAGGGATTCCATTTGATACTGGGACTGAGATACCAGCCAGCAGGCTACAACTGCCTTTGAAAATTCCCTAGATTAAATCCCCTGAGTTTTTTTAACATTGACTTTAAAAAGCTCACAGGGGTACACACAAACGTGAAACAGACATGAGAAATATTCCAAATGTTTAATATCAATATTTGGGAAATAAAATTCCAATTAAAAACTAAAATGTAAAACATTCTCTTCATTTAAAAAAAAATTTTCTTTCAGACCCTATTAAGTTTCCATAACTATTCAGTTATCATTATCACCTATTACCAAGATGCATATCTTCTTAGGTAATGAAAGTAATCATTTTCTTCCTCTCTATTCTCACAAGTTACGATTTAAAGAGAACTCCAAACATTTTGAGTTTATGTTACCATATTATACTAATTGATTTTGCAATAGCCTTCTTAAAAGTGCAGCGGGATATAGAGTGGCTTTTTTTTTTTAATGATAATGATTTCTACTGTGCTACAAAAAATGATGAGCTTGATGATATTAGAAAAACATGGAAAGACTTGCATGGTTTCATGAGCTAAATAAGCATAAAGAAAATGTTGTATACAGTAACAAAAGCATAGTTTTACAAATAACTGTGAACTAATAAGTCATTTTAACTATTATAAATATCCAAATTAAATACAAAAGACCTATGAAGGTAGATGCTATCTACATCCAGAGAAAGAACTGATAAATATAAGTATGCATAGTATGATAATGAGATATTAAAAGACACCTTCCTCCTTCCCTCTCCAATTCTATGCAGAGGTGGGGAATCCTGGGTAAGGAACACTACACACAACAATTTTTTGATATGCTGATTAATTTTGCTGAATTTTTTATCTTTCTTTTTTTCCTTCTTTTAGTAATGGTTCTTTACAAAGAAGCAAGGTAGAGGTACAACAGGAAGTATAATGTAAAAACAAAAGATATCAACATTTTTTTTTTCAAATTAAGAGGACATTTCTGACTTGGAAAAGAAATGCATCTTAATGAAAATGCCTTATGAATCTACTCATATTGACCATCTGTTCTGTTTATTACACAAAAAACTTAAGAACAACTCTATTAATAAGGATATTAATAAAGATAATTATTAATAAGGATAACTAATTCTTACATGATAGATAAGAATATCAAATAATTTTATGGTACACAACAATGTTCAGTAAATTATATATTTTTGTATTGATATAAGATTAACATTAATATTAATGCCATATATGATATATTTCAGTAAATTCATAAAGCAAATAAAATTTACATGAAAGTGGTCAATAATATACACTTTATGGGGAATATCTAAAAATGTTTAATTTTTTTCTTAATATTCCCTTGGAAATTTGCAACGTACATTTCAACCCTAGAATACCCCTAAAGATCAAAATAAATAGTCATGTTACTTGTGGACGAGTAGTTTGATCCCTTTTGTGGCAAAAATAGTGAGATGCAATCCTGAGAACTCCTTGTGACTTCTATATCCAGACCTAAAGTGAATCACATTTTCAGCATTTATTTATTCTTATCACCTCAAACTATTCTTTTGGAGCAACACTTTAAGGAGGGCATAACAGACATTATCCTTTATGGGAAGACCCATCACAGGCCCTCAGGTGAATGACATGAGTATTAAATCTAAGTCTTCTGAATATTCTAGGTATACTTTGGGGAGCTAGGCAGTGCAGTGGATACAGTGTCAGGCCTGGAGTCAGGAATCTGGCCTCAGATACTGACTAGTTGTGACCCTGGACAAGTCACTTAACCCTGTGCAATTTGTAAAATGAGCTGGAGAAGGATCTCTGCCAAGAAAACTCCAAATGGTCTACAGAGAGTCAGACATGACTGAAAAATCACTCTAGGCCATACTTGCAGAAGCAACTGGGGAGCATCTTGTGAAAGATGCTGAGTGGGATGGATCCAACAATGATCCCTAAGAATGCAACAAGAAGATGGGGTATTACCAGCATCAAGACCACAGCTATAATTCCAGCCATTTATCCTGGGCTCCAGAAAGGGCTGCTCAGGCTAGGAGAGAATGTCACATTATGTGTCACATTAACTAGAGTATGAGATTTTGGGGAGATGGGGGAAGAAGGAGACCTGAGTCCAAATTCTGATCTCTCCTACATTTAATAGCTATAGGATCCTGAGTAAGTCATTTAACTTGCCTCACTTTTAAAATACTAAATTTTTATTAATATTTTCTGTTTCTTATATCACCAGTTATAACAAATATCATTCCTTCTCCCAAAGCATTTAACTTATTTTAACCTCAGTCTTGTCATCAGTAAAATGGGGACAACCCTATCACATACTTCAAAAGGTTGTTGTGAGAATCAAGTGAGTTAAAAATGTAGAAAAAAGTACTTTGCAAGCCTTAAAGCACAATATAAAAGCTAGCCATTACAGTGAGCTACACCATATATCTCTCACTATACTCTATCCTTCCCAATCTTCCTTAGGAAGCCAAAGCTTCCAGCCAAAGTCAGCTCAGTGACTTCACCTTATGCCAATGAAATGCACTAGGACTCAAGAGAGTAATCTATCAATTAACAAATTAAGTAAATGCCTGATAAGTCATACAATGGGCAGGCAGTGAAGGTTCAAAGATATAAGTAAAACAGTCCCTTCCTTCTAAAAGTTTTCTATCAGGAAAAATAATGTATATTTTATATATATATTTATATGTATATATACATATATATGTGTGTGTGTTCTCTCTATATATATGTATATGTATGTATATGTATATAGATATTTATACACGCATACACACACACGTAAAATTACTTGTGTCACCTTGGGAAAGTCTCGTATCTCTAGCCCTCAGATTCCTCAACCATAAAATGAAGTCTCTTTTTAATTCTAAATGTATGATCCTATTATTTCCTTTCTAAAGTGACCTGTCCTCTCCTACTTTCTAAAAGGCACAATGGACCAAAAAACAAAACAAAACAAAACAAAAAAAAAAAAAAAAAAAAAAAAAACTGGCTTTGGCGCCAAGAACACACAAGTTCAGTCCTGCTTTCGAACATATTGGCATTATGACCATGTGCAAAATAACTTGGTCTCCAAGTCCCCTTGGCATTCCCCTAGGAGACTATAAATAGCCCCAAACAACTGCCAGTGTGCATTAAGGGAAGGATTTCCCATACCAGAAATTCTCTACATTATATAAATCAATTACATACCCCCCAAATTATACTTTATAGCCACTTAAGTGATTATATCATTAGGTCCATGAAAAAAGTTTGCCATGTCACTTCATGAATTCCAGTAAAAATTCAAAGAAATAGTTTTAAAAATAGGTCTTTGGGGTTTTTTCATGATAAAATAAAGCCTTATCAACCAATCATGAGATTATACATTAATTTTTTTTACATTAAATTAAACCCTATGAATTAAAAGATTTCAAAACAACACTGTGTCCAAGTATATTTTAAATTTGTGGGATAATGATGCTGACCTCCTTTCAAGCTTTAGCTCTCTTATGCCCAGCTACAACATTCACTTTATATAATCCTTTTAAAGGGGTATCTGAGGTGGGTGGCAAGCCTGACCAGCTATTTCATAAATAATGAACCTGAGAGGCTAAAATCAGCAGATCACATCAGGAGCCCAAAAAAAAAAAAAAATTAACCCATCAGTCTTAGTTGGAACTAGTCCATTAGCAGCACACAAGTACTCCTAAGTCTAGGGAATACTGACATAGCACTTAACACTCTTTTTTTCTTGAAACTATAGTGCATCAGCCGGCCAGACTCCCTGTTTCATTCTTAAATTCCAATCTTTAAAAGGGCACAAGTAGAGAAAATGGAAATGAATTTTAAATATATTATCTAAAAGAGAACATAGACCGACTCAATGTTTCACAATTTCTGGCCAGTTCTGGCACTCCCTAACAAAATAAAGTTTTAACAGTATATACTACAGACTGCTTACTATATTAAAGCAATTGTTTAAAAGAGTGAGAGATTAAAGGAAGAAGAAAGGGAAGAAAGAAAGAAGGAAAAAGATGTAGAAAGGCAAAAGGAGGAGAGAAAAGGGAAAAGAAAAGAGGGAAGAGAAAAGACAGGGAAAGAAAAGAGAAAAGGACAGATAAAGAGGAAGGAAGGAAGGAGAAGAAAGAAGAAAGGGAAAAAAAAGATTGAGAGGGGAAAAAAGAGGAAAGAGAGGTGAGGATGAAAAAAAGAGGGAAAGAAGAAGAAAAAAGAGAGAAACAAGAAAAGAGGAAGAGAAAAGGGGAGAAATGACAGATAAAGAAGGAAAGAAAAGAGGAAGACAGGGAGTGAGAGGGAGAGATAAGAGATGGAAGGAAGGAAGGAGGGGAGGGGGAAGGCAAACCATGGGTATTCACCAGAACTCCTTCGAATCCCTTTAGGTGTTAAGAGGCAAACATCAGTGCATCTGATCAGACATTCCCAGATGAACTTTGAGGGCTGCCTCCAGCCAAACAGAGACACGGAAGCCCTCTGCAAGTCCATGCAAAGTCAATTCCATCCCTGTCATCAAGGGATGACGTTTTTGCACTGTGTCACAGCACTGTCACATGGAAGTCAGGTCCCAGTGGCCAAAATGCACAAAGGGAGTCGATATCACGGCTTAAGCCCTGACCAAGTTTGATAAGAGCACGTTCTCCTTTAATAGCTATGGCTGCATTTTTATTGTGCATTATATTTTTAAAGTGTATTATATAAAAATATAATGCACAATAAAAATGCAGCCATAGCTATTAAAGGAGAACGTGCTCTTATCACACACAGTCTCTCATTTTATCCTCTCTGCAATCTCGTGAGGTAGGCAGGGCAGGTGTTACTAGCCCCATTTTACAGATGAGAAAATTGAGGAGAAAAGGTGTTATAACCAACTTGCTGAAAGCCACAATATTAGTTACTGATAGACTCAAGACAAGAATGCAAGCCCTTGTCCCCCAACTCCAAGTCAAGGACTATTTTCCTTAGCTTTATAATATAAACAAAGAAATATCAGAACTGGTAGAGTCCATAGAAATCACCAAGTCCAACCAAAAGCTCATTTTAGAAATGAGGAAAATGAGATTCCAAGAAATAATTTGACCAAGATGACACAGCAATATAAATGACCTTCATTTTGAAATCCTTAATGTTGTCACTTTAAATTAATTATGGTAATGACAGATCCTAGATCTTGAGTAAAAATTTAAAAATATATTAGATGAGCCCTGAAGTCAGGAGGACTTGAGTTCAAATCTGGCCTCAAACACTTAACACTACCTGGCTGTGTAAGTCACTTAACCCCCAATGCCTCAGCAAAATATAAATAAATATGATGATCCTCTTTCTTTAAAGACAAAAACATTTAAAAACAAAGTGGATGAAGCTTAAAATCCTAAAACTTAAAGTTATTTCCTTATTTATTGTCCTTTAGGTGGTTTTTAAGAATGAGAAAAATTCTCTATCTCTGAGTGAGCACTCAGGCTGCTGGTCACCCTAAAGTCTTAAGTCTAAACCTAAGCTTCTGGTAGCCATAACTACAAAGGAGAAACTTCTTTGCCTCTAAAAGCAGGGGTTCTGTGCATCCACGCCTTACCTGAGTGAAGGTACTCTCAGTGACGGGAGTGCATCCAAATGCATTCTCCTCAAGGGCCACTGGGAATCGAAGAAGTTGAAGGATCCAGCAAAGGGCAAAGCTGACTTCACATTCGCTGCTCTCTCCCCTATACAATCAGAGGGTTCCAGCATACAACCAGCCCTGGGAGATGGGTTATTGCAGGTATTATTACTGTCCCCATCTTAGAAATAACTGCCAGAGGCCCCCCAGTTAGCAACCACAGAAGCCAGGTCTCCTCCTGTCACATCCGGGCCGTGTCCACCCCATCCCTGCTGCTAACCTGACCCTTAGTGCACAACATTCATTCCAAGAATTCCTACCCTTAAGCTTCTGACTCTCTGATGCTACAATATCTTGCTAAAGAGCTCAGAGACTGAGCCTGTCTTAGACACACAACAGGGAGCAAACCTTGCTAATGTCTATGTTTCAAATACTCTTTGATTAGCTTAGGAGTAATCAATAAACTAAGAATATCTATTGAGAATATAGGTTGTCAGTTCCAGTTGTTCAGTGATGAAGAGAGCCGTCTACATCCAGAGAGAAGCCCGTGGGAACTGCGTGTGGACCACAACAAGCATTTTCATGCTTTCTGCTGATGTTTGCTTGCATTTTGTTTTCCTTCTCAGGTTTTTTTTTTTCTTTCTAGATCCAATTTTTCTTGTGCAGCAAGATAAATTTGTATACATATACTGGATTTATCATATTTTAACATATTTAACATGTATTGGGCTACCTGCCATCTAGGGGAAGGGATGGGGAGGAGGGAACAAAAAGTTTTGCAAGGGTCAATTTCGAAAAATTGCCCATGCATATGTTTTGTAAATAAAAACTTTTAATAAAATTTTTAAAAAATAAAAAGAGAATATAGGTTGTAATGAGATGATTCAGACCAGGCCTGGAATCAGGAAGCACAAGTTCAAATCTAGTCTCAAACACTAGCTATGTGACCACTGGCAAGTTTCTTAACCTTATATTGCCTCAGTTTCTTCCTCTAAATAACAAATAAAAATATACTTTTACTATATTAACCATGGCAGCTAGGTGGCACTGTAATGTGTAGAGTAGCTGGGCCTGGAGTCTGCAAGACTCATGTTCCTGAGTTCAAATCTAGCCTCAGACACTTAGTGCAACCCCAGACAAGTCACTTAGCCATTTTCTTCATTTTCCTCAATTTTAAAATAAGAACACCATCATCTACTTTCTGGGATTGTCATAAGGAACAGATGAGCTGATATCTGTAAAGCACATAGTATAATGCCTGGCAGATAGCAGTCACCATACAAATACCTGTTTTAAGCAGCACCAGGCCTCCCCTCCACCATAATAATAATAATAATAATAATAATAATAATAAAAACACCACAAGGTAAAATTAGTCATCTATGCATGTTAACTGATGTTAGTTTGGCAAAGAAAGGGGGGAGGGGGAGCAAGAATGCTGTAAGCATTGGTCAAGAAAAATATATATCCCAAACATTTTCTAAAAAACAGTTTCTTTCTATTAGTAGATAAAATGTGTATTCTTTTTTCCTAAGTAATGACCAGGGATTCAAAAACATGAGTTATGCACTGTACAAAGTAAAGATATGAAAAGAATAAACTAATGAGTTGACCCAGGGCCACTGGATGCTTTTAATGATGCATCCTGGGCCACAACCCAATTATTAGTGGTATGGCTATATGATAAAAAGATCTGTCATCTTGACATTTCTAATTAACTCCCTTAGACCAGCAGCAGGTCAGATCTACTCTGATGAATTCTGTTTTTAGTCTTTTTTTCTCATAAAAAGTACCAGTGGAGGACAATAGGAGTTCATCTATAATCCAGAGCTATTGTACAGCTTTTTTTCCCCCAAAAAAACCCCAAAGTGTGAATTATCATCCTTTGCCATCTGCAGTAGAAAGACAAGAATCTCATGATCACTAAATTACATTTTATACATTAAAGCACTGCAAGTCTTTGAAGATTTTTATTTGTTTGCTTTTTTCTAAAGATAACTTTAACTGAAACCTGTTATTTTCACAGGCTTGATTGAGGATAAAGTCATAAAAGTCTCTATAATCAGTAAGACTTGGGACCCTGGTAGTTTGTGGCCATCTCTTGGCTAAGTAGAGTTCTGCAAGCAGGGCAAGGCCCTTAGCAATTTATATTTTTGTTTCAGGGTTTTTTAGTCACAGAACCTTTAACTTAAACTAAAACATCTCTGATGACCAATAGGATACCCAAAGTGGGAGCTAATGCATTAGCATAATATAAATCAACATAAGCCATATACAAAGGAAGTAGCTAAATAGAAATGTTCTTCAAAGTATCAATATGGAAAGAATATTTAACAAGGAGTTAGGAATCCCAGGATCTACCCCTGACACTAAGAGGCTATGTCACCTTAGGCAAGATAATTGTTTCATGCTTCATTTCATTCATAAATTTGAATGGAACTTAAAGTTCTCTGCCAACTGTTTGCTAAAGTTCATTCTTTTGTGCTCTATGAAAGGAAGCCCATCAGAACCAACTTCCTAAAAATAATAACAATAAAATGAGTAGACTCAACATTCTGTCCATTCTGATAAAAAAAAGTCTCATTCATCATCATGTCATCTGAAAATTTCACAGAAAGCAGTCTTCAGAATGCCAGTGATCAAAGTGCATAGCTTTCTTCTTAGTTTTCTCAAGAAAAAAAGAAAAATATATATATATATATATAAAGCAATATCAGAGTATCTTACAAGCAGTCTTTATTTCATGGTTTAATAAATATAATGAGAATAGTCATCTAATTACTAAACATTTATTTTGAGTCTACTATATATGCCAGACCCTATGTTTAAACACGGGATACAAAAAGGTCACACTCTAACTGGAAAGTAAGCAAGCAAACAAATATATACAAACTATATAAAGGATAACTAGGAAATAAGAGAACGTAGGCAATAAAATTAAGATGGGCTGAGAAAATCTTCCTCTAGAAGATGGAATTTTAGTTCTGGATTTCCTTCTTCCCTATTTAACTATGTACTTGATATTTGTGGGGACAGTTATATGCAACAGCAGATAGAAGGCCTGGCCTGGAGTCAGAAAGGCTCATCCTCCTGAGTTCAAATCTGGTCTCAGACCCTTACTAGCTAGCTATGTGAACCTGAGTAAGTCATATAAACCTTTTTGTCTCAGTTTCCCATGGGTAAAATGAGCCAGAGAAGGAAATGGCAAACCACTCCAGTCTCTTTGCCAAGAAAAGCCCAAACAGGGGCAGCTAGGTGGCGCAGTGGATAGAGCACCAGCCCTGAAGTCAGGAGGACCTGAGTTCAAATGTGGTCTCAGACACTTAACATTCCCTAGTTGTGCGACCTGGGAAAGTCATTTAACCCCAATTGACTCAGCAAAAAGAAAATAAAAACAAAAGAAAAGAAAAGCCCAAATAGGGTCATGAAGAGTTGGATGCCATTGAAAACGACTGAATGATAACAACAGCTTGATATTTGTAAATAATGCTCATTTAATGGCAGTTGACTGAATATGAGGGTGAAAGGAAATTGAGTCACTTTGTCCCAACAAGAAGATTAAATTACAGGACCCTGATGACAAGAACAACTGCACAAAACAACTGTCCTGTTCCACCCATTGCTTGTGTGAATGGCACATCAGCTAAGTCTTAATTCCTTCTTGCAATCATCTTTTTAGGAACAGTACTTCCACAGAATCATGCCTTTGGAGCTGACAAGTTATTACCTCCTCTCTCTTTTTCACTGCCAAATGGCCAGCACAAAACAATCCAAATGTAGACTGGTTTGTTTATTTTTAAGGAATTCCTTTAATGCTTCTGGCAACACCCCAAAAGTCTTAATCATGGATGGCTTCCCCAACCTTACCATAGCATGGTGAATGTTGTTGAGTAGGCAGGTGATCTGCTAGTACAGATTATTTTAAAAGGACAGGATACATTAAAGTATCACATGCTCTTCTTATTCTAAGGCTCCACAATATCATGAAAGTAGGAAGATTTCTTTCAGATTGCAAGAGATCAATGGAACTACATCACCAAACTTACTAAATGGCACATACCCTTTGACTCCACAATAGCATTACAACCTCTAAAAAGATCCAAAAAAAAAAAAAAATGGAAAAGGGGTCGATATGGAAAAAACCCTGTAGAGTATCAGCATGGAGTTGAAAAGAATCAGAAGCTAAGAGAGTACCTATGAACTGAGAAATGGCGGAACAACTTAATGTTTATGGATGTATATGTACGCTGTATGTGTGTTGCATGTATGTATGCTGTGCAAAAGATGATGGAGGAGACAGTTTCAGAGAAATCTGGGGAGATTTATATCATCTGATGAATAGTAAAGTGAGCAGAAGAACCGGAGCAATTTACATAAATAGCAATACCACTGCTGTAAACAACTATCAAAGATGAAAGAACTCTCAGAATGCAAGGACCAATCGTGACTCCTCAAAATGCAGGCCAAGACACGTTCTTGGACCTGGCCAGTGTAGGAATTCGTTTTGCTTGCCTATGCGTATTTTTTCACAAGATTTTTTTGCCAAAGGGAAAGAGAAACAAGATTTTTGTTCTTTTAAAAAAAATCCCTGAGACCCACACTCTGAAGGAAAAAACACCCCCTAGGCCTTCCCTTCAGCTCTGCCAGAACAGGCATCCCTTGGTAAAACTGTGAAGCAGCCGCCTCTGGGAACGTCCCTGCCCGCTCCATCTCTCTTCTGTGTCTCACCCTCGGTCTCCCAGAGGCCTGCCCCTCTCCTTCTCTCCTCATCTCCTGCTTCCAAGGCGCCCCTAGCTGCAGGGACGGCTTAATCTAGGAGGGTCTGCGGTGCTCAGGGGAGACAGCGCACACAGCAGGAGTCTGCCAGAGGCAGCCCCCACCCAGGAGAAAGAAAAGGCCCCTAAGGGCGAGGCTGCTCATCCCACCAGGGCGCCAGAGCACAAAGCCCGCCGCCTTCAAGGCGAGGAGCCGCTCAGGTCTTTCCAGGCTGCCCCCATTGCGCTCTCTTTCCATAGCTCGGCACATCCTGCAGTCCTGCAAGGACTCCATGCCTAATCACTGGCTCTCCTCCATGAAGGGCAGCAAGGTGGCTCAGTGAATCAGGAAGACTTCATCTTCCCGGGTTCGAATCTAGCCTCAGATACTTACTAACCGTGTGACCCTGGGCAAGTCATGTGACCGTTTGCCTCAGTTTCCTCCTCTGTAAAATGGGCTGGAGAAGGAAACGGCAAGAAAACCCCAAACAGGGTCACAGAGAGTCAGACGTGGCTGAAAACAAACGCTCCATGTATGGGACAGCCCGGCTTCCCAGGCCCCCCAAATTCCCCCTTTCCAAGGTTCCTCAAACGTGATAGCGCCTGCCCCTGAGACACCTCCCTCCTCTGTCCGGATCTCGTGGTCTCCCCTGCTGGAAAGTGACCGCCACACAATAAGCATCAGGGCTGACTGAATGACCAGTGTCCATTAACACACCGATGCCATGCCAGTGGGGCACCGTATTTTTATAAAACGCCTCAGTGTTTCTGTTCAAACTGAGGCCAAATTAACCTTGGAAATGAACTCCAGCATACCTATGTAGGGCCTAAAAGAACACAAAGCATAATAAAAGCAAATGGGCCAAGATGGCTGCCGCGGAAGATCTGGAAAGGAGGGACATTGCCAGCCTGAAAAGGGAGGATAGTTCTACCGTGAAGAGCTTCAAAGGAGTATGTATTTGCCCCAAAAGTTAATAGGGGGCTAACTAAACAAGATCAGACCTGAATTTCAGGAAAATCATTTTAGAAACGTCTGGATGAATAGATAGATAGATGGAGAATGAGAGAGATGGATGGATGGATGGATGGATGGATGGATAGATGGATGGACAGATGGATAGACAGATGGAGGGACAGAAAGACAGACATAGATAAAGCTATTGCAAAAGTCTAGTCAAAAGATAAGGACCTAAAATGGCATGTTGACCATGTGAAGGGAGAGAAGTCAAAGATACATACAAAACAGAGGTTTGGATTTTAATTTCCTACAAAACTATCCCTCTATAATAAAAATCCAAAAAAAAAAAAAAAAGAAGAAGAAGAAGAAAGAAAGAAAGAAAGAAAAAAGAAACCCAGAAATATGAGGAACTGATTGAAAATTTCACTCTTCCTAAAACCTACTCTTGACAAAAAGAAGTTAAACATCAGGCTAAAGATTTCCTCAAAAGGAAATAGGTCGGCACACCCTTCCTGATTTCTTCTATTTTCTTTAAACAACTTTCTTACTAGCAAGTCTAAATATCATTTTCAATAAATGTTTATAACCATTTTGGTTTAAATTAAAATTCAATCTGAAATTTATAAAAAATAAATCTGAATTAAATAAATGTAAATTGTAAGTTTTCACTGGTTCATAATGAATTGTCCTTGAGCAGTCCTTTGGCTATGTTTTTTTACTTTTCCTGAAGAGGATCTCTTTTGAGAAAAACCATTAATAAGTAGAGGAAGCAGCATGGTAGCTCAGTGGATAGAGCACTGGGCTGGAAATCAGGAATATGAGTTCAAATCTGGCATCAGACCTTACTAACTATATGACCCTGGGCAAATTACTTAATCCTGTTTGACTCAGTTTCCTCATCTGTAAAAACACTAGGGAAGGAAATGGCAAACCACTCCAGTATCTTAACCAAGAAAATCTCATGACAATATGGTCCACAGTCATGAAGAGCAGTTCTTGATAGACACAAAGATTGCCAAATTAAATCTATTCTAAGTTTGTATTTATGACAAAATTAACTTTTCCTTGGAAAATAATCTTTTAAAATAGTCTACAATGTATATATATATATATGAAGATCTTTCAGAAATGGCAGTGCCTCAACCCCCTGTCTGTATGAAAAATATTTCTAATCCTAACCTAATCTTCTTAGATTCCCTACTTTCTTCAAAACTCAGTTCACAACTCACTTGCTTTAGTATTTACAAGTCTTCCAAACTGCCAATATCTTTCCTTCTCATATTCCCTCTATTATATCGCTAGTATCTTTCCAGATGTTTACATGGTGTTTCTTCCTTTAGAATGTAAGATCCTGTGCTCAATTGTGATAGACTTGGCTCTTCTCAATATTGCATTGATTCAAAGCAATTCCAATAGACTTGGGATGGAAAGTGACATCCACATCCTGAGAGAACTATGAAAACTCAATATACATTGAAGCATAGTATTTTCACTTTTTTTACTTTTTTTTCTTTCTCATGGCTTTTTTTTCCCTTTTAGTCTGATCTTTCTTGCACAACACGACAAATATGGAAATATGTTTACAAGGATAGCACAAATTTAATCTATATCAGATTGCTTGCCAACCTGGGGAGGCAAGGGAAGGAGGGGAAAAAATTTAGAACAAAAATTTAATGTTGAAAACTATCCTTCCATGCAGTTGGAAAAATAATATACTATTGATAATAATAATAAGAAGAAGAAGAAGAATGATAGAGCCTGGAGGGGAGGAGCTGCTTTGGCCTTTCATTCTATTTCCAGCATTAAGGACAGTGATAAGCACATAGGTATAAATGTTTGTGCACTGAACAGAAGACTAAGTTGGAGAGGAAGCAAAACTTAGTGAAAAAAAGGTTGCTTTGGAGTCAGGATCTAGGGTTTAAGGGCCACCTCTAACAATACTATGTGACCATGGTCTCTTAATTTCAATTCCCCCAGCCAATTTTCAAATGCTATTGTTAAGTAACAGCTCTAATCCAATCTATATTCACTGGCATATGAATGAAATCAGAACTCCACTGAGACAGACATCCCCCCACGCCCAATGTTGAGTCTACAAACCAGAAAAATTTGCTTAAGAAAATCACCAAAAGTATAAATAGTGAAAAAGTCAGAACTAATTTCAGAGGAAGTAGGGAAAAGGAGAACTGATAAAGAGAATTTATTTTCTGCTCCAAATTCCATCCAGACCCAGGGTCACTTCTACAGGAGAAAACAAATACTATCTTTTCAATTGATATCCATATGAACAAAAATAAAGCAGACCAATGACTATAAACATCAAACAATGAAAACCTGAGACAGTGTTTTTAAACAATTTGGAACATGGGGTGTTTTGGTGTGTTTTGATATTTTCTTTTTTAAATTAAAGTTTCATTTTTTTTCCAATTAACACAAATTATTTTTTCCTCCTACCAGAGAAAAATCCCAATAGAATTATTACTTCCTTACAAAATGGGTGGAAAGTACAACTTACTCCCAACCCACACAACTTTCCACTTCAAAATCCCTGATACAAACTTATACCAAAATTCTTTGAACATGGAAATGCCCCATGAATACGGTACTTCCCTTCAGGGCAAAAAAAGAAAGAAAGGGTAGAATGAGGACAGAAATTCTGGATCAAAGATTTGTTTTTTAAAGGATTCATTTTTGACAAATGAGTTTGCCTCAATTCTCTTCTGGCACACCCCATTTTATAAGGGGGAAAAAAGGCTTTTTTTTAAAATCCTGATTATTTCAAGTGGACTCCTTCATTCATTACAGAAAAGGAATGAAAGATTCTGCCTAGAATATACTTGCAAATGCAAATAGGGACTAGATCAATTATGCAGGAAAAAAAACACATTTTCAAATACTGGGAATGCTTTCCAAATCTCTAAAAGTTCTAAAACAACACATCACATTCCACAAATCTCCAGCTCCCCCCACACACACACCTCCATACACACAACAATCATCTGAAACAAGAATATAAGAATTTCCTAAAGGTAGCTTACCCATCTCTGCATGCTGCACAAAAAGAAACCTTTTCAACTGTAACTCTCTCATGACACAGTGAAGAACCACATCATACAAACTCCTATCTCCACTGCCACCCACATACTCAGTGCCAAGAGACAGATATGGCAGCCCCTTAGTGATGATACGAAATTATCTCACCTACATCAGTCTCAGAGGCAGACAATGCAATGCCTTCACTTCAGTATTTCCATCTTTCTATTTCCTCATTACATGTTATGTGTATTGATCATATGTGCTATTATATATAAAACTGCAAAATATTAACCTACAAATAACACCCAGAAATCCTTCACAAGTTTTTAAAATTCTGCTTCTTCAAAACCAGGGCCACAAATAAATCAATTCTGCAAATGCATAACTGAAAGGTGGCTTGTTCTAAAAGAACTTAATAATAACTATTACCATTTACTTCTACAAGGAATCAGATCATACACATCAATACAATTTTTTAAATCAAATTTGAGAAAATGTTAGACTATTCCTATTCTATTGCAGTCTAGAATATAGAGAAACTCCTCAGTTAATTAAATACCTTAGCAAGAGACAAGTTGATTACAGAGATGTCCCCAAGGAGCCAGAAAGGGAGATGACACAAAAATGATTCCTAAATGAATGGGACTAACCTCCCAAGGATGATCTCAGGGTGGGGTTAGAATTTCCCAAGTGGCCTTGTGCTGCCCAGAATTTACATTACCCTGGAGTGAACATTTGGCACTGGGTAGATTTTTTCCACTGCCTTCTAGGTCAAAAAAAAATTTTAAAGGAAAAATCTAGTTCTGAAAAATGCTTCATCTCAGCAGGGCTTGGTATAATGGGAAGACTTTTAGGTCTGGAGACCACAAACTTGGGATTGAATTATCCCCAGTTTTGCCCCTGAAAACTTATGGGACTTTTGACACATTGAAAAATTTGACACATTTGACACACAATTTGACACATTGACAACCTTTGTGGACCTCACCTTTATCAATTTTAAAATGAAAAGAGGTAAATTAGATGCCTACTAAAGGACCCTTCCATCTAAAGATCTTGAAAGGCTCAGAGGTCTGAGAGAGATATTATGGTATAATAAAAAAAACCACGGATCTTGGAATCCAAAGACCTAGGTTAAAGTCTGCCACAAACTAGCCAGGTGACCATGAGCAAGTCCATCTCTCTGAGGCTCAGTCTCTTCACCTGTATAACGTAAGCCCCTTGAGGAAAGGGGCAGCTTCATTTTTGGTTTTGTATCCCCAGCATCTGCCATAGCATCTCATACAGGGAAAACATTTATTTAATGTATGATATGAGTTAAGGGCAAATTCAGACCCATACAGTTTTTCAACTCAAAAATGGGTTTTATCCCCAAACTTCCATATCAAAGGATTTTATCACAGTGATAAAAACTACCTACTAAAACGTCAAGGAGTGAAGAACTGCAGATTACAGAACTGGAAGATACCTCAAAAGGCCATTTGGGGGGCAGCTAGGTGGCGCAGTGGATAGAGCACCAGCCCTGAAGCCGGGAGGACCTGAGTTCAAAAGTGATCTCAGACAATTAACACTTCTTAGCTGTGTGACCCTGCACAAGTCACCTAACCCCAATTGCCTCAGGGCGAAAAAAGAAAAGAGACCATTTGGTCCAGTCTCCTGCCTTCAAATAGATTAAGTAATAAGCACTCCACTGCAGAGATGAGGCAGATTTTAACTAATTCTTATCACCATTCACATCTCAGGGTCTCAATTTCTTCCTCCATAAAATGAGAAAGACCTCTAATATTTCCTTCAACTCAGGTATTCCACAGGACACAATTATGCCTAAAAGACAGTGCCGGATGGTTTGCTGAGATTCGGGATAAATGGAGCACATTCCAGGCCCAGCATCTGTCATGCCATCCGAGGGGGACAGATAACCTGGAGCCCCCAGCCGTGCTCCGGCTCAGCAGGGTTCTCTGCTGGCCTGGGACAATGTTATGGGAAGGGGGAGGATGGGTGCGTGCACACGTGTATGAGAGGGAGGAGCTCATGACTGCAGCCCACGGGCACTTCTGAAAGTTGGAGGGGAGGCGAAAGGGGAAGCTGAGGAGGCTTTAGAGAAATCCCTGACTGCTCCAAAGAGAAAGGGATTGTCCCATCACATGCAGAAACTGAGAGAAAGAGGCTGGGCCAGAGGTGGGGGGGGGGGGAGGGAGACTGGATACAAAATAACCAGCTGCAATCAGTTAGTCATTCCTTAGTTATTCACCCCTCCTTTAATTAAAATCAGTTAACATCTAACAGCAGCATATGGTTCCCAATGCTAAACATGTTATCTCGTGATCCTCATGAAAATCCTATGAACTGAAACTGAGGCTGAGAGAGATGAAGTGACTCACTGGGGTGAGGGAGCTAGGAAGTCTCCAGCATAAGAGTCTCCAGCTCCTGAACTCGACCCACTGAGCCACCTCGTGGACCCTGGGCAAGGAATCCTGCTAAGGGTGTCCTTGCCCTTCGTTCTGGAAGGGGCCATAACATCAGGGAGGTGGGCTGGGGCAGCAGGGAGCTGGATGTCTAAGAGAGGGGGCTGGGCAAGCTCACCTGCCTTGTTCTCCCCTCCAGAGCCGTCTGGGTTCAGTGGCCCGAGATGGAGGATGACTGGAGGTGGCCCAGATGCAGTGGGAGCCCTACCTGGGCCTTTTTAAGCTGAGGTCTCAGTCTGACTGAGGGTGCATCCGTTCAATGACCAAGGCAAGGCAGCCACTGAGGCAAAGAATCTGCTCTTTCACCTCATCTAAAACAAAACAAAACAAAATAAAAACTAAAACTAACTAATTAAATGAATAAAACTAGAAGGGGAAGAGAGACACTCACAGTTTCTATCCAAGGCAGAAATGACTGCTATTTTACCTTCAATCTGAGTCAATCGGGACCCAAACACTCACCAAATGGGGCTTGGCCAAGGACTTATTGGTGACCAATGAGAATCAGATTGGTATTGGGTTAAGGCCTGAATCTTAAGAAAGAAATCTAGCCAGTAAATCCCCAAGATATCTTGGGAGAATTCAGAGGGGCAAAAAAGAAAAAAAGGATGCTTTTAAGAGCACCTGTAGGTAAGTGTGATACCCTATGTGGACAGAGGGAGGAAAGGAAGGAAGAAGAAAAGTATCAAAGGGAAGAAAGAAGGGATGATGAAAGGAAGGGAAGAAGGAAGGAAAGGAGAGAAGGGAGGGTGGGCAGGAGGGAGAGAAGAAAAAAGGAGAAGGAAAGAGGAAGGGAAGAGGGAGGGAAGAAAAAAGGTAGGGAATATCTACATGTAAGATGTAAGTATGTGTGTACACCGTAATATACACATGCATATATTGGTAGACATCTGTATTTATAATATATATGTACATATATACATACACACATATACATACAAGTATGTATATGTGTGTATATATGTAGGTATATAGAAACAATGAAGGTTAACCAAAAAGGGGAAAGAACTAATAACTGGGAAGACTAGGAAAATCCTCCTACAAAAGATATAACTTGAGTGTTGAAGGAAACCAGGGAAATTGAGGGTTCTTAGAAGTCAGGGAGGCAAGATTTTAGCAGATTTCTTAAGTAAGTCAGGAAGGCTAAGAGGTAAAGGGACAACATTCTAGCAATAGAAATAGCCTTTCAAAATGAAATAAGGCTTTGGAAGACCCTCAAGGAGGCCAAGGTGGCTGCACTTTATTTTTTTTTAATAAAGCTTTTTATTTGCAAAACATATGAGTGACCTTTCAACATTGACCTTTGCAAAAAAAAAACTTTTTTTTCCCAAGCTTTTCCTTTCCTTCTCCCCACCCCCCACCCTAGATGACAGGTAATCTAATACATGCTAGATAGGATAAATTATATGACAAATACAATACATGTATACATATCTATACAGTTATCTTACTGCACAAGAAACATCAGATCTAGAAAGAGAAGAAGAAAAATAACAACCTAAGAAGGAAAACAGAATGCATGGAAATATTCACAGAAAGCGTTAAAATGCTGTGTTGTGGTTCACTCTCAGTTCCCACAGGCCTCTCTCTGGATGTATATGACTATCTTCATCGCAGCACAACTGGTTTGAATCACATCATTGTTGAAGAGAACCATGTCCATCAAAATTGATCATCATATAGTCTTCTTGCTGTGTATAATGTTCTCCTGGTTCTGCTGATTTCACTCAGCATCAGTTCATGCAAGTCTCTCCAATCCTCTCTGAAATCCTCCTGTTGGTCATTTCTTACAGAACAATAATATTCCATAACATTCATATACCATAATTTATTCAGCCATTCTCCAATTGATGGGCATCTTTTCAATTTCCAGTTTCTTGCCACTACAAAAAGGGCTGCCACAAACATTTTTGCACATGGGGGTCCCTTTCCCTCCTTTAAAATCTCTTTGGGATATAGGCCCAGTAGAAACACTGCTGGGTCAAAGGGTATGCACTGTTTGATAACTCTTTCAGCATAGCTCCAAATTGCTCTCCAGAATGGTTGGATCCGTTCACAGTTCCACCAACAATGTATCAGTATCCCAGTTTTCCCACATCCCCTCCAACAGCTATCATTATCATTTCCTGTCATTTTAGCCAATCTGATAGGTGTGTAGTGGTATCTCAGAGTTGTCTTAATTTGCATTTCTCTGATCAATAGTGACTTGGAGCACCTTTTCATGTGACCGGAAATAGTTTCAATTTCTTCGTCTGAAAATTGTCTGTTCATATCTTTTGACCATTTGTCAATTGGAGAATGGCTTAAATTCTTATATATTTGAGTCAATTCTCTATATATTTTAGAAATGAGGCCTTTATCAGAACCTTTGGATGTAAAAATATTTTCCCAGTTTACTGCTACCCTTCTAATCTTGTCTGCATTCATTTTGTTTGTACAAAAACTTTTCAACTTGATATAGTCAAACTTATCTATTTTGTGATTAATGATGACCTCTAGTTCTTCTTTGGTCACAAATTCCTTCCCCCTCCACAGGTCTGAGAGGTAAACCATCCTACATTGTTCTAATTTGTTTATAATATCATTCTTTATGCCTAGAGGTGGCTGCACTTTAGAGGGAAGGGAGAGGAATAAGGCATTAGAAACTGGAAGGGCAGAAGGACCAGGCTATAAAAAATATTTGTGGCAAATTTCTGAGAAACAAAGGTCCTTAAGGAAAGAGAGTGTTTCGTTTCTGTCTTGATATGCCCAACCCCTGGCACAATGTCTCTCACAGGGCAGGTACTTGATCAATGTCCCAGCTAAGCTGAGGGAAAATTCAGACCAAGGCTTCTCCTCTCACTCCAAGGCCATTGTGTGCTTTCCATCCCATTACAAAGCCTGCACTTATTTATTGTGAAGTTTCTATTAAGACTCATTCTTAGAAAGGAGTCTTTAGGCAGTCCTTCAGTGAAACATTTGCCCATAAAATTAAACTCAAATTAATTCAACTAGCACTTTTTATAAATTTTCTATCTATGTGCCAGGCACTGTGCTAAGTGATGGTGATTCAAAGAAAAAGCAAAAAAGCAAGGAGTTTATGACCTCAAAGAATTTACATTCATCTGGAAATAAAAATAATTTCAGGAGGCACCAAACTGGAGTCTGGTGTGATGTAATGCTAGAAGCCCATTCCACTCCTGCCGCAGAGTGCCCCAAGCTAAAACATCTAAATCCAATCCTGAATTTCTCTGGGGCAGAGAGCCATAAATGCTGTCTTCACAAGGCAGGATCCAATTTCAGTCTTGTGTTCCCTGTTATCAGCACTCCACATAGTACTACTTCGCTTTGTCATGGCTGTTCCCAGAGAAGCAGACTGGAGGGGGGCAGGGAGTGAAAAAGCACATTCATGGAAGGAAGCCCATTTTCCTCCACTGGACAAGGCCCACACATGAAAAATGGAACCCCCCCCCCCTCCCACCCTCTTCTTCCTCTGGCTCTAAAGTTAGGGATTTTTATGCTCCTCCTTCCCCCATATGCTATAGGGTGTCAAGTCAGCAAAGAAAGAGAAAAATGGGGAAAATAAAGAAAAGACAGATATGTGGAACTTTGACTTTTCCTTGATTTAGCTGTTAGAAATATAAGGAATAAGAGGCAATCTATGCAGAAGCACGCTAAAAATGGCAAGTACTTCACAAATAAAGAAATCCTAAATGTTAGGTATTTTCTTTGCTCACTCTTCCCTTCACCTAGGATGCCTTCCTTCAACCTGGGAAACTCAAGACCACTTTCCTTCATATACTTTCTTTGCAGTCCTGTTACAAATCAAATTTTGGGAGTTCAAAAGAATGGCGGCATCAGGGTGGAATAAAAAGGGTGATGGACTTGGTAGCAGAGGTTCTGGGTTCAAATCTCAGCTCTATGGCAATCCATATGGCATTTGGGGAAAATCACTGAAAAAAACCTGATAAGTCAATTTCTTCACTGGAAAAAAATGTTGTACTAAAGGATCTTTAAGTTCTCTTCTAAGTCTAAATCTATGATCCTTTTGTGTGTGTGTGTGTGTATATGTGTGTGTGTGTGTGTGTGTGTGTGTGTGTGTGTGTGTGT